>JAHLJT010003656.1:51782189-52157088 GCA_031308135.1 Acheta domesticus
CGACCGGTCTCATTTATAAGATACCCCAAATTGTTGCACCGTGCATTCCACTCAAAGGTTCCACCAGTCGGTCTCGTCGAGAAGTCGTGTGCATCAGGCGCTTGTGGGTTTCATCGTGGGTCGCTCGCACGGTCGAGAAGTCGAAGGCAGCGGTCGCATTGATCCGTCACCGCGGGCGCTCGCGTCGAGAAGTCGTCCCGGGCCGTCACGCGGGGCTGTCGCAATCACAAAGTGGGGGCGACGGTGCAGTGGGGTTGGGGAGGGGGCGGGGCAGCGATGGCGGCGAGCCTCGCAGGTGGATCTCTTCAAAGCAGCGCCTGTTAGATGGATCACGAACGCGCGGCGCGGCGGGGGCGGGGAGGGGAGGGGGAGCGGGGGAGAAACGGTCATGAGGAGCTGGATGCGTGCTAGGGGTGGCCAAAGAGGCTTCGTTTAGAATTCGCGTTTTTGCAATCAGTTCAAGCGCTATCAAGCGCTGTGTCATTCCACTGGACTTAAATTCTGTGTGGCAACGGAGATCTTGTGGCACTCCATCCTTAGATTTAAGGCTATCAGAGGTATCAACTACAATTAGTAGGCTCATTCGCGAACGAGCCTCCGACCCGAGCAGATCGCAAGAGCAGAGCTCCGTATTGTTTCAGTTCCAAGTGAAAGTTCTACTTAGTAGTGTTCACAGCGAGTTGTTTTCCTTTGGTCGATGTCTTATGACTAGGGCCCGGATAATTATGTAATTACATATTTCCGTATGTTAACTCTATCAAGTCAAAACCACAATATATTTACGTTTCATGTCGATTAGGACTTTTTAGTACATATATTTACATATTTTACCCGAAAGTACAAATATTTACATATTTTTCACAAAAGTACAAATTTTTTAATATTTCTTAATATTTTCGTTTTTCTGCATTCTTTTTGTATAATTCTTTATTTATCCTACATGGTTTTGATAAGTAATAACCAAGACAATGTAGCATTGTCACACAATTTTTCGGCAGCCTCCTCTCGAAATTGGCGCTATTGCATTGCGTAAAAATGTTGATATTGCAGCATGCAGAATCCTACAAAGGGCAAGGTGTTGCACTCCAAAGCTTCCAGTGTGTAGATTTCAGCGCGAGTAAAGCACAAAACAAAATACTACTCAAAAATAAATTTTGTGTATGAAATGGTACGTCTAGCAAGCGATAACTCGCGCCCACAACGTATTTTTCAGAGGTCTCTCTTGACCTTAATGCCCTTCGCCAAAAATTACACACACCAACGCAGGTAAAGTATCTCTGTGAGGTAAAAATCTAAAGTAAAATCATGATGTGGTCCTACAGCTTTTGGTTAAGAAAAGGACAGAAAATAATTCACGGCGATTGGCTTAAGCCTTGTGGTAACGCAGACTGGGAATTTGCCATAGGCAAAGTTTGGTTTATCTTTTCAGAGAAGTCAAACAATAGCGTCTTGGGTAAGAACATTATTAAAGGAAAGCTGAATTTGTGCTAAGAGTCAATTGATTAAATATCAACCAGCATTGTTTTTATTCCCTAATCCGTGAATAGCATTGAACGGTGACAAGTTGAGACAAAGTTTGAATAAACACCACTAACTTCATGCGATGTGGAACACTTGGTCGGTACAAGGCCTTCGAACAGATAATAAGAAAAATTTCATCCCTATAAAGTACTTGAGTAAACTCGTGTGCATGCTTGCGGATGAGCCGTTCCGTCTCTCACGGGCAGACTACTTCCCGTGCACTAGTGGAGACAAACGAAGTGTCTTTCGACGCGTCTCGGCGTCCTAATAGGGAACTGATAATTTGTTTCCAGAAATGGCTATAAAATTCTAAGAAATTTCCAAAAACGTCAAGTCCAGTACAATACCGACGAAGAGAAATACAGAGAAACGAGGACAACGAAGACGAAGACGACGAAGAAGGAGACGACGTAGAAAAAGGAGACGACGTAGAAGGAGACGACGACGAAGAAGACGACGACAAAGAAGGAGACGAAGAAGAAGGAGGAGACGACGACGAAAAAGGAGGAGACGACGACGAAAAAGGAGGAGACGACGACGAAAAAGGAGGAGACAACGACGAAAAAGGAGGAGACGACGACGAAAAAGGAGGAGACGACGACGAAAAAGGAGGAGACGACGACGAAAAAGGAGGAGACGACGACGAAAAAGGAGGAGACGACGACGAAAAAGGAGGAGACGACGACGAAAAAGGAGGAGACGACGACGAAAAAGGAGGAGACGAGGACGAAAAAGGAGGAGACGAGGACGAAAAAAGGAGGAGACGAGGACGAAAAAGGAGGAGACGAGGACGAAAAAGGAGGAGACGAGGACGAAAAAAGGAGGAGACGACGACGAAAAAGGAGGAGACGACGACGAAAAAGGAGGAGACGACGACGAAAAAGGAGGAGACGACGACGAAAAAGGAGGAGACGACGACGAAAAAGGAGGAGACGAGGACGAAAAAGGAGGAGACGAGGACGAAAAAGGAGGAGACGAGGACGAAAAAGGAGGAGACGAGGACGAAAAAGGAGGAGACGAGGACGAAAAAAGGAGGAGACGAGGACGAAAAAGGAGGAGACGAGGACGAAAAAGGAGGAGACGAGGACGAAAAAGGAGGAGACGAGGACGAAAAAGGAGGAGACGAGGACGAAAAAGGAGGAGACGAGGACGAAAAAGGAGGAGACGAGGACGAAAAAGGAGGAGACGAGGACGAAAAAGGAGGAGACGAGGACGAAAAAGGAGGAGACGAGGACGAAAAAGGAGGAGACGACGACGAAAAAAGGAGGGAGACGAGGACGAAAAAGGAGGAGACGAGGACGAAAAAGGAGGAGACGAGGACGAAAAAGGAGGAGACGAGGACGAAAAAGGAGGAGACGAGGACGAAAAAAGGAGGAGACGAGGACGAAAAAGGAGGAGACGAGGACGAAAAAAGGAGGAGACGAGGACGAAAAAGGAGGAGACGACGACGAAAAAGGAGGAGACGACGACGAAAAAGGAGGAGACGAGGAAGACGAAAAAAAGACATAGAAAAAAAACAAGTCACACAACCGAAAGTAATTTAAATCGTCGGTGACGTCAGATTCAGCTGTTTTCTAAGAATTTGAAAACAAATATTTCTTTTTTAAATTTTTTACGGAGACCATTGTAAATAACAGAATTGTGAGTAGA
Source organism: Acheta domesticus (assembly GCA_031308135.1). Classification (NCBI taxonomy): domain Eukaryota; kingdom Metazoa; phylum Arthropoda; class Insecta; order Orthoptera; family Gryllidae; genus Acheta; species Acheta domesticus. The sequence goes on from JAHLJT010003656.1 coordinate 51,785,361, forward strand.
ATTATGTTTAATTTTGTTTTTTACGAGTATATTAAGTCTACACAGATCAACATTTAAGCAAAAGTATTTTATTAAAAAGAATTGATATAATAATTAAAGTGTTACATATTTTTTACTTTTTAGTACATATTTCTAAACATTTTAATACATATATATGTACATATTTTCCTAATTTTTAGTACATAATTATCCGGGCCCTACTTCTGACATACCCTCATCAACAGGGCAGGCTATCAGCCAAGCTCTGAATGCAGTCAGTTGCGACAATTATTCATTCAACGGAACAGTGTCTTCATTACACCACATCGCTGCAGACGGCGAAGCCATGGAAGCGACGCCATTGCCAACCGCCACATTAATGAACAAAAACTGTATTTTGATATCGGAAACCGTTTAGGAGTTATGGGGGTGGCCCATAGTTGGTGAGACTCCTTGTAGTAAATCACCATCTGGATTGTGCAATGCAATCTCGAAACCTATGCTCTCAAATTCAAATCCCAGTTCGGAGAATGATTTCGCAGGTGCTAAACACTCCCAAAACGACGTTTTTGGATGAATGCCGCGAATATTTAATAGGTGCTCTTAATTAAGAGATGGGACGTCTTTGCCCGCGACAATATATGTAATCCAGTTGGAATTGTGAAATTTTTTCTCGGATTTAACTTCAATTTTTATATTACGTAATTGTTATAAAGATATCGAGCAAGTATGTCCACCACTAGTTTTTCAATTTTGAGGGGGGGACGATATTACACAAGAATTACAAATACACAGTAACACTCGAATGAAACATAGCTTTGCTCGAAATATTCAAAATACTGAAAAATATAAATATTATGAAAAACTGTATTCTATAAAACGGAAAGATTTATAGTTGAAGAATAGATTTCACTGAAAAATATGGTTTACATTTTGGTGGTGTAGGTCAGGATCCCAAAACTCAAATCAAATTTTCGATTTCGAAAGGATTTTCTAATAATCGAACATAAATCATAATTGCAAAAGCATTTTACTAAAATTTAGCTAACAATTAAAAAAGTTTGAGCAGATTATGAATAGATTTTAAAGATGTCGTATTGGCTTTGTGTGAAGTGACATCCACAATTTTGTTATCAAAATCAAATTCGGCTCTCAACGATTTAGGTTATGCATTTTCGCCAAAATGTCGACATCAATATATTGATTATTTATTTCCTTTTTATCACATTCTCAGCCGTTCTCTATCCGGTGTTTCAGTCAAATGGTAGAGAACGTAGTATTCTGGTCGTTCAATTATCCTGAACATAATCATTCTAACAATGTTTATTATTAGTTTGAATGATAGTATTAATGTTTGCTTTTCTGAGACATGGGCTGCATTTAAAGAACACAATAAATTAAAGAAATTGTGGATGTTATTACTATTATAAGGTAGTGGCTCCGTTGTTGAAATGATTGATTCATCCATATGCTCAGAAATGCATTCGTGCATTCTCATAAGTGCATTCTCTTCTTGGCATTTACGTATTTAGGGAACATTTGTAAGAACTTCAATTTCCATGATTTTTACTCGATAAGCAAACGACTTGCGTTCTGAAGGTAGTTTCAAATACCATTCTGGTGTCAGGGTCGCATGAAAAAATAGTGCCGCTCAATGCACGTTGCATTTGGAAAACGGCTTGAAGGGTAGATTTGTCAGAGAACTGCGATTGACTTCCAAAGAAATGGGAGTTGTCATGACATGCTAATTTCTTATAAACAATAATCTCGAAAACGAAAGGCGATAGCGCCGATCGGATTGCGGAATTTTGCATCTCATTCAAAGGCAGTTTAGAAAAGACAATAAAATAATTTCGCAAAATTTGGAAATTTAAAACAATTTCCAAATGTTGCAGTTCTGAAGAGGAAAGGGTTCCCTTATATTCCGGAACCGAAAACTGCAAATTAACAATTTTTCAACAACTAACAATTTCATAAACAATTGCGAAACGTGCGCTATACGGCCCTCATATTGTCTTTGTGGTCCTCATATTGTCTTTGAGGTGAATATTGCAAAATAACAATTTTGACAAGCGATACAAAATTATTATTGAATACCTAGTTTAATTGTTGCAAAAACTTTAAATTTCGTAAATACTGACATTTGAACACTATTACTTCGCCAAAACTTCCCACTCCCAATTATTTTTCCGATCCTGAAGCCGCCTTCGCACACTTAATTTTTTCGTCTCGGATCCGTAATATTCATTCACGTACTTAAGTTGTTTTGCGTTGAAAGAGGGGATATTCAATTGATTTTTTGCAAGGAAATCAGAATTAAAAATTTACAAATTTCCTTTTCAAATCCACTAATTCTATCGCATGTGCTGAACTTTTTATGTCGTAATGTATGATATTATCTTTATTGATATATTTCTTGTAGACGATCGAATGGCTTGCACCACGACGCCATGGAGACTATCCCCGCCCCCCTGTGCCTTCTACGCCAATACTCGCAATCATTCGGATAAACACGCGTATCATAGAGAACGTTCGTACTAGAGATTATGATTGCGGGAAATCTAGCCTATCAGCTTCTGAGTTCATTCATCATTTCAAAAAAAATATCATACAGTAGCAATATGTTTAGACATTTCACAAGCGTTTGATAGAATCTGGCACCAAGCATTAATATACAAAATTTAAAAAAGCGGTACCCCGTATTATCTAACGGAAATCATAAAGAAATTCTTAGAAAACAGAACATTCTCAGTAACAGTCGATAATCACCATTCAAATCCCAAAATAATAAACATAAGCTTACCCCAGGGATCCCCTCTCTCGCCCACTCTTTTTAACATATATGTAGCAGATATTCCGAAGTTGAACTCCATACAAATAGCCCAGTTTGCTGACGACACAGCAATTTACTCATCTGGAACCTCACTCACAACAATCAAAAATAGAATCCAAATATATATAAATCTAATTGAAAGCTGGGCAGCAAAGTCAAAAATAAAACTTAACCCATCTAAAAAGGCTAAAATATTCACACTTCGACCATATACCTCTCCTGCTCCATTAACATTAAACAATGAAACAATAAACTGGCACCCAGCAAACAAGCCAATAAAATACTTAGGCCTAAACATCGATACGAAACTAAACTGGAAACATCACCTTGACAATAAAGTAAAACAGCCATTTACCATATGATACAGCACTCGCAATATATAAAACAATACTTAGACCCCTCCTCCTGTATGCATGCCCAATATGGTTAAATGCAGCTAAGACAAATCTCAACAAACTCCAAATAATCCAAAATCAGTTCCCCGGGACAATTACCAACGCACCATGGTTCGTATCTAACTCAGCTCCACAAAGAATTCAATCTCCAACCCATAGCTCAACACATCCTTTACTTATCCACCCAATTCAACTCCAACTTAATGTAGATTCCAAATTTAACCGGATTCAACCTAGCTAGAAACCCCACCTATTCCACAAGAATCAGAAATAAGTACCCTTTCCATATATTCCTAAAGCAATTTTCCCAATTGGACCCTGATTAGAGGTGACCATTAGGTTTCCTCAACCGCAAAGCTAGCTGTAAGTTTAATTTTAGATTAGTCAGTAAGTTAACAAAACATATGTATAGTGAACTGTAACTGAACTATGTATTGCTATCACAGGTAAAATAAATAAAAAAAACAATTAGTAGGCTATGTAAATTTACTAGGCAGAAAATTCAGCCATACACGTCATGTTAGCCATACACGTTCAGCCATATATTCAGCCATATACGTATATGGCTAAATTTTTTGTATACCAATTGAAAATTGTTCTTGATTGTCAGTGTATGCTTCCCAATAATAAAAACGTATCCAATTTTTATTAATGACAATCCTTTATTGTTATATCTATATACTGAACACAACGTTTCGTAACTAGTTTTAGTTACATCTTCAGGCGGCTCTTAAATTACGGGATACAGAAATAAATTTTATTCGCTAATTCAATTAATTTTACATAGTCACTTAATTAAATTTATAAATTTAAAACACTGAGTTAAAATGCAAAACACAAACAAAAACAAATTAAAATAAACATTATATCTCAATGAGATACTCACCTTAATGAAGAGAACTGTTGTTCCATTCTTAACTGAAAATCACTCGAGGACACAGTGAACTCACGGGTAGATTCATAATTTAAACTGACCCTAAGGGTGACTAATATAACGTAGGTACGGCGCATGAATATGAACAATCAGTGTGGCAACTTAACAAATTAACATTTAATCATTACTCTTGGTGTCTCTTAATTTATACAACACATTTTCATATGCGTTGGTAAAGACATTCATTTCTACGTTGGTATTAAGGGTGTGATTTAATTTAATTTGAAGGGTTTCAGAAATAAGTCTAGGAAATCTCCTGACCTCGGTGTCCAAAATAATTGGTTTCTCAAAATCAAATTCATGTGACAAGTTTATTGTGTGTCTCTGTTTATTCTGTGTGAGTTTGAAAGTGATTTTGTACAAGAAGTGCAAGCCGATCCCCGGTGGCCGAGATCGCTAAAGCAGTAATGCCGTAGCGATCTCGGACCGAAGGGTCGCGGGTTCGAGTCCCGCCTCGGGCGTGGTTGTGTTCGTACTTTCATTCCCATCACCCCCATATCGTTTCATCTCCACAGTTAACATTACGGTAAATCCAATAGTGGTCGCTAGTGACCTTGGTGTTGATGCGAAGTTAAACAACAACAAAAAGGGCACGTTACCAGATAGAAAGTAAAACGGTGCATTTGATTAGGAAAACCGTTCTGCCCTTCATCTCCCTCTTTCCCCTACCATCTCCGTTTCTCACTGTCTCTCCCTCCCCCCCTCATCCTGTACCAGTCTGTGTGTGTGTGTCTGTCTCTGCTTCTCTCTGTCCCTCTCTTTCACACGTAATTGCAGATTCTGCACTTCTCTCGTACCAGCGAAAATGTAATAGAATGTTCGGGAAAAGTTCATTTTAGATTTTAAGGCCCTAGAACGCCTCGTTTAGGAGTTATTTAACGATGTAGATTCAAAATTCTGCCGAGTGTGTTGCAGGTTGCATTTGACGTGAATATGTAGTGGATATGTAGCGCAGTAGTGGAGTTACAACAGAATTATCAAACATAAACCTTCTGTGTGAAAAAACACGTGGAAGTGCCAACTTTCATGGAGATCGATCCAACGGTGTCGGAGGTTTGCTCTAAAATACATTCCAACGTGCTATATAGATTATCGGTAAACGCCAGTTGTAGGGTGGTAATGGAAGAATAGGGCGATGATGGATGTTTGAGCTGCGGCCAGATGAGAGGCAGGGAAGCGTGCAGAGCCTCGAGCAAAAGCCCTGCGCCCTCAGATGAGCGTGCACCGGGCGCCGTGCGAAGGCCATCGCCGTGGCGGCGAGGGGGGCGTTGGCGGCGCGCGTGCCCCGCCGCCCGCGCACGACCAGCGCTGCGCCGCCGCCGCCGCCGCCGCCGCGGGCGGATTTCCATTTAAATTGCGCGCGAGGCTTTGCGCCTTTGCCGGGGCCGCCGCCGCCGCCGGTCGCGCCGCGGCGTGCCAGTCGCGCTGCAGGTGGGGCGCCCCTGGCCAACACTTTCATTGATATGGCGCGAACCAGGGAAGTTCGGTGATGGGAAGGAGTCGGAGAATTTCATTCATCTGGAATGTGTCAGAGCATTTCATTGATCTGGAAAGTGACAGGAAATGTCATTGATCTGAAATATGGCCAAAGATTTCATTGATCAGGTATGAGTCAGGGAATTTCATTGACCTGGAATGTGTCAGGGAATGTCATTGATCTGGAATGTGTCAGGGAATGTCATTGATCTGGAATGTGTCAGGGAATGTCATTGATCTGGAATGTGTCAGGGAATGTCATTGATCTGGAATGTGTCAGGGAATGCCATTGATCTGGAATGTGTCAGGGAATGTCATTGATCTGGAATGTGTCAGGGAACGTCATTGGTATGTGTGAGGGAATGTCATTGATCTGGAATGTGTCAGGGAATGTCATTGATCTGGAATGTGTCAGGGAATGTCATTGATCTGGAATGTGTCAGGGAATGTCATTGATCTGGAATGTGTCAGGGAACGTCATTGGTATGTGTCAGGAAATGCCATTGATCTGGAATGTGTCAGGGAATGTTATTGATCTGGAATGTGTCAGGGAATTTTCTTCATCTGGAATGTGTCAAGGAATTTCATTGATCTGAGGTAAAGTAGGTAATTCTACTTATCAGTAAAAGCATGAGAATTTGGCTAGAAGTAAAGGATTTTTGAGACAATATTATAAAACTGACATTTTAACAATATTTTTGTTCAACCATGGATACGTTCTATTTCTTTGTGTGATGAAAGGTTTTTAATGTTCGTTCTCGGAACAGAGAAATGAAAGCGGGACAAACAAGGTGTAGGTGGGAAGGCGTAGGGCAGGGACTGCGAACGCAAGTTAAGTGGACGAGCAAAAATTAGAAAACTTTTTTTAAACATTTATTTTATTTAAAGTCGCATCAATGACAAGGTTATTAGTGACTGTAAATGTACATGTTATACTATAGTTAATACAGGATTGAATAACATAATGAAAATACAATTTACACAACAGTGAAACAGTAATTACAAATGACAGACTTATAAATCGTCATGCTAATTACTACAGTTTTACTAATTTACATAATGTTAATATTTTTTTCTTGAAAGTCACTGGAGTATAAAATATCTTCAAGATTATCAGCCTGTAGGATTGATTGGCGTTCACTAATATATTTTGTACATGACTGAAGGATACGAACAATTGACATTTGTTCGTTGCATGATTCACATTTAAGGGAGCTGTGGAATTTAACAGATGATAGTGAATTAGCTTGGTGTGTTCATATCTGACTCGAGAAAGTGTCACTTGATCTTTGCAATTGAGTTTTTATTGGTTCTTAGTTTATGGAAATCATGAATAATTTTATGTATACTGCTTATTTTGCACTCTTTCCCAGTCGTATTCCATTGTAAAAACAAAACAAAACTTATTCCCCTACAAATCCGTATTAAAACAATGCTTAAGATTAAAACAATGTTTAATTCGAAAAATATATTGAGATAATTGTAAATGAAAGTTAATTGATTTCACAGTGAATGATTCTAGAGATCCAAAAATCGAAAAGTTTAAAAATAATCCTTTCGTTCTGATTCGTAGGAAACACCTCTCAAAAATTCTCAATTTCGAATTAATTAATTAATTAACGTGTTCACGATCGATACTGTTATTAAATTAAATGCTCCAAATAACAGAAAAATAACACATTTACTTCTAAAGATTATGTATAAAAATGAACACCACCACGCCTCTTTCCTTACGAGTTGTCTTTTTTTCTTTTCGTGTGTTTTCAATAATAAACCCGTAAATGTGTTACTGCTAATATTATTATATCTCTAATAATATTATTTCTTATATGAGTAATTTCGTAGTAATACAAACAATTAGCTGACCTTTACATTGCCTCAAGCAGATTTTAATATAAAAATGCCCTCGTGATTGGAAATGTTGGGCGCATTAAGCCCTGAATGCGCCAGTTGCGGCTGAGTGATTAAGTTGGCGGTTCCCGAGAGCGCCGCTCGTCAATGGCAGCGCTGCACAAAAGCGCCCCTGGCGGAGGAACTTGGCGAAGTGTGGTGGCCCTCGCGCGGGGCACGGGACGAGGGGGCAGGGGGCACGGTGAGACCAGATGGCAAACGCGTGGCCAAAGCCTCAACAATAAAAGTTAACTTTGGGAACTTCTGGCCATCCTACTCGAAAGAGGAATGTTTCGTACGTCTGTTGTGAAAGTATGAAGCCCAATCCCTGTCCCTGCCGGGCGTTGTGGAAGCTTGAAGTTGGAACACGCGGTCTTTGTGGCGTCAGAGGAGATAGTAGGATGTGGTTTCTAATATTTATAAAAACTTGCTCTAAAATATTTTTTACTATATTTTTCTATCATTGATGTCCCTATTGGTGGTAAGTGAAACAAAAATTATGATAATTTAATGTAGATTACAACAATGTATATTCACAATAATAAGTTATAAGGTATAATTAGCATAAAAGTTATATATTACAGAATACAACGCCTGAAAATTTATAGAGAAATGTATCTTATTTAATATTCAATTAAAGGAAAATTTGGCTGCGTGTCGCTGCAAATTAATGTTTTACGAAAAATTTCGTATGAGCATGTGTATCTCGTAGCGACAACCTGCATTACTAAAATGAAACTAAGCATTCGGTTCGGTATTTTGTTTTAATATACTTTGTATATTAATACAAAATCGGGATATGTATTTGTATTAGTATAATTGAAACTAGCGACCTCGAAAACCCCTAGGTAGACCTTGGTAATTGAATCGGATGCCATTTGAGGTTTTGACCTCGTTTCCGCCATGTGGTCACACCGTGGGGCTGTGCGTCTTGATGCGGTGATAAAGAGCTGAAAGCATTTGAAAGATGCTCATTAAGGAAGATGTGAAGCGATACAGGCAATGCACGGCAAAAACCAGGACTCGCTGACTGCGCCTAATTACAAGAAAAGGTAGGAAACTAGAGGCGGGATGAATCCTGAAAAGCTTCTCGTTTATTCAGTAATATTAACAAGCTGAACCACTGAAAGATTGTTATTAGAAGTGACATACGGTTGACATATTTTCTCCACTTCAACACAAACTACAACACACACACACGCACGCACGCACGCACGCGCACACACACACACACACACACACACACACACACACACACACACACACACACACACACGAGCAATGCTACGTTTTGTGCCCAGTATTTATGCTCGTCGAAGAGCATAGCAATAAATGATCCGAACGCTAACAGACGTTTCGAAATTGCATTTTTACAGGATAAATCATTCAAATTTAGAAGCAAAAATATTAGTGATTGAAGTAGTTTCTGCGCCCCTGTGCACCGCGATCTTCAATTTAAAACCACTGTTAAGCCAATCTGTCCAGATGCTAGTTCTTACGAAATGTTTAGAAAAATCGTGTTTCCTCTCAATATGTAAATATTACTATTATTATTATTATTATTATTATTATTATTATTATTATTATTAAGAAGAAGAAGAAGAATATGGCATGTATTGAGGAAAGTACCCAAACCCGGGCCAGTTCTTAATGCGAGCCCCATGATTCGCTGCTCTGTAGAGTGCTATTGTGTACTGGAAACGGACTGAAATTGTAAATCTTTGCAAGAATGCAGCCCCGTCAAGTGATAGGGTCATTTTCACTTGTTGCCGCACAGTCGACTATTGATGCACACAGTGAAAAGCTAAGCTTTTTTCAAGTGCTTATTCTCAAGTTGCTTATTCTCAGTTGCCTGATTTCGGTACTTCATCGGTAAGTCTTCTAAAATTATTTCGAAGAGGACATTGAAATCTGTTGATGTGGGGTAATGTAATTTATTTTACTAGCCTTGTAAAAAATTATTATTGGCGTTTGGAATATCAACACGCTGGTCGCTAACCCGAGCCCCCCAAAGTTTCCTAACGCTGGCCTCCAATATTTCGTCTTGTAAAATAAAAAACAATTAAGGTTTCAGGCACTCCTTATGCCTAAGGAATTTAACAAAAAGCCTACTCTGAACCCTGTCAGTTCGAGAAGGCAGGAAGAAGAAAGAAGTCAACAGACAATTACAGAATTTAATTCCAAAGAAGTCAAAAAGAGAGAGACTTAAGAGAATTGTAATGTTTGAAAAAGCGAAAGGAGTATTCCGGCGAGGAATTGAACATGTCCTCTGGCTCTTCTGAATTGCAAGTTCTATCAGGGATAGCTTCCTCCCTCCCATGCGATGAAGGTGCAGAGTGTTTTGTCGTGTAAAATTTTTAGAGTGCTCTAGGTGAACAATGGGCAATGTTTCTGGACTCATGTAGAATGTCCAGGGGCGGAAAAAGATGATGATATGTTTGATTTTTGTCGCACAAGAATATATAGACTATGTGCAAGACATAAGACAATGTCTTATGTGTAAGATGCTAAAGTTGTATTTTTGTAAAATTATTCTGAGTTCAATCTATTTGCTGTTATTTCCTTTATGTTTACCCATTTCTTAAAACGTTTGCTGGGGACTCACATTGAGAAACCTAATTTAAAAAATCCACAAAATGTAATGTTTACGAAAAAAATATTTTATTCATAAACTACTTGGCCAATGTTTTTCATACGTTATTTTGTTCTTAAAATTAAAGTAAGTTATGCATTTCATATATTTTAATTTAATTATGTAGAAAATCTGATTTAAAAATACTCGAAAACAAAATAGGGGCTCGGGTATGGGTACTTTCCTCTGTCAACACGTGTTTATATACAAAGAATATCACAAATGTTGGCCCACAACGCAACACTTGAATAGAAACTACTGAACGGCGGGCGACCTGTTCCTTGGGGCCTCGCTGTCTCATGACATCAGCCGTATCATAAGCAGTGACGCACTCAAAAGAAGAGTTCAGTGACATTGCGAAGTTCGAGAATAGGCGAAAAACACAGTCAAGTATTTGCATCTTTTAGTCCAAGTCAAAACTGTTTCATTGATTTCGGATTTTACCGAGTTCAGAGGTATCTCATAAAACCTGGAATATCTTTCGCATGGCCAAACATTAAAAGAAATATTTTCAAAAAAATCGTGCCTGAAGACTTGGCTCAGTGGCCGACAGAAAATATTTTCTTTTCCTTGAATAATTGGGAATGGAAATATCCAGGGGTCTCCCCCACATGAGCGATTTCGCTCCGCCGCGCCGCGCCGCCTGTGGCTTAATCCCGCGCCGAGCGGAAGCCCCGTGCTCAGGACTAATGAGGAAACGATCCCCGAGGCCCTCCCCCGCCGCCGCCGCCGCCCGCGCCGCCCGCATCGATTGCGCCTTAAACGACCGCCGAACAGGATTCGCGGGTGGTGGCTCTCGCGGCAGGCTGGCTGTTGAGCGCCTGCGAGCAGCGTGGGGCGGGAAGCGCCCTTATCACCAGAGACCGGAAAAATGTGTAGAATTAAACGTCAAAATATGTACATAAATATGTAATGAAAACACTAAGAATATGTAATAAATATGTAAAATCAGATATAATATGTAATATTAAAATTCTCTTCTTACAAAATCATGTATATAGAAAGAAATTAGATTAAGAAAAACTGCTTACTTCGCATCATACAACTTTCTCGTCAGTAGTAAAAGCTTCAGGACCGTAATTTGGCAGCCGGACTAATCGCAATAGAAGCCATCGCACAGACTGGCGAGATCTACGACCAGCAAACATACACTGTAGCATCTTCATCAAAGTGTTACATGACGGCAATCGCAAATTTGTCTCGGAAATTACGGTTATAAATCACAAAACGCAGTGTCAGTGATATTTTGGACACCTAGATTTCCCCAATAACGTAGGAAAACTGCTGATTAAAAAAATACTTATTTTTATGAACAAATATGGAATTAATTGGAAGAAAATTGATAAAATAAGAAAATGCGTTGTAAAAACACCAAATATGTAAAATATCTAATATAGTACTGAATATGTAAAAATATGTAACGAAAAAGTTCGATATTGTGTTAGGAGGGCGATGATACGCTAAGATTACAATTTTGAGAACGGGAAGTAGAAAGAAACTAGTGGTGATACAGAATGGCACAGACTTTCCCGTATTAGTTTTCTATTTTCTTGGGTCTTCGCTAGCTATTCGGAATTGCCACATACTCTTTCTTGCCAGCTACCATCTATAACAGCCAAAAGTACATTTTTTTATCATTTTCTTAATTTTTAGGTTTCCTATTGGTAGAACTGAAATATTAATTTTAGAATATTAAAGAACACAAAAACCCAGCCGTAAATGGCAATTTTCTTTTAAAAATTATGTGCCGTTTAAGAGAAAATGGCGTTTTAGCACTACTAAAAATGCGTAATTTGAAGCTCATTTCACAGAAAATTTTTGAGTTTTCAAAATACTTTATTTAAAGTTATTTGAAGCACTTACACTCACAAATATAATAATCTTTACAAATTGCGGATAAGGTGCATATTAAAGATGTGAGAGATCTTTCAAAAAATTTACATTTATATAATTTTTGAAAAAACAAAAAATTACTCAAAGTAAACTTTACGTCATATTAAAGAGTGTAATTATCACTATGTGTTACAAAAGTTTCAAGAAAAAATTTGCAGCCATATATGAGAAAATGGCGTTTGAGCATTTCTGAAAATGCCGAAATTTGAGCTACTTTTCACAGAAAACGGTAGGGTTTTCGAGAAACTTTACATAACATTATTTAAAGCATATATACTCGTAAATATAATAATGTGAAAAAATCGCCGATAATGTAAATATTAGCGACGTGAAAAACATGACCAATATGGCTTTTATGTCATCTGATAGAGTACATTTACCACTATCCCTACCAAAAGTTTAAAGAAAAAATTTGGAGCCGTTTTTGAGAAAATCTTGTTTTTTGTAATTTTTTAAAATTGCACATATTGCACGTTTTGTGACCTTTAACCTGAATTTCCAAACGTATGTTTACATTTAAAATTTCTTTAGGAATATGTTTATAAATATAATTTCATATTATATAAATTTTCGATTTATAATTAGTGTATTTTGTGTAATGTTATGCAATATTACATATTGTATCCGATTTTACGTTTTTATTACATATTCGTACTATTTTCATTACATATTTATGTACATATTTTCACTTTTCATACTACATATTTTTCACTTTACTTATCACCTTCGCTTTTCTTTTCGTGGAAGCAATGTGAGTAGTGCGATGGCTGGCAGGGGAAGCCACAACTCCTATTCTGTGTCGCCGGATAGCTTGCCATTGTCGATGCAGTTGGAGATAACAGATTTGCAGTACTCCCTGCTTCTAAAGGACACAGATTTTAATACCCTTAATTTGTTGCGGTGATATCAAAATTTACGTGTGGAAAGCTTCCCCAAGGTTGATAAAAAGCAGGGAAGATTATATCATGTTTGCGTCACCGTAGTACTGTGAGCAGCTTTTCTCTGCAGTGAAAAGAATGAAAATCAAAGAACGAATCCAACTTTAGGAAAAGACAATGAACAACGTTCTACGCATCGCAACAGCGAAAGGAGTGACATCAGATATTGCTTCACTTGTTAAGAAAAGTATGTCTAAAAATGTTATAAAATATTGTTGAATTGAATCGAATTTTATGTTTCCTGTTAAACGTCTGAGATTTGTTTCTGAGTATGAGCCCCGGCGTGCCCTCTGCTCCCCAACCTAACAACTCCCTGCTTCGGCTAGCAGCGACTAATTGTCGCCAAAGGCCAAGGCCAACTCGCGCCCCGAAGGTTCATATTTCGCAAGCCGTCTGTGCCCTCCAGTCTCCGCCAGTGCCCGCGGTGGCTCGCGGGCGCCCGCGCGTCCGCCCGCCCGCGGGCAGCTGACTTGGAACAGCCTGGCTGAACACGATGCCCGCCCCTCCATCAGCCGCGTCACGAGTTACATTCCGCAACTGCCTGCAGGACGATGGAGGGGTCGAAATGCAAGTTTTATCCTCCACGCGAAAACGTCCCGCGCCCCGTCTCAACCGAGAAGCTGCCCGAGGGAAAGGGCGGAGGTCGGCGCCGGTCGGGTGTCGTGCCGCGACCATTTGCAGCTCGCCCGTCGTTCCGGTTCGAGAAAGTTCGATAACGAAGGAGGAGGAGCGCATTACAAGTTTCGTAAGAAGTCGAACTCTTCGCTAATGTTATGCAATTTTACGTCGTGGCTGAATGGAGCCGGGGCGCTTTATACACGAAACAGGGAAGTTGGGAGCGGAAAGGAACGCCAGACGTGAAATACGTCGGCGGCATTGGAAACGCGGCCTGGGAAGCAGGACGCGCTCTTGGGGCAAACGGCACACGCGCGCCGAGAAATGAGGGCGAAAATTGAAACCCGCGACCGACGCGGCGGGGGCGAGATCAAAGGCTGGCGGCATCGGAGGCAGCAATCGGTGCTTCCGAGAAGGGGATGTCGTTGTGCGAAGCGACGAGAAAGGTGAAGCCATTCGTCATGAGAGACAGGAGATTAATGCGGCGAAACTCTTTAGGATTTGAGCGAAGACACGTTTTGGGAAAGTTATGTGTAGAAAAAGAATTACCGTCTCGCGGTACTTCTTGGTCAGCGTGCTCGCTTTCCACGACGGGGACCCGCGTTCGATTCTCGGTGCTTCGTACTACGCGGCCGCGCTTTCGATTCCCGGTCGAGGCAAGACTACAGTGCGAGTACAGGCGAGATCAAAGGTGGGCGGGATCGGAGGCAGCAATCGTTGCTTCCGAGAAGGGGATGTCGTTGTGCGTCTCGAAAACCCGAAGCGACGAGAAAGGTGAAGCCATACGTCATATGAGACCGGAGATAAATGCGGCGAAAGTCGTTAGGATAGCAGCGAAGACATTTTGCGTAAGGTATGTGTAGTACCGCCTCGCGGCTAGCGCTTGGTCAGCGTGCTCGCTTTCCCCCGACGCGACCACGGGTTTGATTGCCGATCAAGGCGAGACTAAAGTGTGCGTTTTCCTCGCAATGTGCCAGTGTGTGATGCTATGTGACGATGAGAAAATTCACTTGTCAGGTTGAGAAGACCGGAATACGGCGTGGGGATATCTTAATGCTAACCACACGTCCCCCTTAAACCATGGCCGCAAGGCAGGGAAGTCGCCGGTAGGCATGAGCCCATTCACGGGCTATCGCGCCAAGTACATACATACAGAGGAAATGTCAATAATTCTTCACTACAGTCGTGAATTAATTCGTGACCTTGTGAGTAAAATTTATGAGGTAACGTAAAATAATGGGGCGTGCGAGAAATGTTGCTCTCATGGCGAATTGCCCACACGACGACTCCCCTTTACACGCGAACGATTACTGAGTTTTATCGCAGTCGCGCATGCGCATATTGGCTCCTGGGCTGCGGGATGGTGTTTCCGCCGGCGACTGTTTCTTGAGTGTCGCCTCTAGCAATGGATGCGCGTTGTTCGGGAGCGCGAGGGCGTCGGGGGGCGGAGGAAGCAGTAGGTGACTGAGGGGCGCGGCGCACAAAGCAGGGACCTCCGCTCGCGCCGAGGCCTCGCAGCGGAACCAGCAATTAAGTGGGGGCGGGGCGCACGGACAAACGGCCTAAAGGTTTCGACAGAGGGCGTCGCGGAAGCGCCGCCCGCCCCAACGCCCCAACGCCCACCCGCCCGCAAATACGTCCACCCGCACCCCTTCCTTCCCCCTTCCCTTCCTCCTGCTCGCCCGCCCTCTCGCTCGCCCGCTCTCTCGCTCGCCCGTCCTCTCGCTCGCCCACCCTCTCGCTCACCCACCCTCTCGCTCGCCCACCTCTCGCTCGCCCACCCTCTCGTTCGCCCGCCCGCCCGCCCGCCCGCCCGCCCGCCCGCCCGCCCGTCCGCTCGCCCGTCCGCTCGCGCGCCCGCCCTCTCGTTCGCCCGCTCTCTCGCTCGCCCGTCCTCTCGCTCGCCCGTCCTCTCGCTCGCCCCACCCTCTCGCTTGACCACCCTCTCGCTCGACCACCCTCTCTCTCGACCACCCTCTCGCTCGCCCACCTTCTCGCCCGCCCGCCCGCCCGCCCGCCCGCCCGCTCGCGCGCCCGCCCTCTCGCTCGCCCGCCCTCTCGCTCGCCCGCCCTCTCGCTCGCCCGCCCTCTCGCTCGCCCGTCCTCTCGCTCGCCCACCCTCTCGCTCGCCCCACCCTCTCGCTCGCCCACCCTCTCGCTCGCCCGCCCTCTCGCTCGCCCGCCCGCTCGCTCGCCCGCCCGCCCGCTCGCTCGCCCGCCCGCCCGCCCGCCCGCCCGCCCGCCCGCCCGCCCGCCCGCCCGCCCGCCCGCCCGCCCGCCCGCCCGCCCGCCCGCCCGCCCGCCCGCCCGCCCGCCCGCCCGCCCGCCCGCTCGCCCGCCCGTCCGCTCGCGCGCCCGCCCTCTCGCTCGCCCGCCCTCTCGCTCGTCCGCCCTCTCGCTCGCCCGCCCTCTCGCTCGCCCGCCCGCCCGCTCGCCCGCTCGCCCGCCCGCCCGCCCGCCCGCTCGCGCGCCCGCCCTCTCGCTCGCGCGCCCGCCCTCTCGCTCGCCCGCTCTCTCGCTCGTCCGCCCTCTCGCTCGCCCACCCTCTCGCTCGCCCGCCTGCCCGCTCGCGCGCCCACCCGCCCGCTGGCTCGCCCGCCGACTCGCCCGCCCCCTTGCCTGGAGTGTCACCCCGAGAGGCACCGCGGGGCGTACAAAGGGCGCCCTCCAGGGCGAAGGGCCCGGGGCGGAGCGATTCCGCTAATTGGAAGGGCGCTCCTCGGCGACCCTGCCCTGCCCTGCGAGAACTCTCGCGCAACTTCGCCCTTCCTTCCCTCCTTCGGCGGGGGGGGGTGAGGGAGAGCCCGCCAGCCACAACCGCCTGCGACGCGACACCGGGGCAACGGATTAGCCCGGCGCGGTGCGGCGCGACAATCTGCTAATGCGAGTGGCCGCGCGCAGACGCTGCACAACTGTTGCGACGTATTAGGAGCTGAATGCAATCCACGCGGCTCTTTGCTAGGCGGAGGCCCGCGTCCCGGATGAACCTCTAACTCCTCTCTCATTCTATTGCTCGTAAAGGTGGGGAATGGATCAGATAGAACGCTGAATTCGTTTTAGCTTTATGATGAAGTATAACAAACATTGAACTGTTTTGCCGTAGACACACGTTATTTTACATCTCCTTCATCTTCTTGTCCTCCAGCTGCTTTTGCTTCATCGTCTTTGTCTTTTTCTGCTTTATTTTCTCCTTCATCTTCTTATCCTTCTTTTCTTCCATCCTCTCCTTCCGTCGGTAACTAACGTAATACACAGAAATGAAAAAGTGAATGAAGAGAGAGAACATGATACTTGTAAGTAGTCATGTTAATAGTATTAGAAGAACTTAATTAAAATTCTCTAAGAAGACATAGGATTACAACTTTACATCACGTAAATTTCCAGGAAATAAAAATTTTATTATCTTCTTTTAAAGAAAGTCTTACTTTTTAATTAGAGATAATAAGTTCGTTTTAAATTTTTGACATTCTACTTTTTTTATTGTTCTTATAATTGTTGTAAACGTAACGTTTCGGCTATTATTTACATTATATACATTTTACACACACACACATACATTAGGTTATGTATAGCCGAAACTTTACATTTACCACAATTATATGAACAATAAAAAAGTAGAATGTCTAAAATTTAAAAGGAACTATTTATCTCTAATAATAAAAATTTTGCCCCGCGAAAATTTCTCGTAACCTAGATTAGTATTACAAACGCTACACATCTCCTTCTTTAAATAAACATGTAGAATTTAATAAATATACGGAATTATGTGATGGATTATTGAACAATTATTCTCAAAATTAAGATATTTCTCAACCTCTCTATTTCCTTTTATATCGTTATATAATACCACACTGAGATTATCTAAAGTTTTTAACAAGGGGCGTTCCGTTGTGACTTGTAAACATTAATATTATGTAATTCTTATGTTTGTATCTGAATATGTGACCATTGTTTAAAAATTTATATTTATTTGTTTCGACGTCTGAAGATGGAAATAATTAATTTCCGAAACGTTGCTGTCACAACTATTATTATCACATTTAATATTGATATTAGAGGAATTTTCTGACTTTAAATAAAAGACCAATACATTCTGATAAAATTCAAAATCTATCAACAGAAAAATAAATATTTATTTAATTTAACGATCTGGTATATTGAAAACGGAGTGAGGGCTGAACCGCTGGTTGCTGAACGACTACAGAAGAGTTACTGAAAGCTGTCCAGGGGATTCTACATCATCCGACAGCGTTTTAAATGATTTCATTATTTCTGTTCCCAGTGATCGGACAAACTTGGAAGGAATCGGAGACAATGAGAACTGCAGTCGTTGTCCAGAATGAGCGGCGGGGCTTGAAACAGTTTTATGTTGCGAGGCGTTATATTCGACTAATTATAGAGGTATAAGAAAGGACGAAAGTGACAGATACTGCCTGGCTATTGCTGGCAAAAAGAAATTGAATATTCTGACCATGCGTTCGTCAATGATTTCAATTGGTTCTTCCTCCATTCATTCGTTTGCTGTTACCTTTCTTCGGCACGAAAATTTTTATCACCGATAAAAATATAGAGCGCCACGAGAAGTACCTTATTGAAAGAAGACCGTGCCATGCTATTTGTGCTTCTTTAAAAATTCGTTTTTCAACAAACAAATTTCACACGAATTTTTCGTGATAAGTATTTTTATAAAAATTGAACCTTTAAAGCAGGGTATTTTTGTTCCCCACAGGATTCGCGATTACCACTTACTGCTTTAGGATTCCCCAAGAAACAAAAACGTTCATTAAAATTGTCATTGTACTTCTGTGTCTATCCTTTTGATTCAAAAGTTTTGCATATACAAGTAATACCCCACTTTACCTATTTCATTTAACATTTTCATGTCAATTTGATTATTTTGTGATTCCGAGCACAAGTGCTGTGGTAATCAGACCCGTAAGTGTAGTGCATGTTTTATCTAGGGAGGTTGGCGTTGTACCTTCTCCGCTAGAACATGAAATCAGCACTGACCGAACAGGGAGGGAAGCTCTCAGCTAGTCTCCCGATATATGTGGTAGTGTAGTGCATCTAAGTGTGTGCGTGTGTGTGTGTGTGTGTGTGTGTGTATTATGTGTATATTGTGTGTGTGGGAGGTGTATGTGAGAGAAGAGGGCAGATGCCGCGCAATCCGTGGTGTTTTTTTTATTTCTTTATTTTTAGTCGCATCAGCGGCTAAGGTTATTAGTGACTACATTATTAATTACAAGTGTTTATACAAATATAATTTTACCCATCATTATATTAACAAAAATGACATAACATATATATATATATATATATATATATATATATATATATATAAAATCTAACATTATATAGCATCTTATATATAATACATAACTTAATTATACAATATTATATATCATTAAGGATATTACAATTTTCACAGAACTTGATCAATTGGTTCTGATATTCGGTCGAATAGAGTAAGGTATCTAGAGCTTTATTTAGATTAGTAAATTGTCTTTGACGATTGAATTTAGGGCAGTTTTCTATAATCTGATAAATTGTTAAATTTGCGTTACAAGTATCACAAAGTGTTTTGGTAATTAAGTAGAAATGGGTTAATTTTGTGTGGCCTGATCTTATTCTGGAGAGTGCGACTTGTCCTCTTCGGTTGAGCTTCTTAGAAGTTATAATATGATAAAAGTTATTAATTTGGCTTTGGAGTTGACATGCTTTGCATTCTTTCCATGTGACATTCCATTTTTGTGTCATGCATTTTTCTATTGTTCTCAAATTATCAAAGGTAGTATGCATGATGTTATGAAAATGATTCTCCTCCCGTAGGTCTATTAATGTTGTGGAATTTTTTCCTCTTATGTCCTCTGTAATTTTAAGTTGAGGTGGAAGCCAAGCAACAATAATACTTATTCCAGCAGATTTAATATTGTAGTATTGTTCTTGAATCATTTTAGCCATTTCAGTATTGGAAATTTTGTTGCAGGATTGTTGTATGACTTTTAAGTATTTTGTGAAAAGAATGGTTTTAAACTTTACAGTAACTTTTAATGCAGTCAGAAAGGCATAGGATTCTCGTGAACTGGGGCCGATGCTTTGGGGTAGAAGGTATTTGTAGGTAGTATCAGGGGTGTGCACTGTGATTTCAGTTCCTTGTTCCTTTTTCTGGTCTGTTTCTCACGGTTCTGCTCTGTGATTCACCTGGCAGTGATCGGAGAAACCCGGGAAAACTATCGAGCAGAGCAGCTAGACTATTCTTGCTGACAGACACTGAATTCTATGACTACGCTGCTAGAGTCAAAATCCGCCAGCATCAGAGCTAGAGGTCCTCGCGGTCAAAAACGCTGCGTTGGCGACAGTTGTTGCCCTGAGTCATCTAGGGTGGTTAATCATTGGATGTTGGTTTTGGAATGTGTACTAAAACTTACGTAATTTCCATCGTCGTATACATATGGAAAAATTATGATAACATTAATTCCAGGTCTGAAACTTGAAATAGCTTTTAGTAAAATAAATACTTTTTAGCGCCTGTATTTAAAATTAATGACCTAGTGATATTTTTTATAAATGGGAATGACCATATCCGTGCACACTATTTTCTGTAATTACAAGCTGTTTCTATTAATCCGTTACGCAGTGTAGTGTGGTCAACATATTGTTTCTGCAAATATGTAATTAATATCAAAGACCGGAAGCCAAACAGATTTCACCACGGGCAGTAAATAGACGCTCTGCGTTAAAGGCTTATTTAATTGAGGACGATATGCGAGGCTGCTGTTTAACTTCCAAATGATAATAAATTAGTAAATGGCAGTTAATATTAGAGCAAATTATATCAGATGTTGCATGGCTGGGCTTTCAAATATACGGTAATGTTGCCGTTAGTTATTTGTTCTGCTAAATAATGTCAATCTAGACTTGAACCAGTCATTTTTGTATTTCTAAAAACCACGTCGTACATCATTGCATCTCTAGAATAACTCTAATTGTGGTAAATCGAAAAATATTTCTTACAATATGCTCTACATACGTTTTGTCGTGCAAATTCTCCAATTAATTGTCTCGTGCAACATGACTCCAGTTAATTGTTAAGAAACTTCAGATAGCAATTATGAACAGATTAGTAATATTGGTAAAAGTGTTTGCTTTAAGACATTTTGCCAAATATATTAATATTTGAATAGAACATGTTTTAAAATTCTAGTAAGATTTTCCCCCAGTCACTCATATTTTTGTGTGATAATACCATTGTGTTTGTTATTCATTTCGTTTGCATTTTATGCATTGTACTTGTAAATATCATAGGTATCTAAGTATTTATGTAATGTATTTTGCCGTTTGGTTTCGACTTAATTAATTTTACAAAAATATATTGATCTAATTCAAAAACATTTCATTGACAATTAATCGAAAAACTTTTATGTTATAACAAATGGTTTATAAAATGAATATAAATAACCACATTTTTTAAAAATTTACTACTGGACTTTCGAGTCAAAAAGCGGAAAATAATGTCTTTTGAAAGCTTAAATTTAAAGATTTCGAACATTTAACTAATTTTATCTTGTCTCGTTTGCCCGTTTGTGACGCAGTACAATCTCTTCACAAGACCTAAAACATTAAAAGCCTTAGCCTGCTTTCGCGTGGGCGACTCTTTATCCATAAAACCTCCTGCACGAAGAGGCTTTCAGAGAAACGTTGGTGCTGTGTGGCTTTGCTCGTTCCATTGTCCTCGCTGCGCCCAGGACCCGGAAGGCGACGGGATCGCAACGAGAACCACTGGGCGGTCGCACCCCGGGGACGTGGCCAGGGAGACGACCTGGAAGCCAGGGCCGTCTCCTCCTCGTGAAATGAAGCCGTGTTCTTGGAAGGCAGCAATCATGTCCACCCACCTTCTTGACTCATTTCAAACTCATTTCAAACGCAGCATTTCTCTTGCCATCTAAACGTCTCATGAGGGTTATCCCGCCAGCAGATAGGAGTATCTCCTGCTAGGCATACTCTTTAAATGTCTTGGTTAGAATGTTAACTTTCTTTTTGTGTAGTCAATCCATGAACTGGTTGTTTGGAAAATATTCCAATGCGAAGAGATTCAGTAGGATTCCCGCGGAGAGAATTCTAGCGGCTGGCTGCTCTGATCGGTGGTTTTGCGTAGTTTCTCCGATCACGCGAATACCGGAGCAGCCCTGACACACAAGCCATGGTTTCCGCTCGTGATCTTTCCTTCCTCTTCCTTCTCCTATCCTCACCCGTTACTTCCACACACAATTACATATGGACTACACTATCACACATGTCGGGGACTTGCCCCGGCTGGGGCAGTGCCCCGCTGATGGGAGATACTGGTTGGAGAATATCCCGCCAGGCGACGCGACGGTCTGGTCGGTGCCGGATCTCGCCATCCAGCGGGAGGTCATCGACATATCCTGCAACAGTAACATGCACTATACTTACGCTACTAAGCAGTGGACGCGCCCGGAATGACTAATAAATGACTGAGTATATTAATCGAGTCACTTCCACTGCAAATTCTATTTGCATGTGACTTCGAATAAATAACATTGCTTAGGCAGTCGCAATCGATCAGTAAATGCCCAAAAGAAAATCGCGCATTTATGTGGATATGGTCGTGAACATTCTAACTCTTTGTAAAACGAGGCAACAAAGGGGTGCATCGCCAATTCATATACCTCGTCAATTCTAGAGCTGTTTCTGGATGGTGATCTCATTCACAGCCCTTCCTTGAATAAAAGAGTACGAACTTTCATCTTGTGACTACTACATCTTTGGTTGGATCAAGAAAGCTCTTAACGGATGACAATTCGCGTGCAGGAATGTGTTCGACGGGCGTTCAAGAATGGTTTGATAGCTTATCCCAAAGATTCTCCACCAGGACATTCATTATCGTACAGTCCCCTGGGACTACTCCATTGAAATTCAAGCATGCATTTACACCATTTATGTAGCACTCTTTCCCACACGGATAAAGTGAAGGAGAGAAACACTTGTCTTCAGTGTTACGCACGAGACTGTCACAAGGAGGCACTGGTGTAGCGTTGACAGTTGTAGTTCGTTGACTTGAGGCATTCTTGGTTTATAATTGGAATCTTAGAAAAACGGCATCTGGAGACGAAGAAAAACAATCACAACATACTAATTATACTAAACACACTATAAGCAATAGACACAGTCAGTCAGCCCAAAACGATCGTCATGTTACCAACAATGGAAATAAGCTGGAGTCAGCACATTTCCTTCTATATCCCAGGCTGATGTAGAGATTTCTTCAATAAAGGAGCGCATTGCCAGATACTACTTGGCCACTGCTGGCAACATAACAGTAGTTGAAGTCCATGCACGTGCTTTTTCAGTGCTTTCGTTTACAGTTGGCTCATTTGCAAATGGCTTCATCCCTATCTCTCGCAGTGTCATCGCCCTGCATGACGTTCATTCGTTTCCCGACCTGTCAAAACGGCCCCTTCTTGGAGCAACTTCTCTGCACCAGGCAACCGTTTGTGAAGCGGACAGCAGGTGCAGCGGACAGCAAGCGCACTTCATGGTGGATAAACATTTTTTTATGTAATTTTCGTGTTTTCGAGACTCGCATTTAACGTATATTTTGGACGTGACAGCCCACCCCGAAGGCCACGCAGCGTTCTGCCTGGTAAGGCGCTGTCGGGGCGTTACAATAGCCGTTAATCATGAGACGCAAAAATCAAAATGACTCAGAAAATGCTTATCTAACTTATAACAATATTTATATCATTGGATTCGCCTTTTTGTGTTCGTCATAATAGACTAAAAAATGTGTATAGTTCCATGTAAAGAAAACAAAGTTAAGTCAATATTTCGTAAAATGCAAAAAAGATAAAATGAATCAAGTAGCCCCATTTCCTCATGCACGACGTGAATACTGCTTTGCAATAACTTGAACCGTTGAAAAATGACAGGAGGTGCCAAAGTCGTGTGACCCAGCCTGTATTCCTACCCCGGCGCTCAGGCCTCGTGTGTGTGTGCCTGTGTGTGTGTGTGTGTGCCTGTGTGTGTGTGTGCCTGTGTGTGTGTGCCTGTGTGTGTGTGCCTGTGTGTGTGCCTGTGTGTGTGTGCCTGTGTGTGTGTGCCTGTGTGTGTGTGTGCCTGTGTGTGTGTGCGCGCCTGTGTGTGTGTGCCTGTGTGTGTGTGTGCGCCTGTGTGTGTGTGCCTGTGTGTGTGTGTGTGCCTGTGTGTGTGTGCCTGTGTGTGTGCCTGTGTGTGTGTGTGCCTGTGTGTGTGTGTGTGCCTGTGTGTGTGTGTGCCTGTGTGTGTGTGTGCCTGTGTGTGTGTGTGCCTGTGTGTGTGTGTGCCTGTGTGTGTGTGTGCCTGTGTGTGTGTGTGCCTGTGTGTGTGTGTGCCTGTGTGTGTGTGCCTGTGTGTGTGTGCCTGTGTGCGTGCGTGTGTGTGTGCGTGCGTGCGTGTGTGTGTGTGTGCGTGTGTGTGTGTGCCTGTGTGTGTGTGTGTGTGCCTGTGCGTGTGCGCGCGCGCGGAGGAGTTCGATCCGCCTCGCGGGGGCGGGGCGGGGGCGTGGCGGGGGCGGGGCGGGGGCGGGGCGGGGGCGGGTGACGCTTCCCGGAAAAAACAAAGCCGCTCCGCGAGGCGCCCTCGGCGCTGCGAGCCACGGCCGCGATCGGCCCTGCGCTCCCCTGCCCCTCCCCGCCCCACTCCACCCCTCCCTCCCTCCTCGCCCCCTCCCCTCCCCTGCGCGCACTCTGGCGGCGGCTCGGGGCCCGCCGCCCACGCGGCTCGTTACGACCACAAAGGAAGACAGTCTGAAACAGTTTTTGACTTTACACACAGACCGTACATTTTTTCTCTGTTAACAAGCCACTGCAGCGAAAGCTACTATTTCATATGCCTATTTTCCTAGGGCCTCAAAATATGAAGGGATTCTTTCTCATAGCACATAGCTTTAGGATTGCCCAAATGTGTTACACTGGCTCTCATCAACGATACCTTATTTGGAGTAATAATTTGAATATCAAGCAAGAATCTTGTCTTATGAACGCATCCGAGAGAATCGCATACATTGAAACTAATTACAGGAATATCGAGATACTTTCAGCCTCTGTCAGAGCAAATTTTGGACGTTAGTAATTGTTTCTAGGGGTTCACCTACTGGTAGATACTTTAGAAATAGAGCGTATCTCGACTATACTGATGGTATTTCAAAGATTGTAGTTTCACTTAAACATATACAGGCGTATTAATGTATTAATTTTGATAGTATAAGATTAGTAAGTTGACAAGAGAACTTAATGGGAAACTGCATGACGCTAGTCCTGCCTTTAAAATGTCTCATCGTGTATGTTCTTGGTTTCAATTTTCAGTTGAAAAATTACTATTAGTTTGTATTGCTTAAACGTAACCGCTAGGAGTCGCGATATTTAATTAATTTAATGACATTTGTGGAGCAGTCGTTACATTTCACTTTGAAGATATTATTATTGGTTTTAATTATCAGCAATGATCCTGCAAAGAAACATCTGATGTTCACAAACAGTTGCGACGAGGCCACTGAAGGCAAGTGGGACAATAAATTTGCCGACGCTAATGTTAATTAGTGTGGACAACAACGATGGCATCAACGATGACATCAACGCTGTCGGGAACAACTGTTATGAAGGAAACGAGGAATAAAAACGTGAAATATACGCCGTGACAAAAATTTGCTCATTTGACACCATGTCGGTTTGACGACACTCCAAATGAAACGACGGAATGAGTTCGCGCGGAAAGAAGTAATTGAACGCTGCTAACGAATGAAATGATGACGCCATCTTTACGACTTTGAAACTATGAGTTTATTTTGTGTACCACCACTTGGACTCAAAACAAATTTGAGAGCGGGACGTAGCTTTTATTGCAGAAATGTTCTGTAGGTATATTTGCACACTTTTGTACAGATATAGTGCACATTTATGTTCAGCATTTTTATTATTTTTCTAAGACGTTTCTCCGTAATTTACCTTCTTCAATGCCCCTCGCCCCTTTTTTATTCCATTATTTCTGAAGCCTATAAGAGTCCTGATGTACGTAGATAGTTCATGTTAGTCAGGATTTTCAAGCAGCTTGTTGGAAATTAAACCCAGAATCGTGGCATTTCTTATCGTAGCTAAAAACTGAACCAACCAAACATAAAGTAGGATGTGGATATTTTATTTATTACAGAACGAACTAGCCGTTTCACATGTGTTGCACGTTGTGTCTCAACCAGCACACGGTCATGGGAACGACGCAACTGGACGCGCATCAGACGCGCTCTTCTCTTGTCGCTCTCGCCAGGGCGTCGAACGCTCGCCCTCAACGGCCTCCTCCGCCTCGAAGGCATCGAAACAGCCTGAATATTACTTCTATTCCACTCGTAAAATGAAAACCAATAGTGTTTAACAATACATACAGAAAGCCCCAATCAGGGCGGTGCATCTCAAAAAGTTTATCGATTTTTCTATCCGATTTTTCTCACCGCTTCTCCCCACTGGCCAATCATAAACTGTGCCTCATCTCCCTTAGGAAGTGGTATACATCGATCGCTAGGTCCGTGTCCAATAAACCGCGTATGAACTGTAAGATAACCTCTTTGATTTTTATATGCATTCAGTTATTTTCAATATTTGGCGCATTTTGGAACTCTGTTGGATTCTCCTCGCTTCGCGATTCGGGGATTTATCAACCATTACAAAGTACTCATGGCATTACCTGATAGAGGAACAGGCTGGCTGAGCTGAGCTAAGAGGAAACATTGGCGCTGTCTTTGCCGGAAGGTGCAGGGTTCGATCTCCGGCGGTGCCGGTTTTTCGATGCTATCTAAATAGCTACTAGGTCGACTTCAGCTGCTGTCTGGAGGGGAATTCTAGCGGAAAAAGAAATAAAATAATTGTTTTCTAAAGTTCAGTTGCTGAAATACAGAAAGCGCAGTGGCGTATAGTGATGGTAGCCTGAGAAATTTACAAGAATAAAAATATCTCAAAGTAAATCATATTAACTATAATTATAGGATAGAATTTTTCAGTGACATACTGTTTTCAAGATTTTGTATAATCTGTTCTGTTGAGATGTCTATTAAATCGCTCGGTCGTCGGCGCATCAGTCTTCCTAAAAGACGGACGCAGGAAGAAACCGCCCGCACCCAGCGGCATCCGCACAGCGCGCGTTCGTTCCCCCCCCCCCACTACTAACGGACAGAGACAATGAGACGTGCGCGTTTGCTGTTGAGTGAACATATACGTAATATATTGTATTAAGCTTGTTTTAGGTGTTAAAATTGCAATATATTAAGTATGTGATAGTGTCAAAGTGAACTATTATCAGTTTCTAAGATACTTTGAAAAAATGTCACAGCAAACTAAGGAATGCTTATCTGTTGTCAAAAAGTGTATTGTTCAGCATTTATTAGAGAAGCCTTTTAATCGTCGCTCGTATAACGGGAAATTGAAAAAATGATTGAGTTTCATGAGTATATATATATATATATATATATATATATATATATATATATATATATGTATATGTATATAATTATATATATATGTGTGTATATATGTATATATATATATGTGTGTATATATGTATATATATATATATGTGTGTATATATGTGTATATATATATATGTGTGTATATATGTGTATATATATATATGTGTGTGTATATATGTGTATATATGTATATATATAGTAATAAAAATAGTACTAGAAAAACTACATAATCGAAGATTATGTATAGTTGTATAATCGTCTCCTGTATTATTTCAGTAGTATACCTTTGCGTTCCGGCTCTCACACGCAACCAATCTTTATAAATGAGGGCTCTAAAGAAAGAGAATTTCACGGAGACTTGACGAATTTCATTTTGACTTTAAAAATATTAATGATTTCTTTAAAAAAACGCATCGAAATATTCATGTGAAATGCAATCCGCATCACATGTTAACCTATATCGGCAAATAACTCATCAACAAAGCGTTTTAGAGACTTAAAAAGTAAAATTTTGAGGCCAAAAGCCTCAAAGAAACGTTTTTCACACCATAATCTACAAGATGATACATTCCCCGATCCATTCAATTAACTTTTCGGTTCCACGCTTCAATACTATCAAGGCAACCTCAATATTTCAGTCCTTCTGCTGGTCGAAATTTTTGTGGCGACACGCTTAGAAGGCTTAGATTCGACAATCTTTATTTACGCTTTCCGTTAACACCCTAGTTTGTGCAGTCTGACGAGGTTTATTTGCATAATCATTAATTCAAGATTTGCTCTCCAGCAGTGCGATTTTAGTTGCTTGATACCTATACCTATGAAGATTGTTTCTTATGCGTGTAGTGAAACTATTCAATTAACGTTTTTTCATGGTCTATAAGTGCTGTGTACTTAATTGTGGAAGAATGTGGGTGTTCAGTGAAGAGTGAAGACTGTGTTTGTGTTTTACCTGTACCAATATTTTCGTTATCATTCGATGAAATTTTCAAGACAACGGGTTCAGAGACGTAGCTTTCTCAAAAGTAAAAAGCTAATATTTTTGTGACTATCACGAAAAACTAAACCTAATTGACAAAGAATACTGAATAATTACTTCAAATGTTTTTAAGTAAGTGAAGGGAATTGTTCGAAGAAAATTCTCCATGATATTGAATAAATATTTATTGAAAATTTATTTTACACGTTAATTGCATTGCTTTTTTATTTTTATTCGCAATTGTGTTAGTACATTGCAAGTTGCCTTTATAGATTTTAAACAAATAAACACGTTTCGTTTACTACTTCCCCTTTAAAATGGAAATATAAGGATAGGCATCTAACATAGGGTCTAACATGTGAGAGTTCTCGCACGGGTACGCAGAGGTTGTGGGGGAAAATTTGTGCTATGGCACAACACAAAGAACAAACTTTTTAAAGTAGCTAAAGTAAAATAGCTTGAAATAAATGGAAAAAAATCAAAACGCGCTAGCCTACAATACTACGTGAATCAATTAAAAAACAACTAAATTTAAAATTATAGAAAGAATAGTGCAAGTCACCCGACAACTGCCAACGATCGCAGTCCAAACACACGATTTAAATGTTGGCGGTATCTGGAAGTATGTACACCAACGCCCAACTGCAAACTCATGTTGTAAATAAAACACCGTTTGATATTAAACTAAAGGTGTCGGTTCGTTAAGATATTAAAAATGCAAACATAGTTTGAGCAACATTTCCATGTACCGAAGTGGGCTTTCTAATGCCTGCTAAATTGTTTCTAATGCTAACAAATGGTATTTAGTACTCAAGGTGAAAACATTAGTTTGATTATTTTTGGCTCGGAAATGTTTTTCTTGAGCTACGTAAGGGCGCAGAAAATAATTCAATACTTTTTAGTAAACAAATAATTTTTCAATTTTCTCACCCCAGCAAGCTAGCACCCTGACTCTCCAAAACCCCCTCGGTTCTTCATAACAAATCAAGGAAAGTTAAATAATATTGCAATGAGTAGGTCTGTTCTTGCCCGATTCGGTATTTTCGCACTCAAGAGTAAAAACCTTTTCTATTATTTGACTATCAAGAAAAGCGAAAAGCTAACTCTCAAGGAAGATTGAAAAATTTCTTCAAATGTTGTTTTTAAAGAAGTATGAATTGATTCAAGAACATCTCTCTATAATGTTGAATAAACTTTAATTGAAATTAGTTTCAAACATCAATTGCATTGTTATTTTGTTTGATATTCTGTAAGTACGAGTACATTAGTTGTTCCTCTCCTTTATGGAACGGAGAGACAAATGGATAGGGAAAGGGTGGGATTTAACATGCGAGAGTTCTCGCACGGGTACGCTAGTGAAAGATGATTTCTAAAGTCAGCGGTATCCCAGGGCATGAAGGCAGTATACGCACTGAAAAAGCGGGGGAAATCGTTGTACGTATCTCTGCGAGCAGTATCCACTCAAGCGAGGCCGCGGTCGGTAGTCGCATTATTTCTTCTCGTAACTTCAGCTCAGCGTCGAATTTCCCGAGTGTTTGTGTGGATTAGGCATGCAATAATTCAGCTCTTGATTCCGCACTAGAACGGGAAATTGCTGTTCAATTCATTTCATGTATGATCCAGGAACACACGCGTTTGCTTGATTTAAAAAAAACCTGCAAAGTTCGGTAATCAGAATTGCCCGGAATTTGCATGTTCGATGTGTTGTGTGGTGCGGACGTACTAATTAGTAATGATCATCCACAGGGCGCAACTGGCATATTCCTCTTCTGCAAGCCTCTTTGCTCTGCCAAGGACTATAGTATTAATTTTATTACGCGTTAATTGCATTTAATTGAAATTAGAAACAAAAATAAACGCAATTTTTGAAATACGAGGTAAATTAATTCTTAACTCTGAAATACGTACCTACGTGTGTTTTGAATCGAAACAAGCGCATTTTACCGTCTAAAGCAAATATTTCAATCATTCAATTCAATGCAATGACGAGCAGAAGCGGAAATGGCGTTGTTAATCAAATATTTCCTGTGACCTTAATGAAATCGAAACTTGATAACCAAATCTAATTGGTCCAGTATTATGACGTGGCTGTTATCACAAAGTACGTTATAACCTCCGCAACCGCTGTCCTTTCCGTTCCTGCACCTCTCTCTCTCTCTCTCTCTCTCTCTCTGTGTCTGTCTCTCTGTCTCTCCCTTCTTTCTCTTTCTTTACTCTCTCTTTCTTTCCCTTTTTCTTTATCTCTCTTTCATTCTCTTTCTTTCTCTCCCTCTTTCTTTCTTTATCTCTCTTTCATTCTCTCTTTCTTTCTTTCTTCCTATTTTTGTCTTTCTCTTTTTCTCTATCTTCCTCTCTCTCCACTCGTTTGATTTCGCCAATCGACTCCAGTTGAGTCCTGAAAGTTCCTTGTAGTCTTCGCCTGTCTTCTCTTGGCCCCCTGCCTCCTCTGCCAGTTACTGTTGCCCTGCCCCTTTAACTTTGCCCTACCTCCTCCCCTGCATTCCATTATTGGCATTTCTTAAGTTTTACAATGCTGTACATGACCACATGCAGGATGTGGGAGAATCTCAGATGGGCGTAGAAACAT
Organism: Acheta domesticus; assembly: GCA_031308135.1. Lineage (NCBI taxonomy): Eukaryota > Metazoa > Arthropoda > Insecta > Orthoptera > Gryllidae > Acheta > Acheta domesticus. The sequence goes on from JAHLJT010003656.1 coordinate 51,816,019, forward strand.
TCTTGATTTTATGTAATCAGGTTCTGTGTAATGAAAGGATATAATATGGGTAATAAGAGCAAAATAGTCTACCGCCAGCACAGTCGGTCAGCATTTGTAAGTAGAGTCATCAGATGTTCCGTATTTGAGTGAACTGTTCACTATTTCTATTTCCGATTCACTAATTAAAAAATGGAAATAGTGAACATGCAAAAAGACCTTATCCAAAAACGAAAACAAAAACCACATTGTATAAGGAAACAAGTGCTGTTAGAGCATTTAGTGTTTATGACGGCAAGTTTTTAATCTCGATTAGAACTGACTTTACTCTGATGACAATCCTGCCTGTTGGGCGGATTCATACAGATGTCTTAGTTTGGAAACTACTCGTAATAGGTATGTCTTTGTTCAAGTGCACAGTACTGGAAACGTAAGCTAAAAGTGTTTAATAAATGATCTTCATGAATATCTACTTTAACAAACTCTTAACGCGTGATGGCCCTAATGCACACAGAGAATTTTATTTGATGACTTGAACTAATGTATAAAATATTTATTCCATTTAATGCAAAAGCAAAGCTAAACTTCTCATTTGGATGTGTTTTAAACAATAAAGAGAATGTGTCATTAGCATTCACCGTTCCCCTCCTCCCCCTCCCCGGTTCCGTATTTTCTGAAAACATTTCTGGCAACCCTACCTGTAAACATTCGATGGCACACATGTGTAAACATCCATACCTAACATATTTTGTTCGATGTAACACAAACAATTGAAAATTATGGTTAACAAGTTGTACAAATGGCTGTAACAATTGGTTTCCTTAATAAGTTTTGAAAAACTCTAGGTGTATGTGATTATACTACTTTTTAGTTATTGTATAAAATGGAGTAACTACATTTAATTTAAAATTTATTTCAACTGTACACTATAACCATACATTAAAATTGTTTGAACATTGCGTTGTTGTTTAAACTGTGTTTTTCCTTAATACGAGGATGTGTGCTAACAAGGAGTTTTGGTGGTGCATATGTGCGGTAATGGTGCTTACAAAAGCAGTAGCATGAGTGAAGATAAACAAAGCACAGTAAATGCGACCTTATTCACGGATTCGAATCGCCAATGCCCCGAGGAAGCGTGACTGGTGTAAGGGTGTCCCTTTCGAATGAGAGAGTACTAACAAGTTGAGACCACCCCGGCCCGCCCTTGCCCGCCTCTCATTCATCTCATTACACTCTGACCCACTCGCCCTCACCCTCCCCACACCTTCCACTCTGCCAGTATCTCACCCCACCTTCATTCCCTCACCCTCTCCCACTCCTTCCACCCCCACCTCACCCTGCGTCCCACCCATCCCGCCTCTCGCCCCTCGCTCACCCTCTCCCACTCATTCCGTCCCCTCACCCTCTCCCACTTCTTCCACCCCCTCCCACCGGGAGAGATGGCTCAGTGCATCAACTGACCGGGAGCTCCTCTCCCGACGGCTTTGCGACACTAGTTTCTCAGCTAGGACGAATTCAGTCGCTCTCTGGAGGAGAATTCTAGCGGTCGGCTGCTCTGACCGGTAGTTTTCCCTGGTTTCTCCGATCAACACCAGGCGAATGCCGGAGCAGTACCCTAACAAACGGGCCACGGACCGCGCGGGATCTTTCCTTCCCCTTCCCTCTCCTATCCTCTCCTCTCTCACACACACACACTAACATGCACTACACTCCCACACATGCCGGGAGACCGGCCGGGAGCTTAGAGCTTGACCCGGCTGGGGCGGTGCTCCGCTGGTGGGAGATACCTGGTTGAGGGAAACACTCCGCTAGTCGACGGTAGGTCGGTGCCAGATCTCGCCACCCAGCGGGGAAAAGATCACCGCAGAAAACACACACACTACACTTACGGAACTAATGACCAACGTAGTTGACGCGCCTGGAAACACGAATCAATCAATCAATCAACCTCCTCCCCGATTCCCTCCCCCTCTCCCACTCCTTCCGCCCCGTCCCCACCGGTGCCTTCCTGCCCCCTCTCCGCGCCCCGCTGCTCCACCGCCGCCCGGCGCCGCCGCGTCAAGAGCGCCCCCGCCGCGCGCGGCCGTCCGCCGAAGCACCTCTCGCTGATTGATGCGCCGCACATCCATCTCCGCCCCACACACCCCTCCCCTCCCCTCCTCGCGACGGAGAAGGCTTGCTGGCATCATATCCCCACACATCGCCTTCTTCCATTCCAAAAACACATGTCGGCCCAAAGAGCTCCCATGAAACATTCATGGCGCCAGCGCCCCCCGCCCCCCAGCCCCTGGGGAGGGGGGCGGAAGCGGGCGCTCCGCTGGAAACGTTCGGGCGATGACAGTTGAACGAGGATCAAGTGCCCCGTGACGCGACGGGTCCATGATGCTCCACACAACATGGGCCCTCTGGTTGGCTCGTGTTACTGCAGCGCGGGTTGGGAGGGCACTGTGCTTAAACAATGCGCTACATGGAACTGAACCAAAGTACTTTTTCAATCTACGAAAAACGGTCATTGTTGAAAGCTATGAGATCAATATTTTCAACAAGCCTGGAAGTTGATGACATACAAAACAACTACGAACGATTACAAAATACTAGAGTGGTTATACTTTCACCTACATAAAATCATCATCATTGTATTATTATTTTAATATTGATTATTTGTGCGTTGAATGAATGTTCGCAGGATTGTTGAGAATTCGACGAACAAAATAAAATTTTTATTGATGAAACTTGCGTGACGTCAATTTCGTTTGAGTGATCAAATTTAAACGACAGCTCATATCATGAAATTAAGTTTTCAGAAAAATTCATATCGCTGATAATAATTTGATTTATCTTTAGGTAGTCTTTAAATTGTAATTGAATAAATGCAAAGATGATTTCCTAAAAACATAGGTATTAAATAAGGAGAATTATCTCTTAAATTTTTAGTCGACCATTACAGACCTTAACTATCATCAAAAGATGCGCCTCGTTGTGGAACTTCCGAAATTAATGTTGAATACTGTTCGCATATTTTTGTCGTGACATAGCGTACTTTCAATAAATAATATACAAAAACAAATGAAATATGGGTTTCTTTACTTTTTCAGTCCAAATAATGGAGGGTTCACGTTGTGGATATACTAAAATTATCTTTACTGCGTATTCTATCAAACGTTCTAGAAGTAGTTCAAGCATGATGGAGCACCAGTCAATTTCCAACGTCTTGTTCGAGAACATGTAACAGACACGCTGATGGTGGTGTAAGAGGCCGAGTGCAATGACCTGTATACATCTTTTGCGATTGGGGGGGAGGGGAGGGGGCATTGAAGGTCGTTCGTAGATGTAAACCACTCTCAAGAGCTGAAATATTACAACGGCATATCCATCAGCTATTAAGTGATCAATAAGACGGTTTTAAGCTTTAGTGATCATTAAGACGGTATTAAGCTTTAGTATTAGCCCTACGTGCATGAAATTTACTGACTTGGTTTTTTTTGGGGGGGATGTATATCCGTGCATTATACATCTAAATGACATATTATGTGGATTTTCAAAATTTTATTCTGCGCCGTTTACAAGAAAAACGTGATTCGATAAATAGGAACGAAGTCGACGTTCCAAAACATCCCGAATGAGTTCGATAGTATTCAAGTCAGGGCTCTGTGCAGGCCAGTCCATGACAAGGATGATATTGCCGTGTAACCACTCCGTCACAGGCCGTGCAGTATGAACAGGAGCACGATCGTGTTGAAGGATGCAATCGCTATCTCCGAATTGCTCTTCAACAGTGGGAAACAAGAAGGTGTTTAAAACATCAACGTAGGCGTGTGCCGTGATAGTGCCACGCAAGACAACAAGGGGTGCAAGCTCCCTCCATGAAAAACACGACCACACCATAACACCACCGCCTCCGTGTCCGGGTACTTTGATCACATCGTGCATTTCCAATGCGGTCTTCTGCTGGCGTCCGTTGGTGTTGTGGTGGCGTCGTGGCTGGAGGCCGGCGGGCGACGCGCGAGACTAAACGAGCCGGCTGGCGTGTGGGATTGGTCCCCGCGGCCGCCACTCCCCCCTCCTCCCTTACCCTCCCTCCCCTCCCCTCCCTCCCCATCCCTCCCCCCCTCCCCTCCCCTCCCCGCCCCCTTCCCATCCCCTCCCCCTCCCCTTCCCACCCCTCCCGTCACCTCCCCTCCATCCCCCTCCCCTCCCCCTCCCCTCCCACCCTCCCTTCCCCTTCCCCCTCCTTCCTCCCCTTCCCCCTCCCTTCCTCCCCTCCCCCTCCCTACCTCCCCCTTCCCACACCTTCTCCCCTCTCCCTCCACCCGTCCTCTCCTCCCCGTGAGACGGCCTGGCGCGCGTGCCGCCCGCCGCCGCTCCTCAGCGCGAGCGAAGGCGCCCCCGGGGCCCATCCACTCCACGCCGGCTCCCCCTCCCCCTCACCCCCCCACTCCCATTCCCGGTGGAGTCCGCTTGCGCGCTCCTCCCTCCAGCAACCCGCTCCGTGCGAGTGGGTTGCACCTTCATTCATTCCCACCGCACTAGCTGTTCAGCGACGTAATTACTCCTCTAAAAGGGCATTATCAAAGACTTGTTGCTTCACATGTAATGTCACTATTTTCACCCACTATTTTGTCATTTTGTCATTCTAGTAAGTAGTATACTACAGTAGTGCTCAAAAACACTGCATCATATCGCTCACAGTTATAATCAGCTATATAATCCTGAAAATACACAACTTGATTTGCAAACATCGGTCAGTGAGTTATGAATGTAATGGAATCAGAAACATCAGATAATCTACATAAAATATATTATTACCAATTTTTGCGAGGATATTGGATTAGGAAAACACAGAATGCCCGTTTCCTTTAGGTGACGCGGTTTCTTTGCGCACCACTATAGTTACTTATTTCCCTGCATATTGTGACTTAAATATTTTGCACAATGTACGTTTCTCCTTCGCTCTAAAGCGTTCCCTCTTACCATGAATGAGTCGTTTGGGTGTCGCGGTAGATTTGGAGGGACCTGAAACAATGCATGCTTTCGACAACCAACTGAGCTCTTGAAAGACATTTCGAAATGCCCCTTTTTAAAAGGAGTGGAGTTGGAGGTAACGGATATACAAGGATGTGAAACACTCATCTTCTGTTCAAAGAAGTAAGTGAATGATGCTTCCTTGAAGTTTTGCCTCGGTAGTAGATACTCACAAATATCTTCTCGCACCTAGTGTTGCTAGAAATGTTTTCAGAAAATAGGGAACCGGAGAGGGGGAGTAGGGGAACTTCGAGTGATAATGACACATTATCTTTATTGTTTAAAACATAGCCAAGTGTGATGTGGTGCTTTGCTCTTGCATAAAATGGAATTAATATTTTGTACATTAGGTCACATCTTCTAATAAAATTCTCTGTGCCATTACGGCCAGCACTTATCAGGAGTTCGTTAAAGTAGTATACGCATGAAAGGCATTGATGAAACACAGTTTTAGCTTACGTTCGCAGTGCTTTGCACTTGAACAAAGATATATGTGTTACGAGTAATTACCAAAACTAAGACGGCAACTGTATGGACCTACGCAATAGCCAGGATTGGCATCAGAGTAAAGTCAGCTCTAATCGAGATTACAAACTTGCCGTAATAAACACTAAAAGCTCCACTAACACTTGTTCACTCATACAATTAGTTTTTTTGTCATTCGATAAAATCTTTTTACGTTTTCACTATTTTTACTTTTTAATTTGTGAATCAGAAATAGAAATGATGAACACTTCACTCAAATAGTGAAACATCTGGCAACTCTACTTGCACCATGGGCCCTACAAGTATTTTTTCTTGACCAACGAATATTCATTGCAAATATATTATTGCACTTGCTTTGCTTTGCAAACTGAATTATTCAAAATCAACTGGTGCATAGACAAAACCAGTGTCTAGAACAGCAAAAAAATGTATTAAGGTATTTCAGTAATCCACTTCCTCTGTAATACATGGAACACGTTAGGACACATGTTATTTCGAAAAAAAAAGAATTAAGTGTCATGTATGTGCTGTTGTAAACGACAGAAATGTTTCAAGAGACACCTGTCGAAAGGGATAGTTATTGTCAATGGGTATTCTACAAACCGGAATGCAATATGTGGAATTCTGTCCGTTCAGTTTTCGGGGACGTCTCTTTATCCACATCATTGCCATAGTAACCGTCAACGTGATCTCACTTTGAACGCCTAGCTATGGGGCCGCAAATGACATTCATCGAAACCCTTCACATCCTTTAGCAGAACATGAGATATGATAATGTGCAAGAGGAGCAGATCAATGACATAGACTAATTGTGGGGGTCACCAAGATACAAGTAAATCTACGAAAGGAAAAAAAGGAGAGATCAGAATGATGCAGTTTTTACATGCAATATTTAATCGAACTTCTCCTTTACTATTTATATGTTTATGTATTTATTTAGCGGATTGTGTACACGGATACGCATAAAAATGTGTAATACTGAGTCGAGCGTGTACCTGCTTCTATCATATATTCTTGCTTCGAAAATATATTTAATTTCATGTATTTCATATTTTTTTAATTCAAGACACCTTTTGGGTAAGAGGAAAGAAAATTGGAAAGTGTTAAAAAAGTAGAAAAGAAAGTTTGTATAAAATAATTAAAATTATTAACTATTGCATAGGTTGGACGAAGGGTTTAATTGTGGCCTCCGGTAAGGGCATAATCCAATTTCGTATTAATTGTTGTTGTACTTATTGTTAGTGTTTCACCGTTTCTTGGCAGTCGGGTGTCGGCCACATTCATGTGTATGTGGGGGGCGGGAGGGTGGTCAGATGGCTGTTAGGAATGCCAATTTTGGAGTGAGAAGACGGATACGCGGGTTGAAAACCTGGGGAAGCTGGGTGTTTCTTCGAAGGTATGACCCACACCATCTCCTCGTGTTGAGGAGAAGCCAAATGTAAATTTATTTAACGAGTAAATTAATTGTTGAAATATGTGAGTACTCCATTTTCAAGATGACGACACTTTACAGATAGCTGCAGTTTGGGTTGCACATTAAATGCATTAACATCTTTAAGCTAATGTAGCGATGATTACGTCAACTACTTTCTTTTCTAATTCGCGTGGAACGATTTTCATTATTACTAGAATTTGATTGTCGTTAGTCTTTTACTTCAGCACTAGCTGAATGTAACGTCACCGACGCTTTAAAGTACCTTCAATTGTTTGACTTCTTTTCTTTCTTCGGCTTCGTCTTCTTCTTCTTCTTCTTTGCCATCTTCATCTTCATCTTCTTCGCCTTCGTCGTCGTCTCTCTTTCTCTCTTTCTTTCGATCTTTCTCTTTCTCTCTCTTCGTCGGTAATGGTACTGGATTTTAATCAACGCCACTTATAACTAATTAGGTGGCGTTGATTTAGTTCCCGACGTAGGAAGATCGCAGCGCCAAAACACGCAAAAGCACGTTTTTGGAAATTTCTTAGGATTTTCTGTCCGGATTCGAAAACAAATGATATGTTCCCCATCAACAGACCGAGACGCGTCGAATGACACCTCGTTTGTCTCGACTGGTGCACGGGAAGTGTTCTGACCGTGAGAGACGGAACAGAGATATCCACACGCACGCACACGAGGAGTTTACTCAAATACTTATTTATTTATTTATTTATTTATTTATTTATTTATTTATTTGTCCAAAAAACAGGAAAAACTGTATATGACGTGTGGGGAAAGAAATTTATCTGCGCACATTTTCTTGAGGGACAGAATTTTATTAAAAAAAACAAACGAAAAAATGAATTTAGAAAATAATTATTTTAGAAAATAAAGATATTTGAAAAATGTTTTTTCCCGAGTTATAGAAAATCAATTTTCAACTGTAAATGAACTATAAGGGATTAATACTACATAGGGATTAACAATGCTCATTGCAGAGTAGGATGGCGGCGTTGAAAGTAGCGTGGTGCGAGGCCGATGGGGCCGGCGCCCGCTGTGGAGCGCAGCGCCCCCTGCAGCGAGGCTGCAAAGTGGCGGCGATGAAGCGGAGAGCGAAGGCGGCGTGGGCGTCGGGGCAGCGACGTGTTGACAGCGCGCCAACTGAGTTACGGTCCTCCGGGGATTCAATTCCTTCGCTCGCTTCTTATCGAGCCTCCGGAACGACCCTCCGGGGACGTCGCCAGATGGAGGGCTCAGATAACAGCTGAACGCGCGTTTGCATATGTCGCGCGGGCCCGCTGGGGGCACGTCACTTGCCACCCATTGCGTGACTTTGCGTATGGGATAATTTGTAGCATTTCCCCTTATCGTAAGAATCCATAATTATTTGTCTGTGTAAGTAGTCTAAGAAAATGAAGAATTGCAACCATATTCGTGCACGTAGCTGAAGACTATGCATGAATACAAATTTGGATCTTGGAGGCCCCGTAAAATAGTCTACATCCGTGGTTTCGTATGATTCCTTTTCATTAAATTTATTTTCTGATATCAGTAAAGCGTGTGTATCTCTCTGAAGAGGATTATTGAAGAATTTTGCAAATTTTAAGAACAATTTGGAACTTTATATGCGTGTAATCTCCAATACTATTCAATAAAATTGATTAAAAACCATTTTAGATGGAAGTAACATCTTACAACCGTGGAAAACAAACGTATAATGATAATTTTTACCACCGACATTTTGTAAGCAGGACTAGCAAATTAGGACTTGCAAACAAGCAATGGAGGAGTGCTGCTTGTGATAAATTAAAAAGTTTTCTACATACTTAATAAATGGTTATTTTAAATTCAGAAAATAATTGAATTTTGAACATACTGCAAAGAAGAGGATGCATCCGACAGAACGAAGTGGCGACTTGGGTGCGGGAATGGGCAAACGCCGAAGAACATACTACAATCCTGTCAGTCAGGCTAGATCTTTCAAACTGCGTTTACATAATGTATTCATCGAATTTCGATTAACTAACGCGTGATTATGACATTTTCTCACATGGACTGCGAGTGAACTTGGAAGCGCTTTGGTCCGGCTTAGATTGTTTAGGGCAGGACTGTCAAACGGAGCACGCACGTGCTAGGAGTGCGCTTGCGCTCTGCAAGGGCACGCAGTGCCCGCGGCGAAGGGAAGTCCGCGCTCCGATTCTCAGGGATGCACAGTAGGTGGTCATGGCGGAACGCGAGGAGACATATAACAAGTTTCAGTATGAGTGGGCCCTTATTTTCTTGTGCATGAAAGCGGGGGTTTGTTTGATATGTAGAAAGCATTTAATTTGTTTATTTTCAAAAATAGTTTCAGTGTATTTCTGAAATTATGATACACAACACGTATATTGATTTAGTCTATATTTTGTTTTATATTTATTTTCTTAAGAATATTCATTTTAGTGATTTGTGATTAGTGTTAATAGTTTTCATATATTACATTCTCTAACACTAAGAAGAAATTTGCGTTAATGTTTCGTTGATAATTGCACTTTGAAACTGGATCCTGTATAGCTGCAGTTTCTGTTTACATGTCAATTCAAAGTTGGTAAAATTTAATAAATGTCTATAATATACTAACCCGTGTATTCGTCGTGTACCCGCCGCATTCGCACGAAGTTTTCTCACCCCTGCTTCCCGCCTGTGACACAAGTTACTTCGCTAAGCTGATATCGCCGCGTGCCCCAAACCTTTGCGAAGACCATTCGCATGCTCGTTCGCTTGACGGCCCTGGTTTAGGGTATCAAGTGATGTCACTGCAGCGCCTCTGATAGGAAGGTCGTAGGGTACGAGTGCTGATGGTGGCAGGATTTTCGACCCTAGCTAGAGAGCTAGATCGAATTAAGCCGCTTTCTGGAGGAGAGTACTGGCGGTCAGCAGCTCCAATCGGGTTTCCCGTGGTTTCTCCGGGCGACACCAGGCGATTGCCGGAGCCGTACTCTAGCAAACGGGCCACGGACAGCGCGCCATTTTCCTTCACTTTGCTTGTCCCATGCTTACTTGCACGTACTTACACTTACAATCACTACACTACCTCACATGCCACCAGCCTAAGGTCCGTTCGCTCGAACTTTACTCAGCACGTAAACAAATGCACGTGGTCGTCGCTTGTTCTCATTGGCTGACGGACACCGCACTCCCCTTCAGGGCGTCGTGCTCTATAGGAGTTAGGTCCCTTTCAAAATTGATTTATTTCCAGAATTTTTACACAAACAGTCGAAATAATTTTCTCCTTTGCCTTGAAGTAAAATCAGACACCGAGCGTGACGTTAACTGCCAACCTTCAGCTGCCAACGGACCTCATTGAGATAACGTTCGTTCGCCAGGCCGTCGGCGCCGCTCCTGCCAAATTTTATCAGTAGCAGTTTCATTCCCGAATGAGAAAGTTCTAAAATAAAGCTGTATTTTTGTTTGATTAGTGAAAGGTTTGTGTGCTCATTGCGTTTATTTTTGTTTCCTCATCGAACACAATAAGTGTAGCAGTTCCCGGGATAATCCGGTTTGAAACTTTCGCAGGAAAAATCCCTCAGAAGTGGTGAAAAGAAGGTTGTATTGATGTGTTTGAATAATTAGCGCCTAAAAATCCGTCAATGACTTTGTGGCAGGTGGAAGAAATGACTGCCGAATTGCAGGTGTCGGTGTCAGAAGTGTTTGAAAACTGTGCAATGAATTGAGTCATCGGAAAGGTAACTTCTCCACGTAAAAAGATATGTAGAGCAAAAGAGGTGGGGCGAGTGCGATGTATTTGTTAATCTGCCATTCGTATTGATGTGCATATTTTTCGTAGAAAAGAATTTCCAACATAAAGTAAAATTCTTGATGTGGTTTATCAAGATTCGGGACTGACAAATTTTAAAAGAACGCCACTGTATGTTCTATTGAAATTCGTGCTTCGGGCGAAAGTTCACTGCTACCTTGCAAGAACACACGTAAATATAAGTTCTGTGATATTTAAGAAAAATATCTGCGTAGTTTGGATGGTATTTTGGTCATATTAAAGAAATACTTGTGAAAATAATGTGCTATGACAGTTCTGGCTGTGACACGTGCGGGCATTTGAGTATGGTCGTGGCGCGAATGGCGTAGCCAATCACGAACTACAGAGCGGAGGGATACACTCAAAGTTTGTTTACATACGGAGTGAAGTTACAGCGAACGGACCTTAGAGCGTGTTCCGGTCCAGGCGGTGCCAAGCAGGTGGGAGACGTCTGGTTGGAGAAAACACAGTGAGTGTATGTGTAAGTCGGCACTGGATATCGCCATCCAGCGGGAGACGATGACCGCCACCTCCCGCGATAAAAAAAACATGCACTACATAGCAGTAGGAGCAGGTCCAATAATTATAGGCCAGACATGTGGGTTTGATTATTCAGGAACTCAAAGTTGTAAGTTTTGCTATGGTAATGGATGTGTAGCTAGGTTTCTATCGAAAAAGTTATTGAATTTCAGGTCGAAAAAGTTACTGAATCAAGGGACGAATGACCTTCGCAGTAGGCGGGCCCGGCACCACTACCCAATCAGTGAATGAGGTGCTTTGGGCCCTGGCGCTTGGGGGCGGAGGCGTCGGTGGCGCGGCCCGGGATACGGATCGCCGCCACTTCTCAGACGCCGTCGCATCGCGTCCCCGGCCAAACAATCGCCGCGCGAGCTCCGTCGCGGCGGCGGCGGCGGGGGTGGGACGGGGCGGGGAGGTGCAAAAAATTGGCGGAGGCTGCCGCCGGCGGCACTTCGTCACCGCCGCCCCGATGGCCCGCCCCCCGGCCGGCACTTGTTTTCCGGGTTGCGCCCGCCCCCTTCGCGAGTCGCGCCTCCCGACGCCCTCCAGCGAAGCCCAAGACTTTCTCTAGCGGAGTTCTACCAAAGGCTCGCGACTGTCGCAATGCCGATAGACCTGGCTTGTTTCAGCACTGAGGAAGCCTCTGATATTGTGAGCAAACAACCTTTGAATCGATGACACCAGACTAGTTTTTTTTTAATTTTATTACATCCGATCAGTGGTTAAACCACTTTACAGGTTTTAGATAGTATACAAACACTGAAGCAAGTTATACAAAATTAACTCAATAGCACCGAAGTACTTGTAAATGAACCAAACGTAACCCAAACCGGTGATGGCAAAGTTTAGCAAAATATCGATACATCAGCAAAATATTTTCGATGTCCATGACAAACATCGACAAAAAAACATAGATGTTTAATGTTTTAAGTATGATGAAACATTTCGAAGTAAAATGTTCTGGATCTGATGTGATACATAACACGTCAATATTAGTTTAAGGAATATTCTGCCTTAAATTTGTGTAACAGCATACGACGCGGTGACCCCGGGCATTCGATGAAACCTTTTCTGTCTTCATTTTTCTCGCGTTGCACGATCCTCTTTTGAGTTTCGGCTGCTCTCTATGTACTTCAGAGCTATTCTCCATTGTGGGGAATGGCTGTATCTCAGTATGTGAAGGGAAGCCCTGCGGCGCTCAACGTCCGCATCCCTTTGTTTAAGCTGCTGCTTCGAGGTCCCTCTGGAACTGATAAAAGGACTCTTGGAAGCAGACGGACAGCATCAGCTGACGTTCGATGTTATATCGGATTTCTACGGGACTGCCTTCACGAAATCCCCAAAAGTAACATTCTTTGTAAATGTCTTTTTATTCTATTTAAATCTTTTCATTCAGGACTCAAGAGTACATCTCTAGACAGCGTTAGTCACAGGATTTTGTCTCGATGGTTTCTTATAAACAGTCAAAGCCGTTATATATACTTAGCGTGTTATTTAAAGATAGGTTTATCCCTTTATTTCTGACTCTCTCTAGTTTGTTTTTTCAAGTAAGATCGTCTTCAAGATAGCGTTTACAAGATCATATTTTAAGTTACTTCCTACAGGGTAAGATTATTGTTCTTCCAGTTCTGTAGTATTTTAAAAATCGATCTACCACCTAGAGAGAGCTCTCTACGTTCATTCGAGAAGCTTTTATTCCAAGTCTTTTATAAATTTTATATTAGATTAGATTACATTTATTACTAATTCTGCAATTAAGTTTGAGAATTAGGTGGCGGAATACACTAATTTAACATTACAGAACTTAACATCTTTCCAAATTTTACGAACGCTACAAATTAATATGAAAATTTCACCGTGTGAGCTTTCATAGCACTCCACCTCACTACACTTTGCTTCACTTCAGCACATTGTTGATCACTAAATTGTAATGCCTTTGTTGTATTGAAGGAGAGTAGGTCTCGTGGCATTTGAAGCAATCCTGCCTGCACGTAGTACCTTGGCTTCTTCGCAGTTTCTTAGTTTTCTGCTCCTTCGTGCTCCTTCATGACGAGAATGAAGCCCAGTTTTAGTTTGCGGTATCTGTCACTGTGAATGTCTCGAGACATATTGTGTATGGTGGTAACTTTACACGCAAATATTTTGCTAGAGTTGGGATACGAGGAACAAAAAGAACGATGGCTCGTGGAAATAGCAGTTTTTTTGTTTTTTTTTAAATAAAATTCTGGCACTCAAGAAAATGTGCGCAGATAAATTTCTTTCCCCACACGTCATATACAGTTTTTACTGTTTTTTTGACAAATAAATAAATAAATATTTTCGCAGGATATTCCTTTTTTATCGATGTTTGATATTTTGTAATATTTTTTGGGAAATTGCCTCCAACTTTAATTAATAAATTAGAATATTGATATGTGAAATACAGCCCTACGGTAGCTCATGTGCACTGTGCTAGCTTCCCGTGGTGCGATGGTGCGTGGTGATTTCCGGTCGAGGCAAAAATGTATCTTTCCTTTAAAATCATCACATTTTCTGTAGTTGTGTGACGAAACAAAGCTCAGGCAGACGGAGTTTGTTAGTTATGGTGTAGGGAATACGTCATGTTCGCCTTTGTCTCTGATACCTCCCAAGCGTGGGAATTAAACTGGGCCCGGGCAGGGGGGATGTTGTCAGCTAGGGGGCAAAGTCGGACAATCGACCAAAAGTGCCAAATACGTATTACCTACCTGAAATAATATAAAACGTAAATTCCACCCTTTTTATAGTATATATGTTAATTTTTATTAAGTGCTAGCAGAACCCGGCAGATGTCCTGTTCTCTCTCTCCCTCCGTCTCACATTCTCTCCCTCTTTCTCTCTCTCTCGCATTCTCTTCCTCTCCTCCCTTTCCCTCCTTCCCCCTCTCCCTCCCTCTCTTTGCCTCCCTCCCCCTCACACTACTATTTCCCTCTTTCTCTCTCCCGCTCTCTTCCTTCCTCTCTCTCCCTCCCACTCCCTCTCGCGCGCCGCCCGTCCGGTCCTCCTCAGCCTCCCACGCGTCGCACGGCAACACCCAGCGACAATGAAGCCCAGGCGCTTTGGGAATTGCATTTAACTGAAGCGCCATCTAGTGGAGTTCCAACAAAATGCTCAACATGAAAACCTTCTCCATGAAAAAAACACGTAGATGTGCCAACGTTCATCGAGATCGGTCACACAGCGTCGGAGATCATAGATGTCGAATACATTTATATATAGCAAAATATTCCTCTCAACTTTTTCGTGATGATTTTGTAGACATGTGATTTGTGATCGGTTATCGCACGGGCCATTGCATCGATGATTTGCATAAGTGGTGCGATTCCCTGCCCTGCCCGCGCGCCGCTTCCGCGTGGCGGGCGGCCCCGCCGGAGATGGAAGTGCAGCTTCGTCAGCGCTTCGACAGATGAGACATGCGGCCTCCCGGCGCGGCGACAAATGTCCGCGCGACGGAGTCAATTCGAGACGTCACCTTTTTCGCAGCGGCGCCCTCTTGCCACGTTCCCAGCGGCGCCCCGCGTCACGCCCCGCCCGCAGTCGCGCGTCCTGCCCCGCCACGCCCCCTTGCCCCGCCCTGCTCCCGGCCCGCCCCGCCCCGCTCCGCGTCTCGCGCCTTCCCCGCCAGGCTCCCTGCCCCCCCTTCTGCTGCGCCCCAACCCCGCCGCGCCCCAACCAACTCTGCCCCATCCATTCTGCTCCGCCCCCTGCCCCGTTCCACCCCGCCACCTGCCCCCGTTCCACCCCACCCCTGTCCCGCCCTGCCCCTCGCCCCGCCACTGCTCACCCCGCTCGTGCCCCGCCCCGCTCCCAGCCCCGCTCCCAGCCCCACTCCCAGCCCCGCCCCCTGCCCCATTCCCAGCCCCGCCGCCCTGCCCCGCTCCCAGCCCTGCCCCGTCCCCTGCCCCACTCCCTGCCCCGCTCCCAGCCCCGCCCTGCGTTCCGCCCGCCCGCCCGCCCGCCCCGCGTCCCGCCCCGCGTCCCGCCCCGCGTCCCGCCCCGCGTCCCGCCCCGCGTCCCGCCCCGCGTCCCGCCCCGCGTCACGCCCCGCGTCACGCCCCGCGTCCCGCCCGCCCGCCCCTCCCCGCGTCCCTACCCCCCCGCGTCCCTACCCCCCCGCGCCCGCCCGCCCCCCCGCGTCCGCCCGCCCGCCCCGCGTCCCGCCCGCCCGCCCCGCGTCCCGCCCGCCCCCCCCGCGTCCTCCCGCCCGCCCCGCCCCGCGTCCCCCCGCCCACCCCGCCCCGCGTCCCCCCGCCCACCCCGCCCCGCGTCCCGCCCGCCCGCCCCGCCCCGCGTCCCGCCCGCCCGCCCCGCCCCGCGTCCCGCCCGCCCCGCCCCGCGTCCCGCCCGCCCCGCCCCGCGTCCCGCCCGCCCCGCGTCCCGCGCTGCCCCGCCGCGTCACTTCGCTCTGTGCCGCGCTGCGCCGGCGATCGGACGAAAATAACTGACGGCGGCGCCGCGCCGCGGAGACAGTCGACAGTCGTCTCCCGGCGAGACAGAAGCGGAGCAGGGGCGGGGGAAGGCGCCGGCGATTGGAGCTGCTCCAAACGCATCATAAACAACAAATATTAAACTCGGGAAATTTATGAATGATATCGCCGAGTGTTATTGCAAATGTGTCAAGATAAACTAAAAATATGGACTCTACATGATATGAGAAATGTAGAACGTATCTGCCTCACGTGTGGGCGGGACAGCTATTTTATTGGGCGAATGCTTGTCGCGATCTGCGCAGCTGGGAAAGCGGAGGGACTCATTAAATAAGAAAACGAGTTGCGTGAAAACATATTTTGTTTACAAGTTTTGAGAAATGTCAAGTAATATATCAGGTTATCATCATGCCGTTTCAAACGTACTATTCTTGGGCTTAGCATATTTGTTTAAAAATTCGTGTGTTTTCGACGTTTATGCGGAAATATATTTAATCGCCCCCTGCGTGCCGCAGGCGACTTTGGTGGCGCCGAGAAAGCAATTTTGGTAGTTGGTAGTGAAGCGTCGTGGCGCGCTAAAATACGAAGGCAAGAAAGTGGCAGACGGCGGGCATCGCCGGATGTTTAACAAAGACTGTATCTAAGCGGCGATGACGCACCGGACTTTCCGTTCAAGTGTGGACGCTACGGTAGGCCGGAGGCAATGGGGGCGGCGGGTAGCGTCGAAGGGCCTGTATAAGGCCACGAGAACAATGCCTCGATCTTCTTGGTTCCTGGCAGCGTCGGCGGCAGGTGGTGCGTGCGTTTGTGCTAATGGTGCACGAGGGCAAGGGGCCGGCAATTCATTGTCGTAACTAGCGAGACATGTAGTAGGTCTCAGGGTAGAGCGGTGATCCGCACAGGGGAATATTGGTCGTCTGTTGCCGTGTGGTAGCCGTTCAGTAAAATATCTCTCCTAGCAGTGAGTTATATTTATTTAGTTAATTGTAAGCAATGCAATTGGTTATTTGTGCCTAAGGCCTAGTTTATGAATAAACTTACTGTTCTTACAACCCACTCTCGTCTGTGTTCTAATTACATCCGAATGAGGCCACAGTAGTTTGGCTGCAGTTATCTGGGTTGGTAGTTTGAATGCAGTAATGAATACATTTAAGCAAAGTTCATTTGAAATTATATTCATAGATTGGTCAATGAGTCCATTTTCCTTTTCACATATTCTGTCAACCCCCTTGCCATGATTGATTTTTGACTAAGGTTATTTCAGGACACTCGACTAACGCAGTAATAGCTAATAGATTACGAAGTTTCCATAAATTCTTTGAACATTATGTTTCATTTTCACAAAGGTACAAATATTTCAAAACGTGCGTATGCTCTTTTGCTGCAGTCAAGAAAGAGTTAGAAGTTAAAACTTGCGTATTGAAATTATTTGGAATAACTGCTACGTGATTTCCTTCATGTAAGAAGTTCATGAGAATGTTAAATATTGTGATGATATTTTACGGAGGGGAATCAGGTACACGTGATTGAACAAATGAGCTGATCAGTGACTGAAAAACGAAATAAAAAGTTGTTGAGATGATTGATATTATGCAATCGATTCTTAAAGCAATATTAAATTGATTAAAGAAATACCTCTTCGAATCCTCAATAACTTTTTCGTGGTGCCAAAACGCCTTTTATCAGATTGTAGCTTCAAGTAAAGACCGAAAAATTCTTAATTGCAAGCCGAAGACGAAAGGCAGCTCATGGGCCGGCGCTCGCCGTCTCGGGTTGTATGTTGTCCCCCGAGTGCGCGTTGCCGCAGCCCCCACGCATTAAAGGGTAGCGGAGTAGACGCTCAGATAAGGCGCGCGAGGGCATCGGCCGAGGGTGCGGGGCGGGGCGGGGCGGGGCGGGGCGGGGCGGGGCGGGGCGGGGCGGGGCAGGGCAGGGCGGGGCGGGGCGGGGGCGGGGCGGGGCGGGGCTGAGGCATCGGGCGTTAACGGCGCCAGCCGCCCGCAAGGGCCTCCGCACACATTGGGTCGAACGGGGCTTCGGCCGTAAAACGCTTTTGTCCGGTGCCATTTTGGTTTTCTATATTCCTTAAGAGAATAAACAATACGATTATGTAAAGATTTTATTTAAGATATTGCCAGTTTTATTTCACCGTTTAACTATTTACGTATTTAGTTAGATGTGCGCCGTTTCTCTTACTTCTTCTCTATTACAATCTCACTAAAGCAAGATATGTTTCGTCTATTAAACAAGTCAATACATAAAAGTAAAAATAAAATAAAAACAAATAGACTAGTATAAAAATAGATCAGAAGGGCCCATCTCTGCTCCGTAGCTATCTCTTTACTTCGCTTCAATTTCCTTCATTTTACTTCAATTTACTTTATTTCACTTCACTTGACTTTACTTCACTTGACTACTTTGTCTCACTTCACTTCACTGCATGTCCCTTTGGTAACCAGTAATTTATACATACACGGTACGTGTCTGCCTCGTGTGAACGGGTGCGTGCGGGGCCTGTTGCGCCCACTGTGCGTCGGCCGGGGCGGGGCGGGCCGGGGCGGGGCGGGGTGAGGCGCGGCGAGGCGGGGAGGGGCGGGGCGTTTCGACACTCGATCGGAACGCGATCTGGGTGTCGACACGCGCGTAAAAGATCCGCTTCCTGGCGGCGGCGCTGGCGGAGGCGCTGGCTGAGGCGGCGCGGCTGCTCTTGTTCTCGGCTATAAACGCCCCAAAGCACTTCACAACTCTCTGCGCCCCTCCCCACAAGAGTCGACGGAACGCGCGGTTTCGTAAGGCTTGTACTCAATCATCAGCTGATGGACTAAGAAACTCTTTGGCCTCACGCTTGCGACTTTACTGTGCTGTACGCTCACGAACAATCAATGCGTTTTACCCACCGACAGTTCGAAAGGTAAAATGAGCAATGATGTTAAAAATAAGGTGAGTAAGAGAACATTTAATATTTCAATTTTTTTTGTATTTAAGGTCGCATCAACTAGGTCTTTAGCGACTACTATTTGATTAGTGATCTTGAACCCGCGACCCCACGGTTCGAGATCACTACGGCACTACTGCTATAGCGATCTCGGTCACAGGGCCGACTTAATATTTCTTTGTACAAAAGTAATTGGAATAAATATTAGAGTTCATATATTTTTCGTATTATTACTACAAACTGTGTATGCTATTTTGTAAAGTCGGTATTATTATTATTTGTTAACAATTATACAATTGGTCTTAGTGTGTGAAAAACTCACCAGAACTCTATGAATAAAATGTGTTGTGGTGTAATAACAGTTTCTGTGCAATATAGGAAGAAAACTTAATTTTTCGTTCTGGCAGGCAGGAGCTTATTTAAACGTTTCTTCATCTGCATTTTAAACTTGCTAGAAAAATTGTCTTCAATTAATTATGATGTTTGGGGATTTATCAACTAACTTTGTAAAATGAAATTCTTCTAAAGTGCGTCATGCCAAAGTATTTCTGGAATTCAGAGACGTCTCGTGATAGGACCGCTCTCTCTTCATCAGGTTGGCATTTACTACTCCATGATCGCACAAACACATATAATACCGTCACATCGGATTTTTCCAAATCTATTTTTGTTTGGAGCTTGGCAGATGCCTTGACAGGTGAACAACTAATGTCCATAAGATATTTCTTTTCAGTGTTATTAAACATGATATTCAATACTTATATATGTGCATTGTACATTTGGTTTGATGACCCTTGACATACGAAAACCTGTCATCTGCAATTTTTCATTTTTTACAAACGTACCACCAGGGTGGCTGCCTAATTTTATCTTTTTGTCGGCGTCTACGATAAACTTTGGATGCCATGACATCACGCAGAAAAATATTTCTGTTGA
Organism: Acheta domesticus; assembly: GCA_031308135.1. Taxonomy (NCBI): domain Eukaryota; kingdom Metazoa; phylum Arthropoda; class Insecta; order Orthoptera; family Gryllidae; genus Acheta; species Acheta domesticus. The sequence continues at coordinate 51,835,551 of JAHLJT010003656.1, forward strand.
ACTTTCCACTCGATCTCGAACACATTCCTGCAATGTATCTCAAAATTAGCATATACTGTTGATGGGAAATTGATAAAGAAATGTAAAAAATAATAAGTTACGGATTAAGGTAATAATTTCCAAGTAATAAAACTGATGTTTCCTAAACTTTCATACACGCAAGAGTAATATATAGTACAGTCCTTGCTCTCCTTTGCTGTGTTCATAATACTACCCACATTCAAAAATAATCAACTTAAAAATCAATTTAAAAAATTGTCCTTTGAAAATATTATAGCATTCCATGTCAAAGAGAGTGCTATATCAATATGAATACGACACTTGTCTTCAGAAAACCCCCAAAAGTAGCACTCTGCAACCCAGACTCCTCGGCAGGAGGGATCTAAGGCGAAGTCCTTTGTTTGAAAACGATAATTAAGACTGAAGTTCCTCCAGAAGAAACATTTCGCTTCATGCTACACGATTATGATTTTGTAAATTGTAAGTCAAGTAAGTTTATATTTCGCCTAAGAGGATATTTATTTCAAACAGATTATATCAAAGTTTTTTGCATCTCGTTGTAATTAAATCCAGTCGACATTTCGTATCCGGATTTCGCAAATTGTTATGCAACATGGTCTTCGTGAGTTAGGATGAAGGTCGCTCCAAAGGAGATATCTGGTCACTTGGCGGGTGCTACTGTTTGAGCCGAGCACTTAAAGACCTCACAGCGCTTGACGGGCGGGAAGAGGGGGGAACAGCCACCTCCTTTAAGCTGTTATACTGAACAACTTTATACCCATACGCCCCCTGGCCAATTTTTTTTGGAACGGTTACAAGAGCAGAAAGGTCGCACCAGTTTCGGCGATATGACAGCCTGGTCCAACGTAGCTTTGGGCTACGTGAAATAGGTATCCAAATGTGTGGCGCAAGCCATTGTTTATTCTTTATCATGATGCCTGTATCAAAGCCTTATGACCATACCTGAAATGCCAGGAATGGTTGATGATTTAGTGAGTGGATCATTTGAAGAGTGGAATTTATGGTAGGGAAGTTAGGAGAACAACCAGAAAACCACCAGCAAACGTGGCTCAGGGCATCAACTGATGTTACTGCAGTGCCCCTGACCGGGTGGTCTTAGGGTACGAGTCGCGACGATGACAAGATTTTCGGCACTATGTGGACAACTAGGTCTAATTCGGCCGCTGTCTGGAGGAGAATTCTAGCGACTGGCTACTCTGATCCGTACTTTTCCGTGTTTTTTCCGATCCACACCAGGCGAATACCGGAGCAATATGCTAACAAGTTGGCCACGGACCGCGTGCGATCTTCCCTTCCTCTTCCTTCTCCTTTCCTCACCCCTTACTTACACACACAGACCCTCACATGCACTACATTACCACACTTGTCGGGAGACCAGCCGAAAGCTTAGAGCTTGTCTGGCTTGGAGCAGTGGGTGATACCAGGTTGGGAAAAAATGCCCGCAAGCTGACGTCGCTCGGCGCTGGATCTCGGCAGCCAGCGGGGAAGATCACTGCCACCTGCCGATGAAAAACACTCACTACACTTATGAGTCTAATGACGTCTGTAGTTGACGCGCCCGGAATCACGAGCAATCAGTCCATCCACGCGTGAGGCCGTCCCTCCTACGACTTGTCGCCTGAGTTGAGCGGTCGTGTCGTCGGCAGGCGGGCGGACGGGCGGGCAGCTGCGTATTTCATATTGGTCCCGCGGGGCGCGCTGGGCGCGCCTGCGGCGGCCGCTCACATAAATCGCGTGGCCTCTTAATGAGCGCGTGAGGAACGACACGCTAAAACGCTGTGGAACGCGTTGTTTACGCAACGGCCCAGATTTATGGGCCCCGGGGAGCCCGATCGCCATGCTAATGCGGCGGAGGAGGTGCGCGAGCGCCGGCCAGCGCTCCTTCCGGCCGCTCCGAAGGGTGCGACGCTTGGAGAGGCGCGCCCAACATTTTTGTAACGGTCAGAGTGTCGGACTGTTATGCCCAAGTTCGCGGGTTCAAACCCGATCGAAGCCATGGATTGTTAAGGGCGAAAAAATCCTTCGAGCGTCGTCCTTCGGAGGGGAAGTAAAGTCGGCTGTCCCATGTTGTATATTTACTGTATGTAAAAGATCCTCAAGCCGAAATAAAGCCTCTGAGCTAAATTCACATTGTGTGTTTCATCGCCCAAGACATACCTTCTTTTTCCGCCAATTGGTGAAAGGAGTGTAGCGAAATTTGCGTGGTCAGACGCAAAAGCTAGCCTCATCGCCTGAGTCTCGCCACATGAAATAAGGCATCAATTCAATTCAATTCAAAATAGGGCGGTCATTGCCGATTGGGGAACTAGAACTTGCGTTGAGCTACGGGTGGTATAAGAGGAACTCGTGTCCATAGTTTATGTAATTGGTTTATAATGTTAATCTTTATTGCATGAGTACACGTTTTGAAAACGAGCGACGTTAGGAGCGATTTTTCAAATTTGTACGAATGCAATAAAGCAACATTATAAACGAGTTTCATAGGCTATTTCTATATGACAGCGTTATAAATTTCTAAGAGAATCAAACTTAATTTTGCGAAACCATTTTCCTGTGATGTCTCGGGTACTTGACGATGGTCAGCTGTTCTGTTTACCTCTACCTCCCCCCGATTCTCTCTCTGCAATTGGCTGAATGTAAAATGACGCAATCATTCGTGCCGTAAAATCTAATACGTCATTTTTGCCGTAAAACGCCCTATTATGAACGATTTCTTGCAACAGAAAAGGTCGTTTGTAATGCTGGAATACAGAAAGTAATTTTTGTGACATTAAAGTCTATAAGTTTTCAAAGTGTAAGCGTTTAAGGGCTTATTGCTGTACACAAAGGAAACGAAATTCAATTAGACATTTTATTGTACACGTAACGACATCTTTCAAAGTTTGCTAATAGTAGACAGAATCTCAGCTCCCGTAATTGCAGGATCTGGTACGAAAGTCATGCTTGTATGAATGATCATTGCGGAGTGAAGATGTCGATTTTGTGGTATTCTCTACGTGTAAAGGGCGGTTTTAAACTTTTTTTTGTGGAAAAAGGAGAAAACTTTAGTGAAATCAAAAGAAAGCTGTTGGAAGTGTATGTGGTTTCGCATGGACTGTTAATGCTGGGCAATGCATTCGACAGAGCGAATGTAAAATGTATTTCGTTACGCTATATAACAGCTTCTGGCATATCAATGGATGGAAACCAAATACCATCCGATTATGCGTCAAAACGATAATGCGATAATGGAGAACCGGGAACGCAGGAAGCTTCTGTGGTATTTTCATCTGTAGGTATTTTATCGCGTTAACTTCAAAGGTTCATCATTACGAGATTGCGATCTTCACGCTCTGCGCTTTCCGCCCTCGCTGGCACCCACGCAGTGCGCGAAATGCGGAAATCTGCAAATTCTCGTGGCGGTGGCCACCCCCTCCCACGCGACGCCGGCGCCTTTGGGACCCTGGATAGGGTTACCAGATGGGAATGGGTGAAAAGCAGGGCAAATGAATTTAAAAAGCAGGACGTATTAAAAAATTGAATTTTACACTTTTCGAATTCGAAATAAAGATTTTTGCTGTAACACTAATGCTGCATTCATAAATAAACACAAAATATATAACTTCATACTTACATTGTTACATATTTATCTGCTGAGCTTTTTTTTTTCAGAAGCGATTTGTTACCTTTCAGATAGTCGTAAAATTCTCTACATGCAAATTCTTATAAATTAAATATCACTGACTCCAGCCGTTTCACTGAATTAATATTTAATCTATTTCTCTCTTTATTACATTAAGAACTAACTAAAGAAAAAATTCTTTCTATATTTGTCTTGTGGGTGGGTATGGTTAAATACACTTCTGCCAATTTCAAATTTCGGAGCAACATGTTCCGTTCACATCACAATTCAGATAATCTGCGGAGTTTTTAGGTAGTGGAGTGCTCATGAATTCCGGGTCGTGTTCCTGTTGAGAGACATATTTCTGAAAACGTAGAAATTGATCAAAATTTTTAACATCGTCAGTCACAACACCTTCACTAATGACATACCTAATTGTCTGTTCAACTTCATTCCAATTCAGTTCAGAAGTGAGGGTCATCCACATGAGCGAGTCAAATTCCTCAAGAAAATAGTTCGTAGTCAATAGAAAATAGTGTTTGAAAAGACGATTGGTTTGTGTAACGCGGAAATACGGACAATTTGCTGATTTTGGAAAATAAATACGGACGCCAGGACAATCGCTAAATATACAGACATGTCCTGCTAAATACGGACGTCTGGTAACCCTAACCTTGGCGGCACTCGAATAACATTCTCTCTGATCCTACGGCGTGTGTTTCTCCAACGCTAACGTTGACTCTCGCGATATTTTGGGCTGCTAGGGCTGGAAGTTTCTATATTCTATCCTTAAAATTATTCCCCAAAAATACAACCCGAATACCAACAACTGAACACTTCCGCATCACAAAACAATCCTCATTGAAAGTGTTTAAGTGCTAAGGAAATACTTTGCCCCGCCATAATTAGGCTACATTTAATTAATAAATCCCGAAAAAAATTCCTGAACTATATTTCTAAAAAATAAAATCCTGTAAATATACTATTACATTACTACATACACACCAGTCGAACACGGCTCCCGAGCCCCTTATATTATGCATGTAGTATCTGCATTGCCCTTAAATGGATGCTGAGGTTCTTAGGTGTTATAACTTTCTCTTATTACGTAGGAGATTCGAGAAACTAAACTATATTCTGGGACGAGGAGAATGCAAAGTTCTCCGCGATTCACGAGAGCTGGTGGGATCCCAAACTATTTTGACGTACCTCCCCCTTGTTGAAAAAAATAGGAAGCTCTCTTCTGAAACTGTTACACTTTTAGCAAAAGCTGCAAAAAAACAAATAAATATTATTATCTTGTCTTTATTTGCATTTATTCTACGTACGAGACAATGTATTAATTAATAGTATTTAATTAAGAAACCTCCTATAAAATACGAACATCTGTTAAAAATGTTGTTCTACTCAATATGCTATAGTTACCTTTGTCTTTGTAAATAAACTGTTTTCTTTGTTATTTGAATTTAGATTATTGACGTATATGTATTGTGAGTCATACAGTCTGGAGAACTAAACAAGCTATTTACGACTTACGCAAGGGAAATTGCAACCGAGTTCGATATATAGGAAGCTCTCTTCGATATATAGGAAGTATATAAAGATAACAGGTAGGAAGTCTCTAATTTCATGAGTTTAAAAATCATAAAATGTTTTTAATCAACCGTTTTGTAATTAGTAAAAATGCAAATGTTACTATAAAAAAATTCGAAAAATTGAAATTTTAGAACAAGAGACCTGTAATGCACAATTTCCTTTGTTACAGTTCCTTTCGTGAGTTTTGTAGATCATCACACTCCCTTTTACGATGCAGCAACACTCAGAACTTTCATTGCTTATTACTATCAAAAACTAATTTATTTGATGGGAATGAAATGTGTCTTGGATCCTTGAAGAACCATTTTAAAATTTTAGTTGTAGGTTTCATAACACAACACACATTATAGTTTTAGTTATTCTGTACTGCTCCCTCATTTCAAACACTGCCTCCTGTTTTTCTCTTGATGCTTCCACTGCCTCCTGGGTCGAACCTTCGCTTGCAGCGGGCAGCCCTCGTGGAGCTCTGCTTGAAGTCGGAGTGGCGGAGGCGACGCGACGGTTCGGAACGTGTCCGCCACGTCGACTCTCTGATCGATTGCGTGCTCGTTTTCGATAACTCTGAGAGATCGATTCGGACAACCGCGTCTCTGGAGCAAGAACTTATTTGATAAATATTTCAAATTCAAGTGCTAGTTCTCTTCGGATTTCTTTAAGTTATCAAAAAACGAAAATGTGGTCTTGATGATTTTCCACTTGCTTGTTAAGAAAGAACTGTTAAGTTATTCGGGTAGGAGTTTTCAAGCAGGGCCAAATGTTTTCACATAAAACGTTTGAAAAACTAGAATTTTGAAAGTAACATGTGTACTTCCGGAGATTGGAAGACAAAAGTGGCAATTCCATTTTTTATGATAAAGATGTGTACTGTTAGTAATTTGATATACAAATTATATGTTGCAGTTGCAAAATATGTTGCATATAATAATTGCATTTCATTGCATCGTATCACGTTGCACATAACTTCTTTCAATTTTTTCATGAATGTATTAAAAATATGTGTGAATTTATTAATTAATTAAATGTGTTAGGAGAAAGATAGAGGGGGAGATATGAGTTGTAAAATCTGTATTAAAGTATGCTGAAAAATATTAATAATTCCAATGACTTGTTACATTTATTTTAGATCAGAGAAGGACTTAGTTTCTAAAGCTCTGAGGAATCATTCAGGTACGAGGTACCAACAACTTTCAAAAGTACCACTGCAATGATATTGAAGCTGAAATGACATTTTCCGTTAGGAGATAGTAAAATACTTGTGCCTACTTGTAGCCTTACCGACTATTCTCGAAACTTCCCTCAAGCAGGCATTGACCACACGACTCATGAACATTGTCCGGTCTACAGGAATTTCGTAAAATTCAGACGCTCCACGCACTACACGGTCACGACATATGGACATCAAGATAAAAATAACATGTCAGAGGTAGGGTAGTGGAATTTGATAACTCTCTCCGGATTAATAAATGATTTAATGACATTAAAATATTGCACCGCAATAGACAAGCTCTTACCGTGTATGCCAGAATCAGATTTTCAACTTGGTTCCGTTTCCAAACCTTGAAATTATTCCAGATATGAAAGACTGAACGAGCATAAATAAAGTTACATGCTTAGATATAAAGAGGAGCCTAAAACAAACATGGTTTAGTATAAAGTTCCATATTATTTGATGGGTTACGTCCATCATTTGACCATAAAATTAATGGAAAGTTGTGATGAGTAATAAATTATTATTATTATTATTATTATTATTACATTAAATATAATACAATAGATCGTCCATTATGCGAAGTAATTGGGACCAGGTAGAGTTCGAATATACGATAATTCGGACAACCGAACATGTCTTTGTAGGCTTTCTTTGCACTAAATGGTAGTAGGTTTTCTGCCAACAATGATCCTTCCGAGCGAGTGACAGCAGTCTGCTAAGCATTTACGATCGGTTGTTTGACAACGTGCCGTAAGTTCTCTTGCACTTAAAGGTGATGAAAAGCGGTTTTCTGCTAGTAATAAACATTTCGATTTCTTAAGCATTTATTATAGGATTTGTCGAAGTTCACTGAAGTCAGATAACTGACTGTTGTACAGTATCTCGTTAATATTTTATTACTGTCAAATATATCGGGGCTCATTCGGGGCATATTCAGTATTACAAAGGAAAACGAATACGTGTAGTAAACTGTACCTAATTAAAAAAGTTATTATTCAGACAAAATATGAGTTCGGATATTTGACGTTTCGGATGATGGACGTTCTGATAATTGACATACCACTGTAAATAACATAAACAACATTGTAAATTACTCTGTTTTTTTTTCTTTCTTTAAAAACATGAGAAATACTGAAATGGCAAACAATCTGATCTCGTTACTTTTGACGTCAGATACGCGTCTTTGAGGCTGGTGTCCGCAGGCTCGTTAAGCAAAGGCCATTGGTCGATTAGGGTCGCAGATAGCGCCCTTGGCGTCCGCTCCGCCGGGCCACATCGCCCACGTCGCCCGCGCCAGCGACCCTTGCGACGGCCGCCCAGCGTTCGCCGCTGCATCAGACACCAGCGTGCGGCCGTCGCCTCCAACATTGGCGGCTCCTCTTTTCATTTGCAAACCCCGGGTATCTTTTCGTTTGCGTTTATTATGTGGGAAATGTCAAAGAGGTGTACGAGGTTCTGCTCAGTGAATGTAGTTTTAACAATTATTGTATGTCCTTCGGATAAGTATTTTTTTCTAATAATTCTAAAGTATAAACTCTCTACTCTACGTATCATTGAAATTGACGTCCATGTATGATATTCACGACTATTACATTTGTAGTACTACAAATCATACACATATTTAACACACCCGGCACATCACATCTATATTAAGATGTTATCACACAGTAAATTCCTTTAACAATAAACTTCACTACTCAAATTCTTTACTTCTTACGTGTTAGCTGACAAAACACACTTCAAATATGTAGTCTCTTTTTATTAGCAAATTGGTTCAGGTACAGGGAGAAATCTCTCAAGGAAATGAACAAATTGTAGAAGAAAATATTATTAACAATTGTAATACAACAGTATTATCTAGTATATCTTCTCATGCGTGTGTCTCAAGTTGAAGGAATCTTTCCAGTTAGTAGAACACTTCACCATTACTTTGTGCGGCCCTTCCAAGAGCATTCACGTAAACCAAGACAAACGCCGCCTCCGCGGCCACCGCCGCCGCCGCCGCTACCAGCTCCGCCGCTGTCACAGCCGCCACGCGCCTATCCGCTGCCACGCATTTTATACGAGGCAGATGCTTATCGCCTCAAGCACACTCTCCTGCCCCGCCGCACTGTGGGTCTGTACTCGCAGGAAAGTGGCCATAGCAAGGTCCATTCAAACTTTAAAAAATTGTGCTCACTCCACAAGGGATTAGTGATCTTGAATCTGGTTCCAAAAACTTCTTAAACTAAAAATTGGTGAATGGAAGACAATTAATTTCAGTCAGAAATGATTTCTTTTCACAACTTGTTGGTAGAAAAAATTACCACCACTGAGGTTAAGTATTTATTTCTTTATATTTTAATTGTTTGAATATCGCATACTTAGTTTTTAATATTGAACATTTTTCAAATTTGACACTTTATTGCAAATTGACGCAAGAAAAATTGGATGCAAAACATCGAGTAGATATTTTTGATCGGTTTTACTATTGATGGAGTTTTGTTTATCACAGTGCCTCGGCGACCAGCACTTCCCTCGTTCCACTGCGCTCATCCCATCTCATCTAATCTCACCTTCCACTCCTTCCTCCCACTTCCACTGCCCTCCTCGTTCATTCCCCATACAAACTGGCAGTTCACAAATACGATTTGCCGGCTCACCCACGCACTCACCCGCTCACGCGCCCGCTCACGCGCCCGCTCACGCGCCCGCTCACGCGCCCGCTCACGCGCCCGCTCACGCGCCCGCTCACGCGCCCGCTCACCCATCCGCTCACCCATCCGCTCACCCGCACGCTCACCCGCACGCTCACCCGCACGCTCACCCGCACGCTCACCCGCACGCTCACCCGTCCGCTCACCCGTCCGCTCACCCGTCCGCTCACCCGTCCGCTCACCCGTCCGCTCACCCGTCCGCTCACCCGTCCGCTCACCCGTCCGCTCACCCGTCCGCTAGTTCACATGGACGTTCACCCGCTCCCTCGACGGCTCGGCATCCCGCTCGGTCGTCCGTCATCTCACTCGCCCGCTCACCCGCTCGCTCACACTAGCTCATTTGATCGCTCGTCCGCTCACCCGTCCCTCGACGGCTCAGTCTCCTGCCCGCTCACCTCTTCACTCGTTCACTCACCCGCTCGCTCGCTCATCTGTTTGCTACGTGCTTACTCTCCTGCTCGCCCACCGCCTTGTCGTCGCCGCCGCTTCCTCCGCCGCGGAGCCTAATTGCGCGCGGCGCCGCCGGCCGTGGCCGCTGCCTCGCGGCCAATTATTCCGCGCTCTTTGGCCCCCACCAGCACCGCCCCCGCCGCCCCCGCCTCGCCCCCTCCCGCCCCCGACCCGCCCCCTCCCGCCCCCGACCCGCCCCCTCCCGCCTCCGCCCCGCCCCCCCCCGCACTGACCGCCACGCGCCGCTGCCACTCGCAACGACGTGGCCCTCAGCGTCCTCGGGTGCCTAGGCAACGAATGCCAACTACGTAGGACGTCCGGAAAGTAGTAGGGGACACCGGGGCTAGTTGGGACAATTTTAATTTATTTAATTTTTGGAGGTGTATGGACCATAATTTAAAACTTAAAATAAATGGAACAAATAGAATGTGCCTTTGTATAAATTTCAATATTATTGTATTTAAAATACTTAAAGTTTTTAATGACATATAAACAATTTTATGCAGCAGTGCACTTTGTCACAACCTGCCCCTCTACGGAGCTAGTGACTGGACTGGGCACGTTGTGATACATTAAAAAGAAACTAGAAGATTGTTATATTTCCTGTGTGCCTTAGAACCTGTCACAACTAGCCCCGAGAGATACTAATATGAATTTTCGTTTTTATTTCATGTTATTTTGGCATTCATATAAACCAGAAACACATCAAGTGATAGCTTTAAAAGTAAGTTTTTTAATGATACTAAGTGGTTGAATAAACCTGCAATTCATTGCTGCTAAGGTTGACTGGAACAATCCGATAGATTTTTACTTCACTACGTGTAAAGCACAAAATGTTCGTCAATAGGTAAATCAAGCAACGGGTCCCGCAGCAACTCAAATAGCAGACTTAGGCAAAGGTTGAAACGTGCATGTAAACTTTCACGATCTGAGCTCAATTGGGTCGCTCAGTAAACACGATGTCACAAATTGCCCCTGTCACATCTAGCCCCGGTCTCCACTACCCGTTTGTACCGCATGGAGCGCCGGTCAGTACAGTAGCCGCCAGACTCGTATATGTGGGGAATAAGTCTCCCTGTAAAAGGGCAGTCTGTTCAGAAGCAAGTTTGCGTCATAAGCATTCTATGTTTCTGTTGCTTCCAAACATTTGTGGTGCGGCGAGCGTGAAAGCGGTCGGGGAACATTTCCAGCAACGAATTTTCACTCCAAAAAGTTATGAAGGAAAGAGAAGTACGAGTATACTTGCTGGCTATTGCTATCAACCGCCAGAGATTTTTCTGAATTGGAATAAAGGAAAGGAAAGAGTAGACGATTATAATGAAGGTAAAGGATCGTGTATATCACAATCCATGTCAGAAATCATATTTTCTTGCGAACATGACTACTGCTGGCACTATTGAAGCCAGAAGCAAATTGACATTTTCTTTGGCGTATTCATGTTCAAATGTCCACTGCATAAGTCACGATAATTTTCATTTACACCGCACATTAAAATGTAAAATTTGTTGCCCACTTTGACATATTGGTCGCCATGAACACGTGGAAGCCGAGAGTAATTATGTGGTACGGTGAAGAACTATTTAATGATTCAATTTTCAGAATAAATCCCTCTGGATGAGACACATGGGAAAAAGCACCAGTCGTGTGGTATGAATTAAATCAGAAATTAATTTAAGACGTGCTTATTAAATACATGTTCGCGTATTTATTAAATAAATACTTTGAGAATCTGACGTATATATATGGTTATAAATAAGACTGAAAACAGTACAATCAAAATCAAGTAAATTACTTAAAAACAATTTGAATGTTTTGTTAATTGTTTCAAGATATTGGGATGAACGTTTCACCAAACTATTCAGTACATAGGGACTCATCAGCTGTACTGATTAGCTTTTTTGTATCATTCTTGTATTTTAAAGATATTGGACTGACTTCTTTTTTAATGTAAAACGTTCCCTTTTTACATGAATATATAGGTCTTAGGATCGCCTGGCACATTGCAAGGGGACCAAGCGGATGAGTACGAGTTGTTGTACGCTAACCACAGATGTATTAAGCAGCGAATGTACTTCACACTTTCTTCAATGAACATTGCTGTCTTTTGCATCAATTTCATAGATCCTGCGATAGCAGTTGCTGCTTCTCCGAAATGTCACAGCACTTTTGGATAAACGGTGAATAAATGGATCAGTGAGTGATGATGATCATGAGGTTGGAGCTTTGGGGGCGGGAAAAAGGGAAACGTGAATGCTGCAGGCATAGTTGCAATAACTCTATTTTCCTAACACGTTAGGCTTAAGACAATGGGCATTCAAACCGAGGAGCTTAAGGTGGAATTTAGTGTTTCATGTTCACGTCAGAATTTTCTTTTTTAGTTTCATTCATGTATTAACAAAAATTAAATTAAATTCCGTTATTTTCTTAGATATCCTGATAATGCCTGCAGTACAGTTTACTGCTGCAATTACGTCACGCACAGAAAGAGCGGTCTCTAATTATTATATTCAAGGATCTGACATAGCAACGTTCTACTGTTCGGTAATAAAGAGCTTGTTAGAAAAACCTTGAAGACGTTCGTACTATGATAGTCGTTTTATTATAGGACGTCGCATCCGCGTTCCTATTACAATATTTAAGTGAGTAAATAAAGATATGGAATCCGTTTAAAATGAAGAAAACTTAAATGTGCAAAAGCCGTGAACAGCTTGAGAAATTGCCATCGTTATAAACGGTAGATACTAGTTTTTCCCTTCTGTTTCTGTGTGTTATTTTCACTACTTTCTACGCGAGATCTTACGTGTTCACTTTCACATCCAGTCGCTTGAAAATTGACATCGGACGTCATAGGACAACTTGCATTCTGGGGAATAATTACTGAAATAATTTTGATAATTTTAATGTATCATTCTTTGTTGATGGATGATTCTAGACGTTTTGTGTACTTACTGATTTTTCCAAAATACTCACTTTAAAGGTTTCTGGTGTGAGGAATAAAACATATCAATATGCTTGACGTGCCATTCCTTCCCTTTCTTAATCAGATGCATATTTGGCCTGCCATTCGTCAGTGTCGGATGTGTTGAACTAGTTCCCATACATTCACTCTTCATTCTTCAGTCGCATTCTCACCTTTACAGTTTGAGACATAACGAATTGCTCTTCTTCTTCAGTGAGTAATTGATATTCTCAACTCCTGGTTAGTGTCTTGCGTAAGACAAAAAAGCGTAAGACACAGTGCGATAATGACAAATGCGACATAATAGTGCGATCACTTTCTTCACAATTCGGACAACCGAGAGCTACGTGTTAAGATAACTTAATTGTAAATATATAATTGTCGTCTTTCCCGTCACCTTGCTGGAAGCTATTATGCTCGGATAATATGTTCCGCAGTCGTATAGAATCCAAATAGTGACCATGTTACTAAGTAGTAATGCGTTTTAATAATTAAATTTGTTCAAAGAATTGGCCGGGATTCGTTGGTTGACTTGGTAGCTTAATGGTCAGAACAGCTGGGCGTAAACCAGAAGGCTCGGGTTCGAATCCCGGTCGGGCCGACCAATTCTTTGAACTAATTTAATTGCTCCTAAATACTCATCATGAATTCGAAACCTTTTATCTCAGGAAAAATCTGCCCTGCAGAGTAAGCGAAAAGCTCAAAACTTTGAAGTTAAATGCTTGACTTACCTCGCGTGGATGATTTTCATGAAGTTTTGCCCAATGCCAAACCGGCTTTTGACGGTCAGGTGCTTGTAAATTTAGCACTCTTTTTTATGATAACGCTAAATTTCCCGTGTGTTTCGTACGTAGGATTTATAACGAGATTTATTTTACCTTGGGAATACAGTTTTGTAGGTGGGGGACGCTAACCTCGGTATTAATCCTAATCTTATACAAATCCTATAAACTACTATATACATTTGCGGTGGGCAATTGACGACTGGGCAATCTACACCAAATGGAGTTGTATTGGTGCTGAACTTGATGTAGGGCGCGTTGAAGCGCGAAGAGCGAGGCTGGCGCGGGGCGGCGGGTGAGCTGTGGGCTAATGGGCGACGGGCCTCTCCCGGGCGGAGACAGGGGCCGGGCGGCGGCTACGGCTGCTAGCAACATGCGAAACCGCAGATAGCAGGCAACCGCTGACGCCCCGCCCCTCCCCGCCCCGCCCCTACCTGCCCCGCTCCTCACTGCCCCGCTCCTCACTGCCCCGCCCCACACCACCTCGCCCCCGTACCACCCCGCCCCGCCACTCCCTGACCGCCTTGCGCTGCTCCCCTCCCCGCCTCGTCCCTCTTCGCCTCTCCCGCTCATCCCCACCCCTCTCCACTCCGCTCCCTCCCGCCCCACCCCGCATCTCTCCGCCCGGCCCCATCCCCTCCCCACCACTCTCCGCCCCGCCCCGCCCCACCCCCCTCCCCGCCCCGCCCCGCCCCTCCCCGCCCCTCCCCGCCCCCCCCCCGCCCCGCCCCGCCCCGCTCGCCACAAGCCGCCGTGCCAAGGCACACGCCCCGCCGCCCGCCACGCCAGGCGTCGGCAGCGCCCCCTCCGCAGAGCCAGCCTAACAGCTCAGGTTCGCTTACGGCTGTTCGCAACAACTCTTTTCATTCGGGGGCTCCGAGCAACGGAGCAGAGCACAACTTCCGCGCATTGCCCGCGATTCGTTCCTTGTCTCCTCCACAATTCACTACCTGTTGTCATATTTTCTGTGGTTCAACAGTAGTAAAATACACACGTGCAAATTGGCAATTATGAATTAAGTTAGAAATGAATTTAAGACTTTTTTATTAAATACACGTACGTGTAATATATTTATTAAATAAATACTTTAAGATTTTGACGTATTTATATGAATATAAATAAGACTGAAAACAGTACAAACAAAATCAAGTAAATTACTTAAAAACAATTCGAATGTTTTGTTAATTGTTTCAAGATATTAGGATGAACGTTTCACCAAACCAATCAGTACATAGGGATTCATCAGCTGTACTGATTACCTTTTTTATATCATTCTTTTATTTTAAAGATATTGCACTAACTTCTGTTTTAATGGAAAACGTTCCCTTTTTACATGAATACATAGGTCTTCAGAAGACAAATTCAGCAATATTACATATGATAGTACTTGAATTATCCTGGTGAGTTTTGAAATGTGGTGTTAAAGCAAATTCGCAAGATCGTGCGCGGCTAGATTTATAAACATTTTCACGGCATCTTTTGTTCGCCGAATCAAAACACCACGAATGAAGATGTCTAGAGTGTGATGTGTCCTCTGAATGACAATCGACCCCACGGTACACTAGTATTAAAGGGACGGTCTATAAATGGCGAGAGTTAAGTTTGACGCATGTGGAGTGACGCAGTGACGCAGAGATTTGTGGCTCTACGGTCCGTCGTTTTTGCGGCCAGTTGGTGTATAAACTTTTAGAAAATTTGTGACCCATATGAGTTGTTATCAACAAAGTATTTTTAGTAAAAGTCGTTGCGTGTTATTAATGGTTTATGAGAAATTCACGTGTAAGTACTGGAGGAAAATGAGTGGTAACATTTAAAAATATTTAGGGTCATTCTCTCAATTACTGAAGAAGTTGCAACTCAGTTAATATTCCCTTGCTCACGAATAGCCGGATTTTTACTACGAAGCAGAGAAAAGTACTTGTGTATATTTGCTGCCTTTCGCAGTTCTTCTGAATCCGTTCAAAGTAGGGGCAACGCGCTGGCCGTGGTAATTGCCACAAAATGATTCAAAAAATAAGCAACCTTATATTTACTGTGTAGAGTATTTCGCAAGACTTACACTACCACACGTGATACAAGTAAGCCCTTATTAACATCCGAAATTGTTTAAATCTACGTGATGAACGATTCTGCTAATGAGAACGTGCCGATGATTTCCTTGTCACTTTAGCTGATTCTTTTGAGCCAAAAGCACCGGGAGAGGTGGCTCAGCGCATCAACTGACCGCGCCGTCCCCACAAACGTTTAAAGAAACAGTTTGGAGCCGTGTTTCAGAAAAACTTGTTTTTGTTATATTTTATGACGACACATATTGCACGCAGTATTACGCGAAAAGTATTAACATTTTAAAAAAATGTACATGACCGTCATTATAGGGAACAAATTTTATTTGAAGGAAAAATCTCTATCTTCAATTTTGTGGTTGTAGGAAACGCCTAAAAATTTCAAACTTACGCAATTTTGGAAAATTCAGAGTTAACCGTGAAAATGTAACCTACGCCACCATTATAAGTGTATTTTACTCTATTTGTACAAGAAAAAAAATTGGAGCCGTTTTTGAGAAAAATTTGAAAATGTCCCAGGGACTTCTTGTACAACACCCCCAAATTTTAAAGAATATTTTTCAAATCTTAAAGCTTTGACTCGAGGCAGATGGACAGGAGTTCTTCAATTGGAAAAAAATCCTACGCATAGTTTTGGCGCTGGTAGTGTTCACATACACACACACACACACACGCACACGCACACACGGACGGATGGACGTTTTGAAAAGAATCACTTTTTCGGTATCACGGAACTCCAAAACGTGTATTTCTGTTGAAATCTCGAAATCGATTTTCCGCAGAATTACATAACGTTCCCTTTACTGCGTATATTACTCCGTATATACGTATGTATACGGGAAAGTAAAAATACTGTTCATTAATTCCGCTCACTAATCATCACTGTATATGCAAGTCCAACTTGGGTAATATTGTTCTGTTATTTTCTCAAAATCCAGTAATGATTTGTTATGGCACGTTAAAAACTAGTTAAATCAAAGTTAATAAAATAGTATAGTAGATTTTATTATGTTAGATAGTAATTTGAACTCATAATGTGTACACAAAATATCCCAGTAAGGTACGTAATTGTCACAAAAACTCCAGTGTACTTACATCGCATTTTTTGATGGTTTATTCAAACACAAGAAATACAATACCAAGCTCTTATTCCTAAAACCATGCAAACTGTCTGTCAACAACACTAGGCCCTAAAACTTGTTCAGTATTTTCACCAAAATGGGCCTTTCCTGATTGACCTAATTAATGCCGCGACCCCTTGATTGTGAAACATCATTAATTTTTTGATACTTTATAATAGTTAGTTATAATAGTTAAGTTTTCTGAAAAGTCTACTTACGAAAATGGAAAATCAAAAAAAAATTGATTTTTATTTAACCTCTAAATGTTTGAAAATTGCGAAGGTAAATGTAAAGTGCGATCACCTCAAATATATACATACTTTCGTATTTTGTAAAAGCTTCAAATTATTCATTCTTTAAAACCTTCAAAAATAAATGGCTTCCTTTTAGAATCCAGGTGCTCCTTCTTCAAAAGAGCTCCATCGTACGACATATGTCGTCTGGAACTTTCGGGAAAATGACGCGAGTAAATTGTGTCATTCTCTCGCCAGACTTTCTCTTTCCCCTGCCAAAAACGCGTTACCCAAATGCAGGCAACTAAGCGCAGCTTCTTTGAGGCAAAAGTCAACCGGTTCTCTTTTGACCATCCCAAACTTAGAAAACTGGAGTCGTAATACACAGTGACTACTACAGTATTATATTTGAACTACCTGGTATGGGGTTGCAATAAATTAGTTAAAACTTAATCACGTGGATTATCATAATATATAACCTCTATCTCTCGAGAAAAAAATACTTTGCTCTTTCTGACGAAGAGATCATCAATTGTTAAAGCCAAAGATTTGAATATTAATGGATGATGCAAATAATCAAAAATCATTTAGGACCATATAATTCAAATCTTCACATTTGTTTTTAGTCTTATGTTAACCTGTACGCGTACACGGTTGTTCCAACAAAAAAGTAGTGCATCAAAGTAAATAATTATTTATACTTGTGGAGAAGGTACAGGAGATACAAATTGCACAAATACTTTTAAGAACACTCCTAGTTAAAACACCAGTTTCAAATCAAATTTATAATTCTGCAGGGTTTAAAGTGACATAGTTTGTTCTATAAAACCCTATATTGGCTATTCAAAACTACAAGACCTTGGAGTAGAGGTATTAGAATAAATAATATGTGAATGTGTTATTCCTTTACGATACAACAGATTCCTTACAGATACAATTAGTTGAACAAACCAAGAATCTAAAATAATGTAATGGTAATGGAGATAAGGGATAATCATCCACAACAATAAGTTATAATATTTATTTATTACAACGTGCCCAAAGTCAACTTTCGGGAAGTAATCATGCCCAAAGACAACTTTACCCAAATTATCCCTTATCTCCCATTACCATTATGGATTACCAAAAGATATCTGCTACCACCACGGAATTTAAAATATAGCAATTTTATAGTTTGTTGAGGAGGGAGGAGCGATCAATGAAATAAATTCGGGAAATATTTTAAATTCGTCAACGCGTTTTTACTTGCTCCTTATTGTAGAAAATAGGCTCAAAGTCAGCTTCTGAATCGCCTCGGCTTTCAAACTACTTGCATATATGACGAAACTTAAAATAACGAATTAAACGTAGGAAATGCAAAATGTGATATACGTGCAAGAAGATAACACATTTCTTTGAAATGTCCTGCACTTCACTCTCCATATGAATTATGAAACTTACTATGGAAATAATTTGTCAGTTTTTCTCCATTTCAGATCCGGATGAAATCAAAATTACACGTAATCACTTCAAATTACTGAACTAGTAAATTACAATTAAGATAAATCAAAGCCGTAAAACCGAAATGTTTTCCAAATGAGGATCCTTTCTCCGATAGGGAACAGAAAACAACTCTTATTATCTCATTTAATGGAAATTGCCAAGTCGTTTTACTTCCTAAATACCATTTCTCACTTGCTCTCATAGCCCATTATACTCGTTTGCTTATCTGATTTAAGGAAATTTAATATCATTACGACGTAAGTACACAAATTATTTAACGCGAGATGTTATTACCCCAACCCAAGAGCGATTCTCTCAACCATCGCAGATCTTGTCTCTAATTGCATTTTGCTTCTTTCCCCAATATCTCAGCCATAATCATCACCAGCATTGTCAAAGGATCAATACCATTGTACAACTGACATTTACACCCACTTTACTGTGATTACGCCAGCCTAATTTAAAAGAACAAAACGAATTTGTTCTTTATATGTCCATCGTTAAATGTCCCTTGTTCATAGGTTGAATCTATAATAACTTATGAGTAATAGAAATTGCGCCAACCCTGAATTACCGTGCAGTACTTCTTTTATACAATAGTACGTATGATATAATAAATGTCGACAACAGTAAAAACCGACTGTTTTTAATTATGTACCAATTAAGCTTGATCCAGATGTTAATATAAAAAATTTTCGCTGAAAATGAGGTAAATATTTCACTGGATTCCCGAAACCGTTGTGTACATTTGTGTGTAATCAAGTAAGTTAAATCCTTCGTGTTTCTGAGGAATTGGCGCAAGTACATTTAAGAATTTGGGATAATTAATATAAAATAAGTTGTGTTATGTTTACTGACGCAAAAGATTACTTAAAATATTTATGAATGGTAAGATAAGTTCTCTTGGAAAAAGTACTTTTTACGAATTACCAGCTTATTCAGAGAAGTTTAAGATGTGCAGATGAATAATTTTACGTGATAAAAATCACACCAGCGTATTCCCAATTAATAATCCAATAAATAATTCCTTCACCGTTTTGGTCCCAGAAGCACAAATTTCTCTAAGAACTTTTATTTGCATTGTTTTGATTTCGTTGCGACCTTTATATTACCGAAATTGTACGCACTTTTCCAAGACTCGAAGCGCTGCTGTAGACTAGGGAAGTCGCTGGTGTCGTTTGTGCACTGCAACTGCACTGGAATTCCGACGGCCGTGAAATTGGGCTCGGTCGTGGGACCTCTCTCGATACAGGTTGTCGTGATTTGCACCCCAATTCTGTGAATTCAAAAATATGCGTCATTCTTCGGTTGAATCAGAAAAAAATATATTTTTCTTTCACAGCTCTTAGAACTATCCTGAGAGAATTGGTTTGCTGTGAGCGCAACCTTCTGGGCGTTAAAGAAGAAGAGAAATTGTCAGGAAACTAATGTGCGCACGCGAAATGTTTGTCAGGAGAAGGACATTAGAAACATTTGTTAATCTAAACAAGCAGAATATGGTAATACTTTTTTACCGCCTTAAATGACACATCCTGTATGCGTAGAATACAAACATTTTACACTCGATTAATCCGTTCAGATTTACTCTACATAATGTTGAGAGTTGTATAGGTAGAGTTCTGAAAATTAAAAACTTCAATTATTGATCGCAAAAATTCGAATAATGAATCTAACAAAAAAGTGAGAATTTATGCCTTTTAGACAATCGCAGATTGTCTCAATAAAAAATTCAGTTTTTCTACAAGCTCAGATTTGAGAATTCAAGTATTTCATCTTTATCGAATAATAATTTTGAAATCGCGGTTTTGTTCTGCGGTATTGGGGAGAAATATTAATCTAATAGGTAATTAGATATATTAGTATTATAGTAGATATTAGTCTAATAGCTAATTGATAACATTCAAATAACAATACAAGTTGACATCATGTTTCACCACCTTTTTTAAATGTTATATGAAACTCTTGGTAAAGAAAATGGCTATTGTATAGCAAATTTACTCAGTAAACTGTCATTAACACGAACTTTAAGTGACCGACATAATCGATGTAGATGTTATAAAAATTAGTATAATCCGATTATTATGTATGTATAAATCCACATTTGTATATTCCTTTGCCTGGCCAAAAAATGTGTAGTGTTACGGCAAAATTCTCGTTAAGCGAATATGTGCATACTGTATTTGGGTAGGTAGTTGTAAGCCACGAGTGCAGTATGTTCTAGTAACACATTGCCGGCGCGTGTGGGAGTGAGCGTGGAGCTCGTTCCTTTGAGCCGAGTGGAGCCATCATCTCCCGCCAGAGCGCGCAACGGCGCGGCCGCTTTAAGGGAGATTAAAGCAATCTTCTCGTCTGGAGAACTACTTAACGCTCGTGGGCGGGGCGGGAGCGAGGCGGCGCGGGGGCAGGACGTGGGCGGGGCGGGTTGGGGGCGAGGCGGGGACGTGGGTGGGGCGGGGGCGGGGCGAGGACGTGGGCGGTGCGGGGTGGGGGCGGGGCGGCGTCTCGGGCCGAGGGGAGCAGGTGCGGGCGCGGAACGAGATTCCAGAGCGTTCTCGCGGGCGAACGGCCGTCGCCAGAGGGCGCAAGCGGCGAATTGCGGCCGCCTACGCCAGACGCCCGTTTCGGTTAACACGAAAGGACGCCCACTTAGTCACCTGCGTTCATTCACTAGGAGATTCACGAACAAATGAGGGAAAATAAAACCATATGTGCTGTATTTTTCAAATCATAAACTACGCGTAATAAAACAATGTTCAGTCACAATATTACTTTAATAATTTTCATAATAATACAATCACTGCACGTCCGAGTATACTACAAAACGTTGAGGTCATGATGGGTATTAATATACCATTGAATTGGGACGTCTGCCTAAGCCAGTCTCTGTTAACACGAAGGACACCCACTTAATCGCGTGCGTTCATTCACTAGGAGATTCACGGATGCGGATGAAGGAAATGTCGAAATGTGACGTGTTCTTAAAATCATAAAGTACGTGTAAAATTACAATGTTCACTTAAGAGCAGAGTTTTAACAATACAATCACAGCGGGTAATAGTAGGATAAAATCCCCTAATGTGGAATACGTTCCTAATGTGAGATTCTGAGGTATCGGACCTGTATTGAGCTGATGTCTCGAGACAAAATTTGGGAATTACGTTGAAGATGCCCTGATCGAGCGTAGATCATGGTTTTTGGGTTGAAGTTCTTGAGTCAAGTGGCAGAGCGTGTTTTCTTCAAAGCGTCAACATTGATGCAGATTTTGAACGCGCAACAGCTTGCAGCAATGCAATACGGCAGCTATGTCCCTCATACGGGGAATACGAGCATTCTCATATTGTAGAATATTCCTCGTTGCTGCTCTCTGTAAACGTACACAATTCTTTTGGATGTATGTTGCTTTTTCAAACATATTGATTTTAACATTCTATACCGTTCTGTGGAGATGTGTGGTTCAGGTGTTTAATTGAGTAGAAATAGTGTAAGAACCGGGCTCATGTCCCATGCGCAGGTAATCGAAAAAATAATTTCATCTGCAGGAATTGCCTGCAATATTAAACCGAATATGTATTTTTGCTTCAATAAACGTTTTTCTTGATGTTAATGCATTTATTAATTGCTAAAAGGAAAAAGCATTCACTTTTACACTTTAGGAACTGGGGACGTCTAATGTAGAAATCTATAGGCCTTTTTTAAATAACGAAATATGATGAATTTCTAATAGAATATTAATATTATGTTCTAAATGAGTAATATTAACCACACGTGTTTATAAATGACTAATTTAAATAATTATTTACACTAGTCTTTCAATATGTGCTTATTTGTGAAGTTGTAGGCAATTTAAAAAGTATTACTCATTCGGGCACATTATATAATGAAACGTCGTTGTAGTGAAGGATATTAATACAGTTAAGAGTGAGTTGGAACGTCTGATGACGTAACGCCTTTTCTTGTTTAGCATATTTTGATTTGGAATCATTAACACAAACTTTTATTTTTTAATATTGTTTTTATCTTCGAAGACGAATTAAGTCATCGCATATTAATATTTTTCATCAGATTAAAATGAAATGCATAGCTTTTCGTTTTAAAACACGAAAAAAGTAGGTTTTAGCGGAAGAAATGTTTTTATTGGCATTAAATAGAGCCGGACAGAAACGCCCTCAGTTCTCTTCGTTCTCGGCAGCGATACCAGGCGCGCTGATACTACTGTGTCCGAGAATACCAGTTCCGCAACTACCATTATCGAGAACGAACAATACCGAAACTTGGCCTGTTATCGGTGTGCGCCGACCGCGTCGAATAAATGCTGGAGGCGTCACAGGAACTCTCGCCACCGTTTAGAATAGTTCAAAGTCAAGGCAGTCTGGCGGTATGTCTCGTTGAATAAGGCAAAATATTTTTGCTATTGGCGAGATTTGTGCGTTGACCAATGCACAAGCAATCTAGCGGCACCTGTTATTTTTGTAGATATCCTCCGGTTTTTGACATGCATATATTAAAAATAATGAAAACATAACAATTATGACGGATATTTATTTCGCCTTTTCACGTAAATATATTTTAAGAAATATTTAACTTTCTAAGCTTTTTTTCTTGAAATGTATTTCTATTGTCTTCTAGTTTGGTTAAAAATGTACGTTTAAATCATTTCCACTCTCACCAATTCCAGCCGTTTGGCACCCAACCTTTATCTTTTATCTAGATATAGACGGAGGATGTCATTTGTTTTTGAATTTGACATTCTGTATCTTTAGATACCACAAGCTCGATTTCCCCTTAATTCTTGGGGGGAGGGGGGGAGCGCTGGCCTCAGATTCGCATTGCAAACATCACTGGCGTCTCAGGGGGCAAGTCGATTACCCCGTCTTCCGACGTTGATATCTAACCGTACTACATGTTCTTCCAAGAAGGTAAAGGAAATGGAAGGAAGGTTCTGTTAATTGATCTCTTTCGTATGCCAGTGATAGAATTAAAGTCAATTAAAACATTTATTTTTATCATTTCTAGGCTTATAATAAATTAAAGCGTTTTTCTAGGGCACAAACATTTTATAAATTTATTAATTTTCCCTCATTTTGTGTGGTGGTATAAATGTAGTATATTATAATTAATTATGTATTTCAAATTTCTGAAAACTCTACCCGTGTGTGGCGATAGGGCAAGGAGTTAAATAGGCTGATATGCAGTGGGAACCGTTATTTGGCCGTCAATTGTTTCACCCAATTGAGAGGCCATGGCGGCTTACATCAACTGTTACACAATAAATTGTGCCCAGTGACGAAAGGACGTTTTCACGCAGGGAAGAACAGTGTCCATTTCAATTTTGATTCGCATATGCGTTTTTATTATGTAATGATGAAATTAATACAAAATGTTATTTGTTTTAATAAATACGTCTTACATTCGAGTGTGTAAGAAACGTAAATGACATAACAATAGGTATAAAATAAATTATTTTTCCCTTAATAAATATTTTTGTGCTTTCTTATATAATTCTGAATGAAAACTTTTATCATTACTTTCTTTGTTTACTTGAAAATAAACTGCAGGTTCATTTACGTTATTAGAGATTCCAATTAATAACCTTTAGTTCAATATTGTGTAATAATTCACTATGCAAAAACAATTGATGAAAATTATTTTAGTTTTTATTTTTATTCTGTTTTATTGATATTGCTAAAAAGTTGATTTTAAATTACTTTTTGAACATTTTTTCCTTTTAATTATTTAAAAAATTGTATTATTTTCTCTCTAAAGTTATTTGCAATTAATCGAGTGATTCCTACTTTTCAACAAATTAATAGTTAAATTGGAATTGTATTTTATTGCGATTATAATTAATCAATGACAATTAAATGAAAGAGTTCTGCCAACACAATACGTGACGACCTTAAAATCCCGCAGTTGCGTGGAGCTGCCGAGCCGCCGGGCCTTCGCCGGGCGCCCGGCAGCGGCCGCTTCTACCGAGACTGCGGATACCGGCCGATACTGACGAGAACAGCCGAGAATGGAGCGGTTCCGATTGTTTCGATTCTCGAGAGAGACCTACGTGTAGTTTTCAACAGGCAGATAAGGAGCGCGAGCGCGACCTTCGAGGATCCGAGACTGAGAAAGCAAAGCGGGCGAGAACTGTCGATAATAGAAAGCGTTTTGCGCGGCTCTAGCATTAATATTTGTTTAGACAACATCAAGTTTATTCATTGCGTTTCTAATCTACGAGTATTCTATTCAACGAGTATTGATTTTTAGTGAACGAATGTGTACATGTTAATGTTTGCAAAATTATGTTGATGTCTAAGATTTTGTGGTTATTCCATAATATGAAATACGTTCGTAGGTTTTCGCATTTAATTCCGAGAATTGAAATAACGGACCTACAGTTGACTCTGATTTTAGTGAACTCAAATATAGTGAACCCTCGGTTATAGTGAACTTAAGCCTCTGGTCCCGTTTCATTTGCATAACAAATAAGCATAAGAAAATTCTATTATAGTGAACCTGAACATCAGCTACAGAGAACATTGGAAATACGTCGTGGAAGTTAAAATCCTGGAAAAGCGATCAGTTTCAGCTGGCTCCATACCGCTACTGAAAGCATCGAAGAGCGCGAAGGCAGAAAGCCTTCGAAGAGTGGGGCGGTGTTTGGGCAGTGCAAGAGGCATTGAAGGGTGTAGAGAGTGCATTAAAGGAACTAGAAAAATTACTAATGAAAATATAATTTCATTAGCATTGAAAGAAACAAAAAAATATAGTAATTGATTTTTAAGGACAAATAAAGATATTGAAAATTTCAGTTCGTGTTGTTAATATATTTTTCTGTACATGTAAATTAATAAAATCAATCGTTATGGAGAAATTCTATTTAATTTTGACTTAATCGGATATAGTAAACCTCGGCTATAGTGAACCAAAAACGTTAATCCCCACAAGTTCGCTATAACCAGAGTTGCCTGTGTTTTCTGCGCCTTGGACAACCGAGTGCAGCGCAGCGTATCAGCGCAGAATGCTGTTGGCCAGGCCGCGTAGGCCCAACCGCCACGGGAGCCCCACTGCCCTATCGCGGGCGCGTCGGGCACTCGCGCGCGCAAACAGACGCCGCGCGCCCGGGGCGAGAGGTGTTTGTTCCGCCGCCACGTGCGGAGGGCGGGCGGGGCGGGCTGCCGCGCGTGTGTGCATATAGTTACTGGAGCTCGCTAGGCGTAGCCCGCTCCGCCCCGCCCCTCCCACCCTCGCGCGTTATGCAACCCGCGATACTTCTGCGCCCGCCGCGCAGTATCTGCACGCCTGCATCAACAGCACTCGGCACCGTAGCGAGCGCTCGCGCGGGTTAATAATGCAGCGAGTCTATTTGGCCCTGGAGATGAATATTCACGAGGCTTTGAGTGTGGCGAGAAGTTCTACTTCGCTGAGCATTATATTCACAAAAGGCGGAGCGCACTAAACCAAGGATCATTAGTCTCGTCTTCAAGAATAGACGAGCGCGGAATGAGGTTGAGCCTGAGACTCCGTGTCAAGTGCTGCGATTTGGGGTACTACGTTTTCCGACTCCGAACGTAAAATTGATTTTTTACGGCATAAATTCTCAGCCTTAGAAATTTCCTTCTTTACGAAATATTAAAACATAAATCACAAATCTGTGTGAAGTTCTTAATATTATTAAACTGGTCGCATGCAGCAGTAAAATTGCTGATTAACAAAACCACAGAAAATGATTTCCCAAAAGGAGAATGCACGCTGATCAAAAAGAACAAATAATACTGTCATACAACCCTTCAGTTAATTAAATATTTCAAAAAAGAAAACCTTTAAGAATACTGCAAGAATATAAATGTAGTGGAACAGTTCTTTACATACTGATGTGATAAATCGGAAAATCCCTGTTTTTTTTGAACAGGAGAAACTGCATCAAGCATAATGGATACGCTGAAAATGTAGGCATATAGGACTTTTAGAACCAAGGAAAACGCGTTGTTAGGACGACCGGTAAACAAGTTATTATATTCCGTGCTTGATGACATAACACTAATCATTTGGGGAAGGAACGGGACCACGGCCCCGAGGACATTACATACAGAAGGTGTGAAGGGGGCAGTGGGAGCCGTGGTTCTGTGAAGATGTTGAAATAATCACCCTCTCCCTGGCTGTCGAGTAGAATGAATGCAGCACGAGTATTCTTTCCGTTGAGATTTGGGTTGTGGTTCGATTGTAGGGAAGAGCGAGACGGATAAGTAATATTGACATGTTATGTATTGTATGAATTAGAAAGGTAAAGACATAATTTTTACTTGGGTTGAAATTTATAATTTAAATTAAAATAGGCTCCGTATTCGAAAGGAATTTGTATTAGAATAGATCAGTAGACGGGGATGATTTTTAGCAAGTTGGGCTGAAGATAGTCGCGTATGGGTGTTCATCTGAAGCACAGACAGGGCAAGTCGCGCTCGCAAAATAATTTGTAATTATTGATTTTTATGAAATTACAAAATACATTAAAATACTCCGGGAATCTTTGCAAACCTATCTTGACGTTAGGCAAAATTACGATAAAAGAGACATCAACGGTAACATGCTATGGACGATATTGAGCCAGAAGATGTGGAGGTCATTTGACAAGACATCACAGCGCGCGAAGATTACAGTAAGTCCATGAACATTAATCAAAACAGAACGGGACTATAATTATTATTCTGTGATAAAGCAGAAAACCCCGGGTTTAGTTTGAATGGGGAAAACGGGATGAAGCGTTAGAAATGCGATGCAAATGTATGCAGATAGGACACTTGGGAGCCAAGGAATATACGTTGTTAGGACGACCAATAAATAAAGTGTAGTATTCCATGGTTGATGTCCAATCGTTATTCGTTTGGAAAACACGGCCCCGAAGATATTACATGCAGGAGGTGTGAAGAAGGCCACGAACCGAGTAAAGTCATGGTTCTGTAAGAGTATTTGTTTGCTTACTCTCTCGCCAGCCACCGACTAGAATGGACACCGCAAACGGAACGGTGAATATTATTTCAGTTGTGATTGGATAAAAGCTTAATGAAAGGAAAGCGGGAACTTATAATTAATTTTGAGAGCTTTTTATCGCGTAAATGAAGAAGTTACAGGTATCCTTTTAAGGATGGATGTAGTGTTCTTGAGATTAGGTCATCTTAGAAGAAGAAAAATTCCGCCCGTTTGTTAGGGTACTGCTCCGGCATTCGCTACCGATCAGAGCAGCTGGCCGCAAGAGGACTCCAGATTGAATTCGACGTAGCTATCTAATTAGTGTCGAAAATCCTGCCACCATCGGGACTCTAACCCTAGGACCTCCTGGTCAGAGGCCCTGCAGTGACATCAAGCTATGCCTTGAGACACCTAATCCGATAACATCATTATTAATGCAAACGATCACGATTATGTGCAGCTGATTAGAGAAATGTGAAACGTCAGAAGTAATATTGGAAGAAACAAATTTTATACGCTTGTTGTCAGTTTGATATTGGTATATCAATGTTGGATTGCGGGTCTCTTTGTTAATGTTTTATTAATACGGTGCCCTAGAATTCGCCCTTCATCTCATATTTTCTCTCGTTTGAAATATTTTTAACTTCTCAGGTAAAGAAGGAAAGACGTTCTGAGAAGCCCAGTCTTGGAGACAGAAAATACTTCCATGTTTTGAGCACACATTTCATTTTGCAGAAGCTCAAATTTTGTATGTTTACACATATGTTTGAATTGAAAATTACTTATGCCAGAATACGAACCTTTACGTGTTTTTAACATAATTTTCACTTTTATTGCAATTATTGTATAGAAATATGTTTTTGTTGAGTTTCAGTGAATTGGCGAAAATGAAACATTCAAAAATAAACTCGTGAATAGAGAGTCTTAGAACGAGGAATAATTTCAAGTGATGGTAGATTTTGAATTTTTCTTCGTTCGTAAGAATAGAAAAGGGCTTGAGATCGCTGTAGAATGAGATGAAGGATCCCACGGACAACGCCGGTCAATCGTGGACGGTGGATTATATTAAGGGAAAATTTAATAAGAGAAGCGCAGGATGAAGTGGAAGAAGAGTCGGTCCAGCGAGGTCTGTGGGCGGGCGGGCGATGGGCGGCGGAGGTCGCAGGGCGCGGCCCGGGCGAAGAGGGCGCCGCTGAAATATTATAACAGCCCCTGCCGCCCAAGGGCGCCGGGCGGAAGTGGCGGCGCCGGAGGGGGACGCTGCTATCGTCAGCGGAAACGGCCTTTGGAGAGCGGCGAGGGTCTGCGCCGCGGCGCCTCGTGGCGGCGGAGGCGACCGCCCGCGCGCCCATCGCGCCTCCGCCTCGTCCCCGCCACACCCCTGCCTCTGCCACATCCCTGCACCCGCAACGTCCCGCCTCCACTACGCCCCCGCCTCCTCCACACGCCCTCGCCTCCGCCAACCACGCTTTTGCTACGCCTCCACCTCTTCCACGCCCTCTCCTCCTCCATCACCCTCGTCTTTGCAACGCCCCTTCCTCCGCGGCCGCCCTCGCCCACGCCCCCGCCCCCGCCCTTGCCCACCGCCCCGCCCCGCCCTCACCCCCCGCCCTCGCCCTCACCCCCGCCCTCGCTCTCACCCCCGCCCTTGCCCTCACCCCTGCCCTCTTCCTCTGTCCCTCTGTCCCCCGCCCTCTCTCCCTCTCGCCCTCGCCCCTGCCACACCTCTGCCTCCGCCACGCCCCCACCTTCGCCACGTCCCCTCCATCTCCACGCCCCTCCTCCGCCAGCCTCGTCTTTGCAACGCCCCCGCGACCGCCCCCGCCCCCGCCTGCAGCGTTTGAATCGGCGTCGCCGGCGCCCTGGGATCCGCGCCTCGCGCGCAACCTTCTGCCGGCGCCCTCACCCGCGCCCGCCGGACGGCGCTCGCGGCCACCTAACTCACCACTTCCGGTAATGGCGCTCTGACTCTGGAGTGCCCGCCTCCGCCGCTGGACCTTCCTCTCCGCACCTCCTGCGCTCTGCGGGCTGCGGCCAGCACCTCCGGGGCCAGCGAATTTCTATTCAGCGGCCGTTGTCCCAGCAGAAACGATCGAGATGCATGCCGTTTTTAGTAGCGCTTGAACGACATTTTCTTAAAAACTGTTCCAATTTTTTCAAAGAAAATTGCCATTTAGGACGAGCTTTTACTGTTCTTTAATATTCGAAAATTAATATTTCCGTTCTACCATTAGGAAACCGAAAAATTAAGAAAATGTAAAAAAAATGTACTTTGGGCGTCGCTAGATGGCAGCTGGCACGAGTGTATGGCAATTCCGAATAGCTAGCCCAGACCCAAGGAAATAGAAAACGAATACCCGAAAGTTTGTTCCATTCTGTGGCACCACTAGTTCTAGTTTTATGACTTCGAGTCGCGTAAAGAATGCATTTGCGCTTCTGATTATGAAGTACAACTCTTTGCAACTTATTATCTATCGTCGTTTGGTAATAACATCTTAACGTTAAATAGTTTTCTGATATTTTGCTGACAATGTCTTGTCCGGAATTCAACACTAAATTTTTCTTTTTAAGACTTAAAGTAAAGCAATCTGTATTACTATTTCGAGCAAACGCACTTATTGACGAAAAAAGCATTCTCTGGCCGTGTAAGCGGAGTCAACGGTCGCTTTAATATCCAGGAAGATCGAAAAAATACAAAAAAACAATACAACAGTTTTGATTTTGACAGAAAAAATGCAAAACGTCGATTATATTTTTCCTCTATCTCTCATACTTCATGTTCCCACGATGTTCTTACAATCAACGGCTAACTGCTTATGTGGTACTGCTGACATCATTCAACAAAAAACGGAATCTGCTATTCTGCATTCACTCGCGCCGTTTCAGAATAGGCCATATTTTTTTATATTCTTTGTGTATAAAGAAATGTACTCTATGACCTATTCAGCTTCTTCAATAAACAATTTCCACACACAAAACATTTTGGCTACATCGCGCTATCAGATGACACTGTTTTGTTCCACAATGATATTTATTGTGGATGATAAGTAGCATTTCAAATTTTGTGTAGCACTTTTTTAGCCGTTCTCGTGCTACATTTACTTATCTAGTTTTATTTTCTGTTATGCCGTTTTCTTTTGCGTTTTGTGACGTGTATTATCTCTTTCTTCCTTCGATAAAACATGCGTTTTTCTTTGTGGCCTTCCGCTCGTCCCCCCGTTCCTTCCTTTGTGTTATCGCTATTGGCGTTCGTTCGTCTTTGAGCCCCTCCGCGTCGGTCATAGTCGTCGTCGTCGTCGTTTGTCCTCGTGAAGAGTCGCCCGCTTCGCTCGACGGCGGTTGCGCGGCTCGCGGCCGCTGCCGCAGACGCAATAGCTTTCGACGGCCGCCCCACCCGGCGCCTCGTTACGCCCTGGCCACCGCCTCCCTCCTCCCGCCACACCCAACCCCGCCCAGCGGCGCACCCGCTCTCGCCCTTGCCGCCGCTCGCCGTCCTCCCACACTACCCCGCCCCTCCCCGCCCCGCTCCCCGCCCAGCGGCGCACCCGCTCTCGCCCTTGCCGCCGCTCGCCGTCCTCCCACACTACCCCGCCCCTCCCCGCCCCGCTCCCCGCCCAGCGGCGCACCCGCTCCTGCCCTTGACGCCCTCCCTCCTCCCGCCCCGTCCCGCCACGTTGCACCCCAACCAACGCTTCCCTCGCTCTCGTCCTTACCTACCGCTCTCAGCGGCGGCCCCGCTCCCTTCCTTGCCGCCACCCTCACCCATCCACCCACCACACGCCTCCCCGCCCCGTCATTGCTTCTACTAGGCCCAGATCTCTACGATGTACCCCTTTGCGCCGTCGCCTCGCGGTTCCTATCTGTACCTCCCATTTCGCCAATTTGCCACGTCCACATAATCCCCTATCATGTCCTCAACTCCGTACCCCTCTTTTATCGTCACTATCGCTTGTCGTCTATGGCACCTTCGTCTCTGCACGACTTCCGTCACCGCCAGTGCTTCCCCGCCACAGTCCACACCGCCAATTCCGCCCCGCCGCCGCCCAAGTTCGTTACAACTCTTACAACCACGTTGGCGGGTTCAAACCCTGCTGTGGATTTGTGGAAGCTGTGGATTTTTAAGGGCGAAAAAATCCTTCGTACGCCTTCCTTCGGAGAGGAAGCCGGCTGTTCCATGTTAGTAGATTTACTGCATGTAAATGATCCTCAAGCCTAAATGAAGCCTCTGAGCTAAATTTAAATAGTCTGTTTCGTCGCCCAAGCAATACCTTCTTTCTCCGCTAGCTGGTGAAAGGAGCCTAGCGACATTTGCGTGGTCAGACGGAAGGGTCAGACGGTCACCGCTTGAGTCTCACCACGTAAAATAACGCATCAATTCAATTCAATTCTAGTTCGTCCCGCCCTCACTTCAGCCACTGTGTGCCCCACCCTTCTAACGTCGCCCCAACCGCCTCTCTCTACACTGGCCCTATAGCCGCTTCACCGCCCCAACGCTTCCCCATCCTGCAGCACTCGGTGCTCGCCCTGCCATTGGCACCCCCGGCCCCTCACATCCCTTGGCCGTCCTCGGTCCTTTTGCTTTCCAACACCACAGCCGCGTCTGTCGCCCACGCCGCTGCGTCAACCAGACGCTATTTCCTATGCTGCAGCCCCCGCCCCCGACTCCTAGGCAAAAAGCCTTCGTACCCCCACTCAGGGGATTCATCCTCCTGGTAAAGTAAATGACGTAGTCCACGCAGGGTCAATACTACCCTCGCGCCGTGACTTGTATGTCTTTATATGTTCTGTACTAATACTACCGCAGAGCGAAACCTCATTAGCAGGAAATAATAAAAATAATAATAATAATTATTATTATTATTATTATCAATGCCCCCTGTCCTATTTCCACCGTCGTTTTACGCCCCGGTCGTCCTAAACTCGCCCCCGCCGCTCCTTTCCCTACCGCCCTTCGGCACCCCGCCCATCGCTCTGCCGCCCACGACTCCCCACGCACTCGCAGCCGCCGCCCGCGTCGCTGCCCCGCGGGCGGCGCAAGTTGCCGCCGATAAGCGACCGCCAATCGCCCTTCTCCCCTCTCCCCTCCCTCCCCCACCCCTCCCACTCCCACTCTTCAGAGCAAGGCGCTTTTGGCGCGGCCGGGGGGGGAGAGGACACTGCTGCGAGACCGACGAGAATTTATGCGGCTGTGGGCGAGGGAGTTGTCGCGTTGGGAACTGACCGACTGAAGCTTCCTCCGTTCGGCGTCAAATAGTGCATATAGACAGAACATATAGACATACAAAGACAAGTTAAGAATACATATTATAATCAGAGTCCAACTAAGTAACTAAGAAATATAACACACACAAATATTTGACATCACACGCAATTCCTTAGATTTTTCCGGAAACAAAGCGCACGAGAGAGAAAAGTCGCTAGTACTGCAGCAGGTAGGTTGTTCCACTCAGTTATTGTCTGATTGGCAGAAGAGTATTTACGTACATCGGTTTTTTGATTCCTGTATTGAATTTTGTATGGATGATCTCCCC
Organism: Acheta domesticus; assembly: GCA_031308135.1. Taxonomy (NCBI): domain Eukaryota; kingdom Metazoa; phylum Arthropoda; class Insecta; order Orthoptera; family Gryllidae; genus Acheta; species Acheta domesticus. The sequence goes on from JAHLJT010003656.1 coordinate 51,868,251, forward strand.
TTGTGAAAAGGGGAGGGTGCGCAGTCGGAAAGCGTTGCGCAGTCGGACTGGGTGAGGGACAGAAGGAGAGGACGTGCTGTTAGACGCCACCCAACTTCCAAGGATAGGAGGACACTCGCCCCCTTGCAAACCACCATCATCCATTGATGCCAACGTCAAAACACAGATTTATTTCGTTCAGGTTTATTTCAAGAACGTTCAGATTATTTCCAGTACAAACAGGCGTGCTATATAATTGATTCAGGTAGAATGTGCTGAATTTAAAGGCTAGTACCGAACAAAAGACGCTAGAGGGATGATGAACTCAATGCAACTGCGGCTTCACTATTGTCGATAAATAACGGTAGTTTTGAAACAACTGAATCTAACGGATTTTAAGCCTTTTAGAATTACGTTTTGCTTTGCAGAGGTTAAAATTTTTATACTCTGAACCTGTTGTTGCGTTAAGAAACGTAATGTAACCATTCTTAACTGAATAAGCAGTATGATATAAAGCTTTGTTACTAAAGTGTAAAGATTTCTTTATGGATGTTTCATGTTGCGTAATGTTAAGTATAAAATTTTGTTACGTTGGAAAATGTTGATGTGTGTCAGAAGTTATATCGAAGAAGGCACACAGACGCCATTGAGTAACATAGTTATAGGTACGTAAAGGAAGGCTCAATATTTAATTGTGAATCAGATGTAGATGAAAGGCTTTTTTCAACTCTTTCTGATTCTCAATTTTTTCAAGAGAAAAAATACATTGATTTTCAATATTGCGAATGTGTTCATTTGTACACTTGCCTCTTACCGTCGTTTTATTACGAATTTCTATCTTTCATATCACTTCGATTGGGTTAATGACGGCATGCCTCCAACTACGTCGTTTTGCTGTTCTATCTTGTGACATTTCCTGGCTTCTATGATGTCATAACGTGCATTTAAAACCATCTAATGCTGCATAAACTCGCGTTGAACGTCAGAAATTTCCTTCATTTGTATCGCTAATAACAATAGCGCTTCACACTCCTTGGACACCGCAAGAACATTATGCTCGTAAACCAAGGAACTAAGGTAGCGAAGCTGTCCAGTGTGATGAACGCGTTTAGCGTCGAAAAGCCTTTCAAAGCATTCCCGCGCCAGCAGCAGCGAGTGGGTACTTGGCCCTAACTGCGGTGGACTTGAAATACTACAGTTGTACGTGCCCTTGAGGAGGTCCGAGTGCGAATAGCACTCAAGTTTATTGGATCGCGGGATGGACGCACGCCAGGCGACGCGGCGCGGCGCCCGGGGCCAATGAAGCACCGCGGCGCTGACCTCCCGAACTTCTGCGCTGGCGCAAAAAGTGTTTTCACGGCGCCGGGAAGGACTCCCTTTTGTTGGTCGCGCCCAGGACCCTGCAACTCTCCATCAAACCGGGGACAACGCTCGAAGGTGCTACTTTAGGAGGCGCTAGTGTCGCCGGGGACAGGCTCGTCACATCCGCACCTAAAATTTGGCTAAATTGTGAGAAATACGAAAAGTGTTTTCTAAATGCTCAATTATTTGTAATATATTCATGAAGAACCCGCTGAAGAAAGCGCGAATATCGACGCTATTGTTTGTAACATTGCTTCCGTCTCGCGAACCTACGCATCAGCCACGCACGTTTGAAGTATCGTTGGCAGCAGTTCCTATTTGAGTTCCTGTAAGAAGGTGCTACAGGAGAGTGCGCCACTATAATGGTATCCACCACGTTATATGGGAGTTGAAGGGCCCTGGTCACGCCAAAGGACCTTTGCGACTCCAAGCAAGGACATCCCATTAACCTTGAACAATAGTTTTCCAAGCGTTCTACTTAGTATTGCTGTGAATTGCGTTGATTAGTGATTCCGGGCGCGTCAATGGCCAAGGTCATTGGACACGTAAGGGACCACTTAGCGTACAGGATTTTCCCCAAACAGATCTGCACTACCAGCGGGGCACCGCCCCAGCTGGGACAAGCTCTAAGCTTCCGGCCGGTCTCCCTGCGTGTGTGGTAGTGTAGCGCATGCAAGTGCAAGTAAGAAGTGAAAATAGGATAAGAAAGTGGAAGGAGACATCGCGTGCGGTCTCTACTTCTCTTGCGCGTGGTGTTGGTTAGGGTTCTGCTCCAGCATTCGCCTGGTGTTGATCAGAGAAACCAGGAAAACTACCGATCGGAGTAGCCGGCCGCTAGAATTATCCTTCCGACAGCGGTTGAATTCTACCTAGCTATCTAGCTAGTGTCAAAAATCCTGTCCCCTCCGGACTCGAACCTGCGCAAACATATACACTCGCAAACATGCTTTACAATGATTTATCGAGCAAAATACGTTTTCGAGAAGTTTCTTAGAATCATCAGAACGGATTTGGAAACAAGTCATCAGTTCCCCTCCAGAGGAATGCAACGTGTCGAATGTCACATTTGCCTGGATTGGTGGACGGGAAGTTGTCTAACCGTGAGTGACAGACGGACGCGCGTTCCTCGAATGCTGCATGAGGATTGATATGGATTCATTCGCATTACTTAGATTTCATGGCATGTCGCTTGCACCGCATCGGCGGACGCCCGCGTGGCCTCGTTGCATACACAGTGCGCTGTCGAATATGAAGCGAAACAGGCTGTGAAGATTTTCGAACATTTCTGTAACTACAATAGCAGTGCTTCCGAGATCGAAACGTAAAGGAATTATTTATTGGCAATATTAACCTGTGGCGATGGCGTGGTCATAATTGGCAATGAAAAAGATTTTTCTACCAGAAGACCACAAAAATAGCTTTGAGCTCGTAATCCAAGCGGGCATAAAAAATGACACTTTCAATTTAGTATGGCGGACAGTTCGAGACACCACTTCGGTATGGCATACCACTCCTTAACACTTTGGCTATCTAACGAACAATATACAATTTGAATTAACTGTGTACTTGTTCCCCAATGGCCGATTTTTTTCGAAATATTTAAAAAAATTGCGCAGCGCAACGCCGGCACCTTCAGGCCATCATATTTGCGTTTCCTTGTTCCTCATAACACTGGCTAACTTCTCACAAAATTTTAGCTTTGAGCTTATCATACGTCGATTTTCTTGCAGGCTCCCGGTCTAGAAGCTGCCTGAAACCAGCGATGTACATTTCTTAAAGTAGATAATGTTAAGGAAGGCAAGACACAAGCGGGAACAGCGCTGAACATCCAGGCACGCGTATTGTACTCCACAAATTCCACATGGGACGTCTGGATTTGAGCACCGTATCTGGAGGGGAAAAGTTGCTTGGGAGCCTCTGCTCGTCGGAAGACCCACTTGGCCGAACGCCTTCCCTTGCTTTTTGCAGTGTCGGAGACGAAGCAGCGGTGGAGACATACACCATACATGTAAACTAATGATTACAGAACTGTACATTACAGAACTGATTGACAGGAAATGTACAGTCGAAAATTTACAATATCCACGTGGAATGCCAGTGGTCTGTGTCTCCAAGTATCAATCTCACTGTCCAGTAATAGTACTCCAGCACGCTTGCAGGTCTACCATAGGGTTCCTTTAAGGATAACAATGGAATTAAGGACATTCGAAATATATTTCAGAAGAAATTGTTTATTTTTACACAACTAAATAATATTACAAGTAAATCGTATAACAAGTAAGCAACTAAATATACGATCAAGATAAATTACATTACACACTTTCAAGAACAGTAATAGGGTGACCTGTCTTTTTTCTAGGACGAATTTTCCTGACTTTTTCAGGTCGTTTCCTTATTTTTTACGCCAAACTTTGTGAAGTATTTTATAGTATTTAAATAAAATGTTAAGTGAAGCATGACTTTAGTAGATATTAAAACACTTTATCAACCGAGCTCTTTTCCTTTTTAAATTCCCGATGTTCTTGCACTATCACATTGTGAGAGAGACTATGTATTTCGATTCGAAAAAAAAAAGTGTCTTCCTTTATATATTTTCAGCTCTCAGATTGCACCGCAAAATTTCAAAATTTCATTTGGGAGACTCAAGACAAATCTGATGGAACAGGAGAATACATATCGACATTCAGGACATATCTCGCATTTTCAGGACGTATGGCAACCCTAGCCTGCCCGTTTGCCATAATTAGGATTTTTTTGAGCTGGGGTCTCGGCAGCGGCGCACGGTGTGACTACACTGCGGAAACGTGGCAAAACCTCAAATGGCATCGAATTCGATTATCAAGGTCTACCCAGGGGTTTTCGAGGAAGTTAATTTCAATTTTACTAATACTAATGCATATCCCGATTTTGTATTAATATATAAGTATATTAATACAAAATCCCGAACCGAATGCTTCGTTTCATTTTAGTAATGCAGGTTGTCGCTGCGAGATATACACGCTCATACACAATTTTTCGTAAAACGTGAATCTGCAGCGACACGCAGCCAAATTTTCCTTTAATTGAATGAATATTAAATACCTAAATTTCTCTATAAATTTCAGGTGTATTCTGTTATACATATCGAGTGATGTGGTGAGAGATTCCCAAAATTAACTTTTATTTTTGAGGTTTTGGCCACGAGTTTGCCGTCTGCTCCCACCGTGCGGTGGGCAGAAAGGAACTCGGACGCGCGGCAGGGAGAGGGGGGAGGGAGGTGACGCACGTGACATCTGTCAGCTCGGCATGCGCTGTTTGCGTTGGCAGCCTGCCCTGCCCCCTTCCCTCCCCACCCTTCCCCTCCCCACCCACGCAGGTCTGACATCTTTCCTCGCTTCAAAGAATGACGGCTCGACCTGGCCCTCTCATTCACTCCAGCGTTCATGTTCCTTGACACAAAACAATACTTCATGCACCTTTTGTTTCTCGCTCTTTAAATAGATCTACGTTTGCAACCTCCAGACCAAGCGCTTTATGACGGAGACCACACATTTTTAAATTGAAACTAAGCATGTTTAAAATAAGAATAATTGTGAAAATAATTAAATACATTTCTTCTAATAAGTATTGGTTTATTCAACCATTGAAAAACCAAAACCAAAAGAAAATTCAAAATTAACGTCGTATTCTTCTCTTTTTCCTCTTCATCAGTTGGATTGTATTCTTCTCAATTGGATTGTGCAGTCTCAAGCTGAAATCGAAAATATGTTTAGTTGTATCTCTTGTTGTTATTGTTTACTACAATATTCTGAATTAGATAATTGTAGATTTCATTTCTAGTCACTAATTACGAATAAAATTTTATCTCTATCTTTCCTCTTAATCTCTTCTCGAAGCAAATAATTCTTTACATTGCCAATTAGTGTCGAAAAGCACGCGTGACAAAGCACGAAAACATACGAAACAACTCTCATTGTATCAGTCGTAAAAAGAAAAAAGAAGGTGATGTGAAAATAAGAAAAAGTATCCTTAATGGTGATCAGGAAGTATAGATGTGATAATGTTATTTACTTTTTCAATATGATGGGAAGCACAATAAATCTTGAGAGCAACAAATTATCATAAATTTCTTATAATTTGTAATATTTTAAATGTTATAAACACTATGTGCCTCACATAGGGAAACTCTTTTCGAGGTGTTACTATGTAGCTCTTTTTCGAAGGGATTTTTGATGAATGAAGATTTTCAAATGCTGTTGTCTACAATGTGAACATTGTATTTGCAGCATACTACATACGGCATACGGTTGAGTTAAACGTTTTGTGGAGACAATGATATATCGAAAGTAACCCGAATGTAATTCAACCTATTTTAACTTGTTGGTGCGGACTGTTAGCGAATATAGAACTATAAACAGAATTGTTCCAAACAATCACTATCCTCTCCAGATACCGCCGAAAAAAAATTTGCGTCTTGCATCGCAATGTTATTATGTTTGATACGAAGTGTTACTGCAAAGCAGAAAAACTATTTTATTCTACACAATGCGAAGATTAATGATAGTTTGCTTAATTGTTAATAAATAAACAAAACGTTTTTAGTGGAATAATAATAGACATCAATCAGTCATGCATGGCCACGACCCAATTACAAGATATCGCCAAAGAGACTCTCAGATGGCCTCTTGTTCGGCAGCAGGCATTTCACTACGGCGCGCACCCATGTAAGCCTTCAAACTGTTTCTCCTGTGTCACGTCATTCTTCTGTAATGGAGCCAGAAAATTAATTGCTAGCACGAACCTACCATCATTCATATCCTTGCGGTTAGTTCTTTACCTCTGCGTTGTTGAGGATGAAGTTTCTTGTCCGAACTGAATAGTAGCAATTACAAATATGAAACTTTTGATGGAATGGACAGCACCTTTGCCTGTTTTTAATTAGTTCGGAACGGACAGCACCTCTGCCTGTATTTAATTAGTTTGAAACAACTGTCATAATATCAATGCTGCTTTCAACTTCTAATGTTGCTACAAGTACATTTCAAACTTAACTTCTGTATTTAACTGAAAACGTGCAACACACGGATCACCACAATCAATTTAAAGGTTTAAAAGTAGCTTAAAAATTACATTTTCTCAAATCTATTAGAAAGGAGTCTGGAGACAGAAGCAATTGGGGCTCGCCTGTGTTGCCTCCAGCGGTCAAACGGTGCTGTTGGGTGCTAGAGCGCGGAAGGAAACTGCCTTCGTGAAACAGAGCAAGTCGCGTTGGAAACAAAGAGGCGTATGGCGAGGATTGGCGGCAGGCGGAGCGTAAACCAGGTGACGCCAACCCCGAGGTGCGCAGCGCTGACGGTGGCCTGCGGAGCGGAGCGCGGCGGGACGAGGCGGGGCGGGGCGGGGAGGACGAGGCGGGGCGGGGCGGGGGGGGCGAGGCGGGCGGGACGGGGCGAGACGGGGCGAGACGGGGGGGGGCAGGGCGGGGTGGGGCGCGGTGGGGCGGAGCGGGGCGCGGCGGGGCGGAAGCAGCGTTGCTGGATGATAAAATCTATATCTCAGTAGCAACTATCAAAACTGCTGGTACTTCCACTAAAATTGCTGGTACTAATATCAACTGATTTAAATTCTTGCATTGTTCATATTGTAACTTTTAAAATTTTAACGCGCGCAGGAAATTCGTTAAACTTAACTCCATATCGATTCATTTTAATATCTATAAACTAACTGGATTAAAACGTTCTATCCTTTCTTACTATAGAATGTTCTAGAACAAAACATCTTATGTCACCATTAATGTTTTTAGGGCAGTGATTTCACCCATCTTGTAGATATTTGTAGTATTCGTGTTAGATATAAATTATTGAAGAAAAAATTATTAAACGAATCCTAAATCGTACATCATCAATTACCGTTTTCTTGCAATCCTGCTATTTAAGCGTTCCAGGATGTCTTCACCCTGGTACACGGAATCTTCATTAAACTCCTGGCACAAGTACCTGGATCCTGGTACGTCTGGCAACACTGGTTGGGAGCGTGGATCGCAGCCGCAAAATAAACGCGGGCGGAAACCTCTCAGCGCCTAATTCCCGCGCGCTGGTCTGCCCTTCTCCGCCTCCTTCGCCCCAGCGACGCCCTGCAGAGCGCCTTCTCCCTTCGCGCGCCGGATTTAGGGGCCGTTAGGAGCGGTTAACAAGGAGAGAGCATACTTCGCTGTGCACTTGCCAAGCACAAAATTCTCTGTTCCACGCTGTAACACAGACCGTATTCGGAACATAAATTGAGTTATTTTACCTTTTCATCTAACAAAAGTACGAATTTGAAAGAAACATAAAAATATTAATTCTTAGACCAAGGTATACGAGTGAAGGATTTTTCTGCATATTACTACGTAAATTTTAAGTGCATTATTCTATTTTGCGATACGTTTGGACGATACATTGGGAGAATATGGAAGCAAACTCATAACACCGACAACCAACGCAGACTTTTCGTTGAAAAAAGCTGATTGTCATCTGGTAGAGAACGATTTTAATTATCCACTCGCAACTTTGTGAAGCGCGACATCGATTAAGGGGCAAGATTGATGGGGCCCCTTTGGCGCCTTCGTGTGCGTGGTGGCTGCTGGGCTGTGCGGGCTCCGGAGGTCGCCGCCGCGATGGAGAGCCTCCGCTTATGGCCCGCGCCCATCCGTCTCGTGCCTCTCAAGCAGCGGTCGCGTCGCCGCCGGGGTCGCATTCAAACGGTAGTTTGTTAGTTAGTTAATGCCTTATTTTACGTTGCGAGACTCGGGCCATCAGATCCCACTCTTCCGTTTGACCACGCAAATTTCACTTCGCTCCTTTCACCACCTAGCGGAGAAAGAAGGTATTATCTCGGGCGACGAAACAGGCGATTTTGAATTGAGCTCAGAGGCTTCATTTGGGCTTGATATTTTACATGTAGTAAATGTACTACATGGGACAGCCGGCTTTACATGGGACTACGCAATCTTGGATACAACAATTCGATACGCTGACCGTTATACTATCCGAATCCGCAAACGTTGCATCAGCGAGGCTGGTGTTGGCACAGTGGAAGGACTTTTCTAAAAGTAATGAAACCAGTTGTCATAGACAACATTTATTCTATTGAAATTTGCATGTTTTACAACTTTCGAACCCTGCAGTTTTGGAGTCTTCTTCAGTCATGATACTAATAATGTGGTTCTCCAGCACTTTATTTCAATCCATCTTTGTGGATATGTTGAGTGTGGTATTGCATTCTATTAAAGTGACCATAGAGGTGAAAGTTTACACTCAACATACGCACAGAGATTAATTTACGTAAGGTGAAGAAGAACCTCATTATTAATGTCGTACTTGAAAAAGAATCTAAAACTATGGGGATTCGGCACCGCCCCAGCCAGGACACTCTCTAAGTTCCCGGCTGATCTTCAGACAAGTGTTCTACTGTAAGGCATTTAAGTGTGTGTATAAGGCGAGAGGCTAGGGTAGTGTAGCGTCGTGGCGCGCTAAAACGGTGACAACAGGCGGCAGATGGCCAGATGTTAAACAAAGGGCGCAGAAGATGACGCATGGGGAAATTCTGCTCAGCGCGGGTACGGCGAGGTACGATGGGGGCGGCGGGTAGCGCCGAAGGGCGTATATAAAGGCGTGGGAACAATGCCTCTTTCTTCCTGTTTCTCAGCAGCGTCGGCGAGTGGTTGCGCGTAAGTAGTGCTTGCGGCGCACGTGAGCCAAGGGGCCGGCAATTCATTGTCGTGACGAGCGAGACATGTATTAGGTCTCCGAGTAGAGCGGTGTGGTAGCCGTTCAGTAAAATATCTCTCCTAGCGGTGGGTTCTATTTATTTAGTTAATTGTAAACAGTGCAATTTGTTATGTGACTACGGCCTAGTTTATAAATAAATCTACTGTTCTTACAATCCACTCTCGTCCGTGTTCTGATTACACTCGTATGACGCCACAGTAGGCAAGAAGAAGGAAATATTGCGTTCGGTCTGTGGCTCGTTATTTAAGGTAGTGTTTCGCCATTCGCCTGATGTTCATTGGACGAACCACGGAGTATCAACCAGAGCAGCCTCGTGGCTGATTTCTTCTCCATGCAACGGCTGAATTCGACACAGCAAAATACCTTGTGTCGAAAATTCTGTCAACGTCTGGACCTGAACCCTAGGACGTCCCGATCAAAGGCATTGCTATGACAGGGGATTATATGGGAGAATAGAGAGGTTTTGCACGCCATAGCGGGCAGACTATCGGTCTTCTACGCACACGCAGATGCAAAAAAGTGACGCAGAACTTCATCTGCGATAGTGAAGATCGATAGTGCTGTCCGCTATGGCGTGCAAAATCCACGGTGTAAGATATATAGGTGTGTCAACTAGCCACCTTCGGGGCAAATTTTCTGAAGCCACTTTGAGGCTAGTTTCTCGCTTGGTGCACACGATCGGTTTTTCGTCACGGTGTAAGATATACATCTAAAGATGACATCTTAAACTGTGGCTATTATACAGTTTTACCAAACATTTCCTACCCATTCTCGTAACTGTTCGCTCTAGACTTTACCAATTCCACCGCGAAGCGACAAGTCACTGACTTGAAAGTAGAAATCAGCTGGCGACAGAGCTGTCGAATGGATCATGAACTTGCCCCAATGAGACCCAAAGATCGCAGCGCTTGTATGCAAGAACTAGCCTCACATAATCTTCAGTTTTAGAACGGGAGTGAACACACCTATATATCTTACAGCGTGGCAAAATCTCTCATTGTCATACGTGCATGTGGCAACACTGCGAGAGGCCCGCGCCGAGCCGCGTCTGCGCACGGTCCCGCGCAGCGCGCGTGCCCCATCTGCGCACCGCCGCCGGCTCGTATTTCGGAAGCGCGCGTGCTGTGGAAGGTTGACCCCTAATCTCCGCGGAGCGCTTGCCTGTCACGGACTCGAGAGGGCGCGATGGGAACGCGGTCTGAGTGCTGGAGGGGCACGTGGTTGATTCAATGACCGTGTGGTTGCTTTAAAGATGGAGATGGTTGTAATCATGGCCCTTTAATTCCCATATAACGTGGTGGAGACCATGACAGTGGCGCGCTCTCCTGCATCACCTTCTTACAGGTGATGTTACTTACTCAAATACGAACTGCTGCCAACGGAACTTGAAAGTGCGTGGCTGCTGCGTAGGTTCGCCAGACGCAAGGAATGTTACAAAAATAGCGTCGATGTTCTCGCTTTCTTCAGCGGTTTCTGAATGTATATATTATGAACAATTGAACATGTAGAAGACAGTGTTCGTATTCCTCAGAAGTAGCCAATTTTTATGTGCGGAAGTTGGCGAGCCTAACCTGCATCTGTACCCGGCGCCACTAGTTCCTCCTACAGTTGCACCTTCGAGCTTTGCCTCCGGTTTTGATGGGGAGTTGCGAGGGCCTGGTGTGTCGGCTGGCGTACTGGATTCCGGAATCTCTCTCACTCTCTGCCGGCTGGCGCCAGCACCCTCTTAACTCGTAGTTGCCTGAACGAAGAAAAAATCAATAATTCCACAACTTAGTAATAATATTGTAGTAGGTAAATAATAAGCATTGGATTTTGATTTTTATATCTTTGTTAAACTACAATGGTATTTGTAAGTACCTACTGGCCTCTAGATAACCACACTTATCAATAATGATTTTTTACACTTATTTCATTTAAAATGTGGTATTAACTTTCATCTGTAGCTTACAGGTGAATTTTTCCACAAAAAACGAAGAAAAAAATAAATACAGAATTAGGATTCGAATCCCCTCTTCTGGAAGACGCAACACAACACGACATGGCAACAAACAAATGCAGTGAGAAAGCTATAAACTCTTAAAACCTACAAATTGTAAAATAAAATCACACCAGAATGGTACTTTATAGAATCAACAAGCTGTGAGACTCGCTGGTACATATAGTAATTATTAAATACGCATAAAAGAATGTGTTTCTTGTAAGCACCGTCAGTCTACTAAAGGTTAAGTAGGGGAGGCGCAGTCCAGGATAGCCTCGCCTCGAGCCTCCTCGTCTCGCTGGACTGCGCTCCGCCCCAGCTTCCAAAATGCTCACCACAACAATTTCATGGTGATGTTGGGGGTCACAAATACTGTATTCCTCCTGTCGAATATCTAGTGAAGGAGGTTTTCAAGTCAAGGGTTTTGCTAATGGTGATAGATATGATAGCTGAAGAGGATAAGTCTTGGTGACGGTGATTAGCAGACTTATTTCGTGATGACGGTGGCCTAGATGACGAGGCATTTGATGGAGGCGATTTTGATTGTGGATGGCGATTTACATGACGGATATAATTGTGAAAGATGTTAAAGTGTAAGAGACAGGTACATTGGTGTATAAAACAGCAGTGACGTGGAGGAATTTCAATTAAATGTTTCTTTTACCGATAACGTAAATTGGTGTTAAAACGCGCCCAAGATTAGAATAAGTGTATATGTGAATGCAGAAAGAATCCAAATTGTAGCAGTATTGTCAATTGTGTTCTAGAATGTCTCTAGCGATATACGTGATCAAAACAGCAGTCGATAATCGAACGCATGAGTTGCGAGTAGCCGTGCTCGTTCGGCGAAGTGACCTGAGCGGCAGGTCTGCTCCGAATGGCCGGTATTAGCGAGGCACCGCCCCTCGGAGCGGACCGCCCCTCGGAGCTTCCGCGGCAGCGCCCAGCGCGGACCGCAGCCAAAACTGCCGATTAATTGGGCCCGTCTCCGCACGAGCGCGCCCGCCGCCCATGCATATTAACGCTCCCTCGCAGCGCTCTCTGCAACGGTCCGAAGGCCTCGCGAGCGGAAAAACGGGGGCGCGCGCAATCTCCAAATGCACAACCTTTTTCCGGAGAAAGAGGGAGGTGATGAATACTATATGAAATGGAGGATATTTTTAAGCAAGAACTTAAGCAATTCTTGGTTACTAGATGTGGGATGAGGATTCATAGACAATGATTAATACGTAAAATAACTACTGGGAATGCAATGTCTCCCTCTCGTGTGTCTCGTTCGCATCATAGTGGAAAGCCCATTGACACCGAAGTATTAGGACGGGACTGTAAGCTCGGCCGAGAAGGGAATGGGATGTCACCACGAAAACCCTCTCCGAGTGTTACTGGTTCGTGCTGTGCCACAGCTTCGTGAATAACATTTATGTTATATTCGTGAAATATCTGCTGTAACTGCTGAACAAGTTGTTACATTTCCTCTCAGCGAATACGGTTGTACAGAACTGAGGCGAGGAAGGGCGTCGGTGTCCCACGCACTCTCTCAACGCCTCCGGCTGCGTTGGCGCAGGACAACGCCTTCTGCCATTGCAGTGGATGGAACCGGAGGTCGTGGATTGGGGTGCCGACAGTCGTGGAAATTTCGACATTAACGCAATAGTTTGTTCAAATTAAGCCACTTTCTAGAGGAGAATTCGAGCGGCCAGTTTCTCTGATCAGTAGTTTTGTGTGATTTCTCCGATCCTTATCGGGCGAATACTAAAGCAAGTACACTAACAAACGGGCCACTGATCATGTGCGATATTTTTTCCTTAATTCTTCTCCCCACCTCTCCTCTTCAACACACACACACACACACACACACACATACACACACACACAAATGCACATCACTGCCACATAAGGACAGACCAGGCGAGAGCTGAGAGCTTGTCCCAACTGTGACGATGCCCCGCTGGTGGGGAATACCTGGAGAGGAAAATCCCTCAAGAAGACGTGCGGATCTCTCGTTACAGCGGGGGAGGAATTCCGCCAACCCTCGGGATGAAGCATTTACTACACTAACGGGACTAATGAACTTGGCAGCTATGCGCCAGGATACAAAATCAACTAATCAATCAATCAATCAGCTGTGACGCTGGGGATGCGACATCGATATGGATGTTTTCAAAATATTGGTGATTGTATAAAATCGTCGATGTATTTAACAAAGATTTTTTATCCTGATGTGTTTTAACATCGATGTTTTGAGTTCGATGTTTGTAGGTGGTCGATATTTTAATCATAACAAAATTTTATAATAATATCTAAATATCCATTAATTTAATATTCTTCAAATAAATGTGGAGAACAATAAATAAAGTCGAGTTTTCGTATATAAAGAAGCTGAATAATCTAATGAGATAATAAAGTTTTGTTAATTGTCCTGGCAAATTTTTACTTTGTTTTATCAGTTCAATATCATTTAAAAATTAATAAACTTTCTTAATGAAATCCCCTCGGCGTGAACTTGAGTGGTTACTAATCCGGTTTTAAAAGCATCGATGTTTAACAACATTTGTGTGGTTTGGGGTCGATGTGGTGTGGGCGATGTCGCCTGCACTCGTGCTACGTGCTTTCCAGTGGCGTAGCTTCATTTGGTGTCACCCAGGGCGAAACTAATGGTATTCCCTCATAAATTCAATATAAAAACGTCTATTACTGAAGAGTTTAATAAAACTAAAAGTATATTTGCGCGTGATATTTATTTTTAATATATTCAAAACTGTATTTAATTCAGAATATTTGATAAATACCAGGGTTAGGACAGAAGTCATAGCAATAATTTTTTTGTGAGAATATGAGTAGGGATGGAAATTTTCGAACATGCGTTTGAAAGGACAAGGTATAAACTAAGTGCTTGGACATTTATCAACAGACAACAATTGAATTTATCATATTTATTAAGGTATTTGAAATGACCGTACTCGTTTCATCTTCTGAGGCATTTTAGAGAATACGACTTCACAAATTCGAAAAGCATTGCATACCCATTCTAAAGGCATGTTTAGGTAAACGCTCGTTTACCGCACATCACATTCATCCGTACACTCACAGGTCGTCACGTGCGTTGCTGATCACTGGTTGCTGCGCATCTTTGCAGAAACTCTCCTCCGATATGGAAGGGCATTATTCCATGAGCTTCCACCGATTCCCTGTGACATTCTCTGGCATTTCTTTCATCGTGAACGGATCTCTTGGAGTAAGAGCGCTGCTGTAAACGTGTTACATTCGGACATTACATTCGCACGGCGGTAGACGGACAACTCATTTCAAGTTGCTGTTTGGGCTAATAGAGATACTTGCAGAGCTATCTATTGATGTAAACACACCCTATTGCAGCATTTCTTTCAAGAAATAAATAAAATTTTGCGATCCAAAAACATTTCTTTTAAAAAAATACTTGCCATAACTTCTGCCGCAACCCTCGCATAATTTTTAAATAAATAATAGGTAATTCCAATAAAAGTTTGTAATTTGTGTCGCCCCTAATATGGTGACCCCCGGGCGGGCCGACCCCCCTGCCCCCCTCTGACAGCCCCACTGATGCTTTCTGTGCTGCGTCGTGCCTTTGGTAGTGATGGCAAATTTGACCAAAACATCGATACATCGATGTTTCGATACATCGCCAAAGGGGTGTCGATAAAAATATCGACAGTAAAACATCGTGGGACTTCCCTGGATTCAGTGGAGTGAGTCTAGTTCTGGTTTACGACTTGTCAAAAGTCTGAGGGCCATTTCTAACACTACTGTCGATTTAGGCAATGACACACCTAGCGATAATACGAGAAACTCTTAACGCAAAAAACTCGCAAACTTCCTCAGATTGCACAGGCAAATTGTGCAGCGTGATATAGAGGATAACGCAAAACATCGAAATTGCTGTGAATTGCTCAACGAGTGTGTTTTCATAAAAAATAAATTAAAAAATCATAGATGGTTTTTCAGCAAAATATCGATGTGAAGAAAACATGAAAAGCAAAATATCGATGTTAATATATCTGTATTTCTGGTGGAAAACATGGACTTTTTTTGCCATTTCTAACCTTTGGTGCGTTGGCGTGGTGGGGGTGGGGGGAGGGAAGGGGTGGGGAGAGGCCGAAGCAGGACCGGAAGCGGGAGCCTTCTCGAACGCGCGCGAGAGGTACAGAGCTCGGCCGCGCGCGTAATGGAAGGCAAACACGGCTCCGCTCGGGCTCCCAGCCCACTGGCTGCGCCACAGGCCAATCGCTTATTCCGTGCTTTTTGCCGCGTCTTTGCTTTTTCGTCCGGTGCATTCTCATGGCTGCATTCATATGGGAGTAATCGACTCTATGTTAGTTTTATTCAGTACTTGAACTTGCGCTTCCGAATGACTGATATTTCTGTTTAAGCTTAAAAAAACGTTCATAGTCGACCAATTCTATCAGAAGCTTATAACTGGAACTAAAAAGTCCCACAAGAAAAATGTAACCGAGGCATATATGCTTAGTCTTGATGCAGTATTCTCAATATTTTCAAAGAGACATTATAGTAGTACGGAAGGGAAATACTTTCATCGCGTTTGTTTCAAGTAAAGTACGGTTAACGTTGGTCACGTCTGTACAACTTTGAAGGGCTTATGGGTCACATATCAAATTCTAGTGAAGCCGCGGGACGCATCGTCATTTAAGATGGTGTTTACCCTAACTTCTGAGATCATAATGAAAAAAATATATTGAAACAAAATTCTAATATGCAATTAATTTTTTAATGATTTGAAACGGGTTCGAACATGCAAGGGGCACAATTCGGCTTACCTCATCGTTCGACCACAATCTACCCCCTGCCCTGTAGACTCGCTTCCGTACGGAAAACGACAAAACCTGAAGGTGATTTTAATGATGTGCCAGATTGCACAATAATAATCAAGTATGTTTTTTTGTACTTTCTTTCGCACTAGACAGTATGAATTTATTGTAATTAAAGATTTCATTTAAATCGAAAAAACATCCTTTGAAAATTATTAGCTTTGGTCATGACCATGAGAAATAAAATAATTGTTCGTACGGACGTTAACCTGAGCTCTCTTGCCGTTGTATCGTTGGAGGCTTCGCTCGGACGCCGCGTATCTCCACACCATCATCTTCGACCAGTCTTGATGTCTTCCATCTTTTATCTTCCGGCACGCCACGACGTCACTCCCATTCACATAATGTACTAGCCTCCCATATCACCATCAGCACTTGTTCGGCAAAATAATTACAAGGCCATTTAGCTTGGTGCTTCACCTTCGTCACTGGTGAAAACTAATTAAAGTTGGCAATTTTCTTAAAAGTTCCTCCCTATCAGTAAGAAAATACTCCAAGTCAATGCACGGTTTCACCAAAATGTTTCTATGTTCCACTTTCACCCGCGGAAGAAAAAAAGTCCCGAACTGTATCTCTGGAATTTTTATAAGTCTCTATTTTCGATCACAAAAAAAATAAACCAAGTCTGAACTCGGAAACTGCACCCCCTAATTCACAAATGACCCTCTCGCCATGAGATCTGAGCTGCAACTATTTTTTTTGTTCTTCAATCCAGGAAAACTCTGTGTTCATTGTTGTCCAAAATTCTGTTTTACATTCCCTACCAACAGATTCTTATTAGGTATTCACTCCTCTTACCAAGGTGCACTCTTGGGCGAAATTTCCACTCTTACACACGCATCTTTCGACTGATTCTACATTATATCCACAGGCTCATGAAATTGTTTACCTCGGTTACTACGGTGCCCGTTTACCAAATATCGTGACATGTTAAACATCGGTGTCCACCCTAGCAACCTGTTACTACGGTGCCTAATTCTATTTTAAATTAGCATTAAAGCCTTAAATTATTTAATTTCGAAATCCCTCTCGCATTTGGTATATCACAATATATTAGATACGATTTTTATTCAGCATAGTTATGATTAATGTACATACAACTAGAAAATTAATATAGCATTAAATACAAATAATATGAATTGTGGAATTTTGTTGTATTTGGTTCGTATAATAAACTTTTTCAAAGCAGTCGCGGGTCGCGCAAAAAGATCCGGCGGGCCGCCAGTTGGAAAGCCCTGACTTCGGTAAACGTCGTGGGCTCGGGTTATTCTCGTGTAAAAACATATTCCTGCCTTCAAGTCTCGCAAATTCTTCGCAGGAACCTTGCCTCAAACTCTACATTCCGTCACATGTTTATTCGACATCATACAGTGAACGCTTGTTAATTTTCTGAATAAAACGTCGGCCCACATGAGCTACTCGCCCGCCTTCTCGCTCGAGGAGTTTCAACTTGACTTTTCTTGCCTTCTGAATTTCAGAGCAAGTAGCGCTTGCATTGAAAGTCAGTAGAACGTTGCTGATTCGTGCGGTTGGAGTTTACGGCAAAAAAAGTTTTAATTTGAGGGACGTCCCACGCTCGCTCGTTGCATTAATGGGAAGTTGAAGTGTTGTAACCCAGATGATGTTCCCTCAAAAGCCGAGGGTGTTGCTTTTACTGCCCGAATATTAGAGGCTACAGAGTGCCGAACTGAATAACGGC
The DNA here is from genome assembly GCA_031308135.1 of Acheta domesticus. Taxonomy (NCBI): domain Eukaryota; kingdom Metazoa; phylum Arthropoda; class Insecta; order Orthoptera; family Gryllidae; genus Acheta; species Acheta domesticus. The sequence continues at coordinate 51,885,882 of JAHLJT010003656.1, forward strand.
CATCGTAAATTTCACTTCCTCGAAATCATAAATTAACTCGTTTCCTTGGAAAGAAACATTAAGATATGACTTTTTATTTTTTTTATTACGTGTTCTTCACCATTAAACTTCGTTTTTGTCTGTTCTGGTAATAAATGGAAGTGGTTTTACAGCAGCAATTATTTGTGGAATGTAAAGATAACGTCTGTTTACCAACTTAAAGAAAATAAAATGTCGCTCGAATAGAAACCAGTCAATTGTGGAGGAAGAGAGAATGTTATATGACACTGTATGTGAGAAGTATCAAATTAATTTAAAACGCATTTTCTTCTGCCCATTGAACCAATCTAATGACCATGTTATTGGTTTGAAAAATTGAATCCACGCATTTTATGCGTTTTCCAACAATATTGTAAATATTCCGAAATGGACCCTGACGTTCAAGGGAACTCTCATGTTAAATCATATTGAAGAACTGTAATTTATAATTTGAATTGCCCAAGTACTATTCATTTCGGCCGAGCTTCTTAGTTTATGTCCAGTTTCTCACTATTGGGCCACCAAGACGAACAAAGCCTAAGTTTCTTAGTCCTAATGTATGTTGCCCGTTACATGATACTCGATAGTCAGAGCCTATCCAATAAAGTCTATGACAATGAAGTATTTTATAATGTAAGACTATTGACCAGTCAGGGTTTAAAGGGGTTTATTACAGGTGGGAATTAGCGAATGTTCTAATTTCACGCCCTATTGATGGGACAAATTTTATCACTGTCCGAAAGTGTAGTTTTCTCCAAATAAGTGGACATATTTGTTGTAAAAAACATTAACTTACGTAGTTATCTTTTCATTGTATGTTTTAAAATGTTTTGCCGTATTCGCGTTGTCGCAGAAAGTTGAGATACAGATATCTTTTGCTATAATCCTCGAATTTATCTAAGAAGAACGTAAGAGGGAAGTGTCAAAATATGACAAATGATAAGAAAACTGCCAAAAACAAAAATCTTTATAAACCTCAAACCATTTGATATTCCCAATAGGTTAATTACTGATTTTTAAGCATCAGCAAATGGAAGAAAATACATATTATTAGGCAAAACCATTTGCGACTAGTTATATTCGGGGCTATGATTGAGCAGAAAATTATCCCTCTAAGCTTTCATTTCAGATTGTTTTAAAAATTCGTAAACACATGTATTTGGAGGGCGTGATTCAAATGCTGAGAACAGGTCCGGATTCCTTCGGCTCGAGCGAATGTTTAAGTAAAGCACATGTTTCCGTATAATTCCATTAGGCCTGGCGCACGCAAAGTCATCGCGAGCTGTTAGCGTCGCTCCACGGGCAGTTGTGGCTGTTGGACCTTCGAACAGCATAACATCGGAGGGGCGTGTTACGAGATGGCTCAAAATTGTCACGAGCCTAATTTCGACACAAGAGATATCTTCATCAAGAAACTCTACAGCAGAGTTTCGTTCAATATTTCTGTGGTCACGGTGTAAACGTTCTTAAGTGAATTTTTGGTGAAATTGGGTTATGTACTGGAACTACGAGTTAAGAATCTATACTTTATTGTAGTAAAACGACCGAATTTAAATGATGCCTCTTTATCGACAAAAAAGCGTTGGGAAATAGCTACGATTTTTGACTTAAGAACTTTTACCCCGTGGCCATAGATTTCACCTCAACCATAATTATCAACGTTCAGTCTTCCAGAAACACTGAGAAAAGTTTTTACCTTGTTCACAACAAGCCGAATTACGACCGCATTACAAACTACTCAAAGAAACTAATTGTATGCCCGTTCAAACTTAAATACATGCTTTGAACCTTCTTATATTTTAAAATGTTTCGTTATTACGCAAATACAGATAGATTTCTCTCATTTGTATTAGGAAGCTCAACACGAAATTCAATTTAATACATGGTGCAATTTTTTTCATGATCTCTCACACCGTTAATATGCATATTTCCAGCAATTTGTAAATAATATTGTATTTGTAGGTTAAAGTACTTAAAACGACTTCAAATAAAGTGCTTCGAAAACTCAATTTTTTTTTTTTGAAAAAGGGCTTCAAATTTAATTTACATTGGCGCTTATCCACCATTTGCTTAAAATGGCTTCAAATTTTTCAAAGAAAATTATCATTTAGGACGAGGTTTTACTGTTCCTTAATATTCTTAAAATAATATTTCCGTTCTACTATTATGAAACCGAAAAATTAAGAAAATGTCAACAAAAAAAAAGTACTTTGGACGGCAAGAGATAGCAGCGGGCAAGAATATGTGCCAGATCCGAGTAGCTAGCCGAGACCAAAGGAAATAGAAATCTAATACGAGAAAGTCTGTGCCATTCTGTTGCGCCACTAGTTTAATTTAATCCTTACACACCCATGCAGTTTAATGACAAATTATTTAATTGAAATAAATTGATAAATATTAAAAGCAAAATTTGTCTCTTTGAGGATAGACCTATTTACATCAGATCAAAAAATCTAAATAATAATAATAATAATAATAATAGTAATAATAATAATAGTAATAATAATAATAGTAATAATAATAATAATAATAGTAATAATAATAATAATAATAATAATGTCTTTATTAATGAAGAGGCTCAGGTCATAGAGTGTGCTCTTCCGCTAACTTACGAGAGCCTTTCCAAGTTAGTACTGTTTTATAACGTCGTTCATTCAGATTTTTTCCTTAGTAGTTCAGTTCTGTATTTTATGTACTATAATGCAAATACTTTACTCTACTTTTGTAGTTTTAATGTCACTTCTGTGAAGTATGTCGTTAGTCTAGCGTACGTAATTTTTAATTTTAATTAATCACCTGATGAATAAACAAACATTCACAAAATCATTCAACAAATTAGGCATTTGATGCATTCATAAATTCGTTTACTGGATTTTAATACTACCCTTTTTATCCATTGCGTGGTTCTTGGGTATGGGTCCATTAATTGAAATTTATGTCAGCTTGGCGACGTTTCGGAGTTTTACATTTCCATCTTCAGGGCTGAATACACATATTGCACTATATTCAAACACACAACTACACAATGTATAAAAACTAATTACATGCAAGTGTGCTTGAAGCACATATTAGCAATCACAAATTTATGTATATAAATCCAATAGCAAAATTAAAATTTTATAATATTAAATTAAAATGCAAACGACACATATTTCGCTGTTTGTAGAAAATGACACAATCATCATACTTATTCCAATACTGTGCGCCACACAAGCTGGCATGACCCATTCATATGGCTAATTCCTACTTCCACTACAGATGATCATGAAATGCAGCAGATGACCCTTTTCCTTTTATATTTTGGAAGGCTTTGAATGCATTCTCTCCCAGAGTTCTCTCCCGTGTGGGGCTCGAGGTGCTGGCAGGCGCCCTGCCTCTTTGTTTCCGGCTTCTATCTCGCCACCGGCCGCGCGGTCTGCTCTAAGCGGCGATAATGGGGCGGATGGGACGCCAGGTGCCTGGCCGCCCACGCCGTAAAGCGCCACCCGGAGGGTTTGATGGCCCGCCCCCGCCCCTACTCCTTGCCGCACCTCCAGCGCCGCCGTCGCTCTCGCCGTCGCCCCGCCCTCGCCCTCGCCCTCGCCCCCGCCCTCGCCCCCGCCCTCGCCCCCGCCCCCGCCCTCGCCCCCGCCCCCGCCCTGGCCCCCGCCCCCGCCCTCGCCCCCGCCCCCGCCCTCGCCCCCGCCCCGCCCCCGCCCCGCCCCCGCCCCCGCCCTCGCCCCCGCCCCCGCCCCCGCCCTCGCCCCCGCCTCGCCCCCGCCCCCGCCCTCGCTCCCGCCCTCGCCCCCGCCCCCGCTCTCGCCACCACCCTCGCCGTCGCCCCCGCCCCCGCCCTCGCTCCCGCCCCCGCCGTCGCGGTCCCACGGCGAACCTCAGTGGCACGCCACAACTCCAGCGCAGTTGGTCTTTATCTGCGTTACGAGCGATTCCAGGAGTGCTCCTGGTACGCAAATGCGCGTTTTAAAGCTTGTTGCGGCCAGAGCTTGCATTGTCGGAACAGATCTCTTGGCGATTACAACATTCGAAAATTGCTCAGAGAAGTCAGCACACTTTAAACGGTTTGAGAAATAAATTTTATATTTTACATGACACTTACGTATTGTAACCGAACGTATAGGTCGGCTGTGGGGAATTTCCGTGGGAAAGTCGCTTTCTTTGAAATTTTGAAAAAAACAAACACAAAGTTGAAACCTCAAACATCAATATAATTGTGACCAAAATTAACTTGAAATTCAACAAATTGAATACAAAAAAATCTCTAGTGAGATGAGACATGCCCCAAAAGTTACATCAGAAGGAAGAGCACATGCATTTTTCTTAACGGAATATGAGCCCCTTCTGCCTAAAAATATTGAATGGAACTCTCTTTCAACAATACTGCATTAACATTCATATGTAACTTTCTACACACAATTCACTGAAATTACAAATAAATTATCTTTTGCACAACTTCACTCAATACCAAAAATACAGAATTACCATTAATCATTTTTAGGATTGACACAAATTGAAATCACATCATTATTCTCTGTGATCAAAATTAACTTGAAATTCAAATAAATTGAATACAAAAAATCTCTAGTGAGATGAGACATCTCCACAAAGTTACATCAGAAGGAAGGGCACATGAAAACATTTTTTATTCCCTGTAATTATATTGATTTTAAGCCATCTCTGCTTATGAATACCTCAACTGGCATGAGAATAATACAAAACATTGTGCCCACGGCATTGTCTTTGGTTTCATTTCATACTGCATGCTGATAATTGAATTTACAATTCATTCACAAAGCATGAAACCAAAGTTTCAAATCAACACTGGCTTTGTTGCAACAATTCAAATATTAATCCCCTATAAAACTTTCCTTCTCACTTATCCAAAAAGAAAGTGAAGCCCAATAACTTAGAATGAAGTCATACCCAACAAGGCATGTGAAAAATTACAAAGTCTTGACTAATGATCATGGAACCAACTTCCCTTGATACCAGAAAATCAGCCGTTTCACATTAATACAAAGATTCAACACAATGTCGCACGATGGTCCTTACAAAATAAGCCGACACATTAATTATCAAATACTTTAATCACTACAACCTCCCACCATCATGAATTACAGGAAACAATTTAATAAAAAAAATCTTTTGTGCGGCCTGATGGTGAACTTTGAGTCTCCGAACTGTATGGCTTTATTTAACCCCGCATTATTCCATCTATAATCCTAAGATCTTCATGCATGTTACGCCCATGTGAATGTAATGAAGTTCCGTTATTCAATTCTTTCCCCCTTTTGCATAAATTCCCTCACACGAAAGAACGTTCACAAATGAGGAAAATTACTATAAACACCACATATTACTTAGCCCTCACTTCCCCGACTTACCATGTCTAGTTCACTATTGAAATTCTCAAGATTTTCATCAAAGTCTTCACTTTTCAACAATTCATTTACGTCCAGCTTAACTGATTGAGGCAACGCATCTACAAAATCAATTTTCTTTTGAGTACTTATCGTGAAAGCGTAGTGTTGCTGCTGTTTTCGCCGTGGCCGCAACGTGTCTCCGGCGACGAACTGGTAACGGCGCAAAACCGTTCGCAACCTGGTGCGCTGCTTTTGGCCGCAGGGCCAAGGCCCGAAACTCCCGTAGCAGCACCGGCCGCCCCTGGAACTTGGCTCGCCCTCCCTGGTTACTCGCATCTTCCGCTCGTTTCCGTCCACAGTCCGATGATCGGAAAATCTTACTCGCGCCGTTAACACCGGGGTTGTTTTTAAGTTTTACTCTCGCAGCCAGCTGCGAAACATCAGCACTACCTCCACCTTCCTTTCTCAATTTCTGAATACTTCGCTTTACGCAATCATCACTAATACAAGTTCTGAGTACACTATCACCCCGTACAATCTCTCGCCAGTACTTCTCTACACTTCCTCGTACCTCAGACCTTCGGTTCTCGTACCTTTCTGTCCGTCTCTGCTCACTGTTCTCCCATCTGCTCTGACCGTTGCTCCACGCCCCTTCGCCGCGCACGTCACCACCGCGTAGGGGTGACAACTCTCCCCCTGCGCCTCCCCTCCAGCGACCGCTGATAAGGCGGCGGGTCGCCGTCGCCGCGGCAGCGCGAGCGCGCGGCGAATCTCGCTGACAATCTTTTTCTTATTGACAAATTGTTTGGGGCCTAGCGAGCTCAGGATCGCTACAGTATACACATACACATTGACTAAATAATTAGCCTTATCTAATCCTATACATCGAATCGTTTAAAATATTGGCAACATTCGACATTTATAACCTGCTTTATGTGCCGATGCTTTCAATTAAACGGCCTTGACAGAGAAAGAACTCGCTCTACTTACTCCCACTCCAAAGCACTTCTACATTTCTTGATAGACGGTCCTACTGCTGCACCATATGCTTGAGCGTGCTCCAGAAATATTCAATGGCCGCCGGAAGCCGTTTGCGAGTCGGCGATCTCGGTGACCTCATTTCGGCAGCCAGACGTCTTTGTGAGCCTTATTCTCTTACTCTTCCCATTTCTGCAACTGGGACTGCCGAAGACACGCTGCGCCCTCCTCTTGCAGCAGTATCTCTGAAGGCAGCGCTGCAATTTCGTAGGGCCATAATGCAACCTCTGTTGAAGTTGCAGTGGACCGAACGGCTATATTCTGGGAACACGAGGCATTCATATTACCTGGTCCACATCAGTTGACATCGCAACAGCGCAATACGTTCCTAGCTACAGATGACCGACGCTATGGTCCAATTAAAATAAGTTGGTAATTGACAGTTGTGCTTGTGAAGCTGTAGCTTCATACAATATGAGTGTACGAGTTGGTTACTTTTGTAAGTATTTATTTCAAGTGTTTACCTTAGTGTCCCGGGAGCATGTGCTCAGTGGTACGCGAACTGTCAACGTCGCTCTCTTCCGTTCGCAACTGCCAATCGCCAACGTCTTTTAATCAGATCATAGCTCTGCCGGGATGTGGTTTTTCATTCACATTCCTTCACACTCACGCCTAAAACCGCTAACATTCTCATCGTTTCTCGGCCTTGCTTTCTCTGACGATGTGAAAATACAATTTTATATTTATAATTAATAAAAAAATTAGAAATACAATCTCAAAAGTACTTTATGTATTACAGCTACACTAAACAATAATGCTTATTTTTCTACAACTGCAAATACATTTAGCACATTTCAACCTGAAATACAAAACAAAGTATCCGTGTTACAAAATTTTATTTAGAAACAATACCCTTGCAAATCAAATCACTAATATTGATACTTCACATGGCTTTTCTTTAGCTTAGTAAGGTGCACATTCCTTTGAAACTTGACAGTGTTAACTTTGACGAATACCTCTGTAGGTAGAAATGTAGTTTGTGATACGATTCGTAAATTCGAGGGGGCGAGGAGCGGGGTGGGAAGGGGCGGGGCGGGGAGGGGTGGGGCGGCGCGAGGTTGCCTGAATGGGGCGCGACAGCGAGTTAAGGACTCGTCCGTCACAGCCCGCGCCACGGCGCCCGGCCGCCCCAACCCCTCTGCCCAAATCCCCGGCAACTATCCGCAGCGTTGACTTACACGCGTATACCTTGATAATAATGATAATAATAATAATAGTAATAATAATAATCGTAATAATAATAATAATAAGTGTTAATAAGAAGGAAAGTGTTAAAATGGAAGGATTCCAGGGCAGGAAGGAAAAGAAGACAGGATGAAAATGGTCCGAGGAGAGAAAAGTAATACCATAGAGTAAAGATGTACATCCTTAGTCTATGGTCATACACAGCGAGAACATGAAAGAGTACCATAAGAAGAAGCAAGAAGGACAGAGGAAGAAGCAATGAAATTGGTGCTTGGTCCCTAGATGACCCAAAGGAAAGAAGAAGAAGAATGATAAGTAGTAGAATTTATATGCAGCCGACTCATAACATCTTTAGTAGTGATGTAGTGGAATAATAAATAATAATAATAATAATAATAATAATAATAATAATAATAAACTTTTATTGCTTACAAATGGACCGTATTTCGATGGCGAGTTTCAAATGCAATAAATCATTAAACAATGTTATAAATATAATCCAATATACAATAATGCACTAGAACTCAAAATGTTGATACAACGAAAGGAACGTAGAAAGTAAATAGTACAGTTAAGTATATCGCTATATTACAAATAATACGGAATAATATGCTTTAGATTCTAATACATTTCTTCTGCAAGACTCACGATAGTATACTTGCACAATATTGCCAAACAACTAAATTATTTTTTTTAGTAACATTTTAAATGTTACTTTATAAACTAAATCATTATCAACAATATTTCTTATTTTAATAATTTTTAAATTTAATAAATGGAGGATATTGAACAGCTAATGTATCGTTCTATGCACAAATTAAAACTTTCCTGCATGTATTCGTTGTTTTATCTCCTGAATTTTACACTTGTGATCATTATTGCCAACGTACGATGCGCACTCTGGCCAACTTCGATTTTCTTCCTCAGCGTTGCCTTTCGACACCTACAATGACAATGCTTTTATACGCGCACGTAACCATAGTTACAGATGCACTGAGGGATCAAAAGTATCCGGACACGTGGCTGAAAATGATTTACCAGTTCGTGGCGCCCTCCATCGGTCGTGCTGGAATTGAACAGTGTGTTGGCCCACCCTTAGCCTTGATGACAACTTGCACTCTCGCAGGCATACTTTCAATCAGGTACTGGAAGGTTTCTTGGGGAATGGTAGCCCATTCTTCACGGAGTGCTGCATTGAGGCGATGTAGGTCGGTGAGGCCTGGCATCAAGTCGGCGTTCCAAAACATCCCAAAGGTGTTCGACAGGATTCAAGTCAGGACTCTGTGCAGGCCAGTCCATGACAGGGATGTTATTGTCGTGTCACCACTCCGTCACAGGCCGTGCTGTATGAACAGGAGCTCGATCGTGTTGAAAGATGCAATCGCCATCCGCGAATTGCTCTTTAACAGTGGGAAGCAAGAAGGTATTTAAAACATTAACGTAGGCCTGTGCCGTGATAGTGCCACGCAAAACAACAAGGGGTGGAAGCTCCCCTCCATGAAAATCAGGACCACACCATAACACCGCCGCCTCCGTGTCCGGATACTTTTGATCACATACTGTATATACCACGTTGTTAATTTACGTGATTACGCGTCTTGACCGCCTTCATTCATAATGACTCGGGAGCCCGTGCTTATGACTTGTAATGAACAATTCTTATAAGTTCCAACCGTCATATAGGCCAGTGTTAAAGAGTGCTCTAAGGCAGTGCGATGAAGTCGGATCTGCGACGGCAATGGTAATATTATTATTCGATTTAAAACGGTACAGGTTCCTCTGCATGCACTGCACAAGATAATGGTCATTGTACATCCATTCACGTCATCTAACTATCGTTATCTCTGTTGCTGCGTCATTGAGTTCCAAACGAAATAGAGGAGTATTTTTTACGTATTACGACTTATTGATGTAACTCATTCTTTTTCCTAATTGTCTGACGATAGCTTCTATTTTACTGAACGTTGCAGATCATCACTATCAAACATTCATTGAGCTTGGAAGCCCGTTTTCACGGCGTCTGATAAGGGTTTTTTTAAAATTTGATCTGATAAGGGTTGAAATTCCCTTTTAATTTCTGCTATACAGAGTGTCCGGGGAGGAAAGGTCGAAACCTGGAAAATAAGCTCTTAAGATCGTTCTAAGCATATTTTGTCTAATAAACTACCTGGATATTCCGAATGGTTGAGCCGCTATTAGCACTCAAAAGTTGGTTTGAAAAAAATGATTTTTAGGCAAAAATGTGCATTATAGAAGCATAAAAATACTCCAGAAACATGTAAATTGTTTATTATTTACAAAAGAAATTATCATATGTGTTCAGAAAGAAAAATTAAGCGAGAAATAAAAAATTGCACACAATTTACACAATTCGACTGCTTTTTTATTTCTCGCTTAATTTTTCTGTCTGTGCAAATCTATTGATTTCTTTTGTAAATATTAAACAATTTACATGTTTCTGGGAGTTTCTATGCTTCTATAATGCACATTTTTGCCTAAAAATATTTTTTTCAAACCAACTTTTGAGTGCTAATAGCGGCTCAACCATTTGGAATATCCACGTAGTTTATCAGAGAAAATACGCTTAGAATTGTCTTAAGAGCTTATTTTCGAAGTTTCGACGTTTCTACCCCGGACACTCTGTATAAGTTAAAATGATGAGCACTTTGTATACTGTTAGCTGCATTGAATACTAGGGAAGAGACTAAAAGAGATACAGTAGAGGATATACTAATAACGGTTGCTGTGGATCGTGGAGATGGTATCTCTAACGTTTAACAACGTTTAACATATGCCGTGAAGCGATAACGTAAGAACACGTTTATTCAGCTGTTATTTTTGGCGCCCTTTCCCGCCGCTTCGGCCACTGCGCTCCTCCGCCGCCGCCGCCCCCTGGCGTCCGCGTGCGAGATTAACGAGCGCAGCGCCGGAGGTGAGCTGAGGGGCGGGGCAGGGGGCGGGGGAGTGATGAGGTGCGGAGAGGAGCGTGTGGCCGCCGAGTTATTAAACAATTTCTGCATCAACTCTATTCAAACACGCATTTTTCAGCCGCCGCGACGGACGGACGGGCGCCGTTAGCAGGGCGCGCGGCGCGGTTTCCTGGCAGCGGGGCCGGGGCTGCAGGCGGGGGCGGCACCGGGGGCGGCGGTGGGGGCGGAGCGGCGGGGCCGGAGGCGGGGCCGGCGGTGGCGACGGGGGCGGCAGCGGGGCTAGAGGCGGCGGCGGCAGCGGGGCCAGCGGCGGGCGCGGGAGCGGTGGGGCGGTGACGGAGAGCTGGCGGCGGGGAAGGGGGCGTCGGCCGTCGGTCACCCGTGGAAGCAAGCGCTCGCCTGCCAGACGCAGGGGGGCCAACCTCGAGGATTGGTGTAAGAAGGAGGCAGTTCGGTGTTGAGTGGAAAATGCATGGATGTGTTTAAGAATATTTACTTGTGTGCATTCTGTGGGGCAACTTGTTATTTAAGTGGCCCAAATGTACGTTCTCTGTGTTGTTATTTGTGAAATGGGCAGCTGTCGAGGATTTTTCCAAAGTCACCATCTCTCTAGTCTGGGATTTTGACAATCGAAGTTAATAACAAAAATTATAGTGTTTCTAGGGGCATTTCAGTCTTTTCATGAATTGCGATGTATGGTGTATTGTCTTCCGCCCGTGCTTAGTAGCGGAAGTCTTCTAGGAACAGCAGCATAAAATATCTAAGTGTGCTCTTACATTTTATTCTGATTAAAAAGCATTAACATTACTTTATTACGGCATGATGGAGAAATTTCGTTTCTTTCCTCAGCGCGTTTAAATTTACACAGATGTTCTCCTGAGGCCGGAACTCGTTTCGGTACTAGTTTGTACATCAACATCATCGCGTGTATGAACTCGCACAATAACTTCTGGGAACCCATTAAATTACTATAAATTTCCTGAGGATATTTATTCATGTCAACAGACACATTCCAACAAAGCTGTGCACTAAGATTTTATTTTTAGTTTTTAACTTGAAAGTTAATAATTCACATATTTAAACCTGCTGATTGTTCATATGGGGAACATTAGGCCACAAATAATTATCTCGCCGTCATCAGTATCCCACTAGTGTAGACAAACAACTGAATGATGACCTTGTTTTGTTTCATTTTTGGTGATAGGTAAAGTTATATACATTTCCTTTCGATATGCACACTCAGGAAAAATATGCAATTGCATGAAGTTCCGTGGTATAATAATAATAATAATAATAATAATAATAGTAAAAACAATAACAATAAAACACTACACACTCACCAACAAAAAACACTCGTACCATCTGTTTGGAAACATATAAGGATTATTTTAGAAAATTTTCATTTTTTTTGAAGATGAGCATTTCGAAAAAACTCAAAATCAAAATTTTAAATTCAAATTTGAAAAACTTTTTGAACGCAACCCCTATTGAGTTGTATATCATATAAACGCCTTAAGAAAACTGCAAAATGACACATGTTTCTGCTCTCTGTCTTAATTTGGTGAGGTTCTATGTCAATTTGAAAATTTTCGGGAACCCAATTTTGTAAACTTTTACATGGCTGTATTTCACAAACGGGTGGAAATATTTTACTCAAAATTTGTAGTTTTCTTATTCTGCATTCATGCTACCTATGTGACAAATTTCATCAGAATCTAAAATGGTGAGGTAAAATTTTAATTAAAACTGTGTTGATTTAATTGGAATGACCCAGTAGTTACATTGTCTGGTCGAATTCAGCCGCTGACTGGAGGAGGATTTTGTGTTGGTCTTTCCGATTCCTGTACTTGAATCCTGAATAGTCTTTACGTAGCAATTCACTCTGAAGAAATTCCAGGCGATGTATGAAACGCTTCTAGAGGTATACAAAATAGAGAGGAACTTAGCCCTTTTTTATGGTATTCTGACTTTGCGCTTCTACGAAGGAAGACACTGAGTCAAGATACCACTCTCTCGCTTTTTAAATTCTTCTTCTTCTTCTTCTGAGCGTTATTCCAGGTAGGTGGGGTCGGTTTTTCGGATCATCACTCTTCTGTCTTGTGCGATATCCACGGTGCCACCATTCTCACCGCTTCTTAAAGAAGAACAATGGTTGAAAATCGCTCGGAAGTAATGATGCTCCAATCTTCTTCTTCTTTGCCTTCTTCCCGTTACTAAGGGGTCGGCGCTCATGGGTGCGGCCTGAATTTTTATTAATTTTTCCGCCACTCCATTTTTATACAGGTTTGGCGAATGTTTTTACGGCCGAATGCCCTTCCTCACGCCAACCGCAGGAGACACAAGCACATTACACATAGACAAGACACACAATCATGCCAGAGGCGGGATTCGACCACACGATCCTTCGGTCCAAGATCGCCACGGCACCACTCTCTTGGCGATCTCGGCCTCTCGGAAGTAATGGCGGTGTAATATAGGAAAAGCTCCGAGATGCGCGTGGGTGCTGTTGAATGACACGTGTCTTGTGGAAGAACCAGTGGTCTGACCGGTGGGGGGCGGCGGGGGGGGCGAGGCGCAGCGTGCCACGCGCGCCGGCTCGTGTTCCCGCTCCACTCGGCTCGCGCTACCTGCTCCTGCCCCTCCCACTCCGCCCCCGCCCCCTTCACCCGCACCTGACCACACGGCGCTGGGCGCATGCGCCGAAAGCGCGGGCGGAAAGGCCTTTCTGGCCCATGCGGTTCTTCTAGCGAGCATGAGCATTTCAGTGTTACAGTGCGGAACGTGTATAATGCGCAAATCTATCTAATCTATCAAAATCGCGGTCCGGCCAATCGCAAATTCTACAGTATTCCATTGCAAACAGCGGAATCTTTTCTAATAAGGAAAAACATTCTGGTCCCCTGAGGATCCGCTTTGAGAAAGTTTTACAGCATATTAATTTTTTTATTAATTAATTTCCTTATTTCCTTAATTACTTATTAACTATGGGGAGAATTACAATCGTGTACGTTACTCCACCAATGGACCCTACCAATGGGTTGCAGGAATACACTGAAATCACGATGAAAGCAGCCTAAGAAGTGTCAAGACACGAATGGTATTTTGCAAAGTGAGCGATTTTGTTTTCGGAGAAAAAAAGTGACGATAGAATCCTCAGACAAATTTTGTTTGCTTCGTACATTATCATATAGTGTGTATAAAAATAGATTGTATTAAAAATGTAAACTAAATGTGCCGTATTTCGAAACAGTTTCACTTATTTTTTTATCGAAATACAATCTTTCAGTTTTTAATTTTTTTAATAATTTTCACTGTAAGTGAATGTGAATTTTATTATTTACAACTCGCCTAGCACAAAAGTATGTCTGTAGCAACGTTTTGATTTAAGAGATGGGAATCATTCCATGACTTAGCCGAGCAATTACCGTTAGATATACCTCGTCTGTGTTATGAATTGATAAGAGCCATTTAAGATTTTTTGCAAACGCTCGTTTCCTTTTTACTAAAAAATTTATAAGCAAAACATTTTCTCAAAAACCTTTCCAAACGTTTTCCATGGATAGACTAAAAAATAGAATGTCGCTGATCTCATTTGCGCCGAACTCTCCGAATTTTCGAAAAGAGCCATTTTAGAAGAAAAATGCGAGAAAGTATGTGCTGTTTCAGCCGTTCTAGCTTGATGCTGCTTTGCCGTCGTCGACGAGCCTGATTTTGGCAACTTTTGCCCGCCGATCCGGACGCAGCCGAGACTGCGCGCGCGGGAGCTTGGGCCAACAAAACATTTTCTCAAAACCCTTTCCAAACGTTTTCCGTGGATAGACTAGAATGGCGCAGATCTCCTTTGCGTCGAACTCTCCGAAGTTTCAAAAAAAAGCTATTTTAGAAGAAAAATGCGAGAGAGTATGTGCTGTTGTAGCCGTTCTAGCTTGTTGCCACTTTGCCGCCGCCGCCGGGTCTGATAGTGGCAACTTTTGCCCGCCGGTCCGGGCGCAGCCGCGACTGCGCGCGCGAGAGTTTGGGCCTGCCCTCGTTCGCGGGAGTTTGGGCCCGCGGCGAGGCGCCTTCGCGCGCGCTCATTTCCATGCGCCTCCGTCTTCGCGGCGGCGCTCGGTGTGCCAATAAATCATCCTCTTCGATTAACTCGTTCAATGGATCGTGCAGCTGGCGTTTACAGCGAAACTTCCTTCGCCTGCGGCTGTTGCTGTTGGGCTTTCAAAGCTCGCGGCGGATTCACGTCAACTTCTTCTGGCTTCGTGATTAATTTTGTATTCTGTCGAATGGATTCACATTTTACTATTGGGAAAATCGTGTTTAATCTTGTCCGGTTTTAATTTAAAATTCTTTGAACATTCATTTGGGGTATGGGGATATTTCTCGTGTGAAGAAAGCGATCTGCAAACTGACTACACGCTTCGGAAATACTGGAGTTGATTAATGAAATAAATGTATCAGAAATATTTGTACAAATAATTTGCTTACATATGACTACTATTATAATATAAATTACATATATTTTACATAAACTATAATACATATTACAATTACTAATGTTCGTGCAAACATGTGAAGAGTGAGAAAACTAAAGTTCTCTTATAATTTATTAGATATGAATTATCTCATAAATTTTAATTAGTGGGAAGTGTAACATATGTTCTTATTCATAACTTTAGGCGAGAATATCTCAATATTTACAAAACTATAAACGATTAGCAAACCGAATTAATCAAGTTTTCATTTTAGAAATTCAACTAAAGTTGTTTAAAAAAGTGTGTAATTTGAAACACATTTTCAAGACGATCTCTCGCTACGAAGAGTAATTTTATTTATGAAGTTCGCGAACCCCTGGAAAATTTTCTGAATTTAATACCTTTTTATTGGTCCAGCTACTCTTTTCAGTTAGTATAAAGCATTTACTAATTTAGGTAAGAAAACGAACATTTAATAAAGAAAGAAGTGAAATTTTGTACTCTCTGATACTTCGTTTCAAAGACACTTAAATGTCCTCTTCCAAGATTTTTCCTCAAACTTTATTTGAAACTTAAACATATACGCTTTGGATATTCCAAATTACTTTCTGATATTCATGTAAACGAGCAGTGTTCTTTGCAAGACAGTGCAGCGCGATTGACTAACGAGTTATCTACTTAGTTTGTCGAGAGCCTGCAACACTTCCGAAACTAATAAATCTGACATATTTGTGGTTGGGGACGATATAAGAAAGGCTTCAAGTTGTTGCCCTTGGATGGATCTTGCTGCCACAAGTTGGTCGCGAGATCTCGGAGGAGGGCAGGGGGGGCGAAGTATCAAGAAGTTGCTCGCTGCATCATCGCATCTCCCGCCTGCCCGCACACTCTCTCGGAACACGTCCGGCACTCGCCAGTGAACTCGCCCGGAACTCGCCTGCCCGCCTGGTCGGAGCTCTCCTGAACTCGTCCAGAAGTCCCTGCTCGCTCGTCCGAAGCTCACCCGCCGTTCATCCGGGGTTCGCCGGGAGCTGGCTTCGAACTGGCCCGGAACCCACCCGGAGCTGGCCCGAAGCTGTCACGGAGCTGGCCCGGAACCCGCCCGGAGCTGGGTCGGGTCTGCCTGGAAGGGTGGCCTGCAACTGACCCGGAGCTTGCCCGGAACTGGCCCGGAGCTGGCCCGGCGCTAGCATGGACCTGCCCGGCGCTGGCACGGTGCTCGCGCGGAGGTCTCCCGGAGGTCGCAAGTTCGCGGGCGTCGCAACGCCATCTGGAATGCACGGCGCGCCAGAGACCGTGCGACGGGGGGCGGGGGTGCGTCGCGCAAAGGAGTTCGCTTCCGGTGGGTGGGCGCGCGGGCGGAAGCACCTGCGGCGGCGGCGGCGGCAGCAGCGCTCAAAGAGCCCGGCTCGGCTCGGCTCAGCGGCGCGCGCAAGTTTCGGGCGAAGCGCCTCGAATAGGGCGACGAAGAAGCAGCGGCGTCGCAACGCGTCGCTTGCTCCCGAAGTGGAGCGGTTAGCTCACGACGCTGCTCGCTGAGAAGCTCTCTCGTGCCCTCGACTAAAGCAATGCCAATGAATATGACTGGCGTACCGTGCGCAAACACTCTCATGCTATACCCCACCCTCTTCCTTATTTTCCCAATTCCATATTCAGCCAGTAATGTTAATTTATCTTCAAGACTCTCTTATCATCCGTCACTTGTTCTATAAGTCACCTTGTAATTGATAACAATATAATTGTCAATACAAACTATTCTCATTTAACTTTATTATTGAGCAAAGAGGTACACCCATGTATTTCAATCACGTAGAATACCAAGTAATTAGCAATTTCACATACAGATGCAGATTCCACAGGCTCTGAACAGGTGGGGTACAATCGAAAAGCTTCGAACCAGCAAAAATGTAATAGAATAGTCACGATTACGATGTGAGGAAAATTTCTTTGAGGCCTCTGGCCTCAAAAGTTTACTTTTTAAGGCCCTAAAACGCTTTGTTTAGGAGTTATTTAACGATATAGAGTCAAAACATCTTGACGTGCGTTGCTGATTGCATTTTACATGAATATTTAAGTGTGCTTTTTTTAAACAAATCCTTGATGTGTGGAAAGCCAAAGCGCAATTCGTCACGTCTCTGTGAAATTATCTTTCTTTAGAGACCTCATAAAGATTTGTTGCGTGTGAAAACCGCAAAGGGAAGGTATGCTACTGAAATAACATACGAGACGATAAATTGTGGCCTGTAGCAGATAAAGTTGCTCATCTATTGAGGGAGAAATTAAAATTCCAATAAAACAGTTCTTTACTTTTGGGTTCTTGCGATTGCGTTACTTCCTTCGGACCTTCAACATTCGCATATTCCCAAACACTTCACGTCTTGTGGAGTCATTCTTCTCCTTGGTTATGGGCCGTTGGGAACACAGAATGAGACTGGATTGTATCAGACGGTGGGTACAGTTTTAGGAAGGAGAGATGGCGCGTGATTCGTTGTTTAGACCGCATTCGCCTGTAATTAACATTAAATGTGCTTTATTATTATTATTATTATTATTATTATTCCTCTATACCACGACTAAAGATGTTATGTGTCGGTTAAATATAAAATCTACTCCAGGTTGCAACCAGCTACCTAAGGAGTAGATCTAGGGACTGTCGGTGCCTCTATAATACTTTGCGCAAAATGTGGGCTGTTCCAAATAAAGCTATTTCTTGCACTTCCCAGTCTTTTAAATTACCTGGGAGTTTAGACAAGTTCCATCTCCAAGTACCTCCACCAGCGAGACACCGCTCCACCAGACCAAGCTCTAAGTTCCCGATATACAGTCGCTGGTCCCGTTTCACGTACAATACAAATAAGCATAACAAGATGAAGTGACATGTGAAGACTGCATTACAATACTTAAAGACATAACAGTGGACAATGCGGAATCAAGTATGGAGACAGCACGAACTCTGGAAAAGGATTTATAGAAATTACCAATGAAATGTGTACGAAGCAAACAATTGAAAATAATTCCTTTTTTAAGGTCATGTAAAGATGAAGATAAATTCTCAGTTCGGGCTGTTAAAGTATTTTACAATAATTCTATATTAATTAAATCAATCATTGTGGAGAAATTTTATTTAATTTTGACATCATAGGTTATAGTGAACCTCTGTTACAGTGAACCAAAAATGTTAATCCCCAGAAGTTCACTATAACCGGAGTCGACTGTACGAGGTAGTGGAGTGTATGTAAATGTATGTGAACGCCTGTAACTCCAGGTAGCTCCTCCAGCAGGGCACCGACGAAGCTGGGCAGCTGCTAATCTCCCTGCGAGGGTGGTGGTAGAGCGAATGTGTCAGGGGAGGGGATAGGACAAGAATGAGGAAGGAATGATCGCGCGCGGTCCGTGACCCGTTTGTTAGGGTTCGGCTCCGGAATTCGTTGGGTGTTAATCGGAGAAACCACGGAAAACTACCGACCTAAGTAGCGGAATGCTAGAATTCTCCTCCAGATAGCGACTGAATTCGACCTTGCTGACAAGCTAGTGTCGAAAACCCTGCCACTTTCGGGACCTAGGACCTCCCTGTCAGAGTCGCTGTTGAGCTAAATTCAGCCGGTACAATATACCGAGAAGTAAGATTGAGATTCCAATCAAGAACAATTGAATCAAGAATCGTTCCAGATATCTTGTATGAAAAACGATCATTTCACAACCTTTTTGGATATTTGGTTCTCTCAATATTTTAGTAATAATTAGATCTCTGTGTATAGTTAAGCCAAAATCCTGCTCCAGAATACATTCAATCACCTTAAACAGATGTTTAATTATTTAAACTTCAAAAGGAAATAAAATAGACGAATCTTTTAAAATAGAATGAAATAAACGTATTAAAATATTTCTATTATATCTCCTCTTCCCGATGCACTACATGTTTTTCTGTTTGTCTGAGTCTTTTAAAGATAAATGAAAATGTATCTGTAGTTTATTGACACTTGCTTGGAAGAACGTCAAAATACGCGGAAACGAAGTACCCAGGTTCGATTTTCGTGTAGCCAACGTTGTTTTCTCCGTGTGGATACAGCGTGGTTGTATTCTCATTCCACCACACTGTACAATTCCACAGGAGAGTTTCAAGACCTTTCTAGAAAGCACAGTTTTCGTGCAGATTCTCTGACAGGAACGTACAGAAACTACAAGATCCCAAACTAAAAGAATACGAAGCAGAAAGTCCTGTTTACACAGTCTGCACACTTTCGGTAGAAGTTGCCGAAGACACCGGCAGGGGCTCTGCTGGCACACAAATGATTTGCGCCATTCGAGCAGAGAGTATGTGTGTTTCTGTACATTCGTCATTCATTCGCGGCATTTTTGTATACGTGTGTTCTCAGCCTGTTGTTTTTACGTTCATGAAAACATAGCGAGAAAAAAATAGGGAAGTAATCATTGTCGCTACAAACTGGTTGTAGCTGCAACGGCTTTAGAGTTGAGGCTCAGTAAAAACCGCATAGAATGGATGACGCTTTGGCTACAGAAGCGAAATTCAGTAACCTCATATTTGCTCGTAAAATCAACTCACCCGAATAATGGAGAACTCAAATCCATTATGACAAAACACAAAATCATAGAAATCACATCTAACCTAACCGCAAAATTGTGGTGTATCGACGATTTCCTGCCGCAAACCTATCCGCTAGTGAACGATTTTGCACTAGAGGCGTATTAGCTGTTAGCTATCTGTATGAAAAAATAGATCATGTTCAAAAGTTTTCATGCCGAAATCATCGAGATTGTACTGCAAGCCATCTGCAAGTTTAATCTGAATGAAAACTGTATCGTGTTAAAAGTCTTTTAGTAACCATTGTCTAGTTGCTTTGATTACATCGAACCATCATTTTACCAGCTGTTTCTAAATTTTGCCTCTATTTCCTTGTTTCAATTTTCTGAACAAAATAGCTTACTATTTCTAATAAAGAGCGCTAAAATAACCGACAACATTTAAATATAGATGAAATAAGGCACAGTTTTCTTAAAATTACCAACCCCTAATTGTTCGTACCGTAATTTTTTGTTGCAGGTATGTTGCTGATTAAGTATTTCATCTCCTTGAAGAAAATATGCATGTCGAGACTAAACGTAAGTTATTTTTTATTTGTTTGTACTTTTTCAAAAAACTGTAAACACATTCTTAATTGTAAATTTTAAATCCTTTATTATTGTATAATCTGGAGTACATAATGGTATCGTGCTTTGAGGGTTCGCTGAATTGCTAAAGGGTGCTTTCTTTCTGAATTTTGTTTTGTGTAAAATCGAAAAAGTGTTAGTTTCTATCCCCGGGAAATGCCTTAATCAAAGTTGACATAAAAAGGATTATTGGGTGGAGGAAAAATATAAATCTTTCGTTGACATTTTGCCATGCACACACAAAGAGATGCATATCACTATTTGATCATCACACATAAAATTATCCTTACGCAATAAAAGTTCTAATGACAACATGGTGCGATAGAACGTTTTATTTTAATTCTTCAATTACCTAGATTTAAAGTTGTTTCTCTCGTTGTTACAATTCATACATTTTTCCAGATGCCAAATCATTAGTATTTCACGGTTTAAATACAATACGGTTCTTGATGCTCTAGTTTTACTAATTTTGTTTTGATCCTAAATCCGTTTAAAAGAAAATATAAACGCGAGAAGACATTGTGACAGCAAGTAGAAAACAGAGATTTTCCGCTTTAATGAACGTCATTAGAGAGTAAACTCGGATGAATGAAAGTAAAACTTACCATGTTGAAAAAAAAAACGTTTGGGTGAACATTGAGTGACATAGAGCAAAAATACCACTTGCAGCCTGGGAGACAACTGGAATGCTGACCGAAATAACATACCAAAGAACCCTGCAACTTCTAATTGTTTTAAAATATGTTAACGAAGAAATATAAACCGTTTCAAACGAAAAATGCTTCGCGATCTTCCTTTGTTCTCTCGTGAATAAATATTCATAATTGAGCCTTTTTCCAATCCGTTCCTTCTGCTTCGAACGAAGAAAAACAAAAGCTCAACGAAAGTCGTGAATGTCAGGCTCCGCATTGTTAGGGCGCCGTCTGACGGCCAAGAACGGGCGCCGTCAGCGGCGGCGCTCATCTGGACGCCTCCGCCGCCGCCGTCGCCGCCCGTGCCAAGTCGGCGTCGGAATGCTGCGCGCCACCTACTCCAGGCGACAAACAGGGGAGGTGGCACAGGGCATCAGCTGATGTCACTACAGTGCCTCTGACCGGGAGGGCGTAGGTTCCAGTCCCGACGATGGCAGGATTTTCGACACCAGCCAGATAGCTAGGTCCAATTCAGCCTCTCTCTGGAGGAAAATTCTAGCGGCCGGCTGCACTGATCTGCTCCGGCAGGTTGCTCTGGTTTCTCCCATTAATACCAGGCGAATGCGGGAGTAGTAACTTAACAAACAAGCCACGGGCCGCGCGCGATCTTTCCTTCCTCTTCCTTGTTCTATCCTCACCCCTTATAAACATACTTACACTAACATGCACTACACTACGACACATGCCGGGAGACCGGTCGGGAGTCTCGGCTGAGACGGTGTCCAGTTCGTGGGAGATACCTGGTTGAGAGGAAAACCCCGCTAGTCGGCGGTAGGTCGGTACCGGATCTCGCCATCCAGCGGGGAAAGACCACCGCCACCTGCCTCTTTAAAAACACCCACTTCGTTTACGGGAATAAAGATCCTTAGCAGTTGCCCTGCTCGGAATCACTACTCAACCAACCAATCCTGGCGACGGCAACGGCTACTCTCTTCAAGGAAGTCATCAATAGAAATATGTAAATACACAAACGTAAATATGTACGTATATTAAAAACACCCTCAAATTTTCTTTTTCTTCTGGTCATAAAATGACACTTCACTATATGTGTACGTTTTCTACAGTTCAGTGAGTAATGCAGTTTTTCAAATTATTCTCCGTGTCCTCGCGAAAGGAAGTAATGGGTGATAAAGGCCAAAATCTGCAGCTTCTATTCCTTAGCAATAGTTTTTATTACACGGGAGCTAATATTTTCTTATCGATTTTTGCCCAAAACACTCATATCCACCTGTTTCCATAATTCAACAAGGAGTTGAAAAAGTCAGTAGTATAGTATAGTATATTCTTCAACGAGCGTGCAACGAAAGCTTTTATTCACGAGTTGATATTTACGGCACGAGCAACGTGGGAGCGAGTGTCGGAATTTCTACGAGTGAATAATAGCCTCCCTACGCGAGTAGAAGACTACACTTTCTCTGCGACTTTGAAACTGATGTATTAAAAATACTAAATGAACGCCCTAACGCCCTAACTCAGTGTTCTCTGACAAACACCAACTCGCATACTAATTTGTTCTAACTAACACCAACTCGCATACTGTTTCGTGGTTCACGAATGTGTACATTCTGGAGTAGTCGTTGAGAAAAATAATTACGATATGAGACATCATTGCTATTGCACCCTTATGACTATTACGTAGTTGATGCTGACTGTAATTGAAGATGATTCACATTATAAGTCAAATCCATCTTTTCCAGCTCATTTAAAATTGTTTCTGCGCAAACGTTCTGGTGTAGCGGTTAGCGTAACGGACTGCTGTACCCAAGTTCGTGGGTTCAAATCTGGTCGAAGCCGTGTATTTTTAAGGGCGAAAAAATCCTTCGTGCGCCTTCCTTCGGAGGGGAAGTAAAGCCGGCTGTCCCATGTTAGTAGATTTACTTGCATGTAAAAGATCCTCTAGCCTAAGTGAAGCCTCTGAGCTAAACTCAAATGTTGTCGGTAAAAGATATTATCTTGGGCTGTTTTGTCGCCCAAGATAATACCTTCTTTCTCCGCTAGTTGGTGAAAGGAGTATAGCAAAATGTGATTGGTCAGACAGAAGAGCAGGCCTCATGGCCTGAGTCTCGCCACGTAAAATAAGGCTTCAATTCAATCAAAACGCTAGCAAATGAGCTCAGATTTCACGTTTAGGAAGCGATCGCGTGAAAACTTTGAAATTTCCAATTTAATGCGGAGAATGAGTCACATTGAAGGTGCCCGGGGGGGAATAGAAGATTGGAGTATCATCTCCAAGAAAATGGAAAAAACAGGCAAGATCCGTTGGTGGGAGAAGTTGCGTAATCCGAAGACTAGAGACACAAGAATTCAGAATAAAAATTGCGAAGACTACGCTTTCGTATTTTTAATTATTTTACCTAATCATTCTGCATGTTCTACTTTAAGCTTTCGAGTGTTTTGTATTTCTAGTGCCAATTCTCTTACGAAAAAAATATAGTTTAGTACTGTATAACATTTTATAAATAATTTCAAAATTAAAGTAATAAAGATACTCTTTTGTAAGCATAGCAATAAAATAAAATGCCCTCAATTATTCTCTCTTAGCAGGTATTTTGTTATTCACCATTACCTTAATGTGTGCTATGTAAGAAAGACTCTCAATATTTGAAGTTTGGCAGGTGAGAGGCGTTTGAAAATTTCGTAATATTCACCGGTGGGGATAGGTGAGGAGCGTGCTACCTGCAGTATCCTTTCTCGTTGGAAGCAGACGCAACAAACGAGCACTTCCGCTAGAAGAGGGTGATCTATGGGCGGTGGGCAGTCGCTGTGCCAGAGCGGTCGGGGCGGCTCTTGGCAGCTGGTGAGCAGCCCCCCTCCCCTACCCCCTACCCCCCATCCCTCGACGTTTGAGGCGCCGCCAAGCGCCCCACGCGTTGCCGGCCACGTGGGGTATTTACAGCTGCGACACGCACAACGGATTTTCGAAAAGGTTCTAGAATTCCTCGAATCACCAGATCACCTCTACTGATTTTGGCCTCTAAGAGTAATAATGTTGAAGGAGGAATTTTATATTAATTTACTTTCTGTTCCATAATTGACTTTCTGTATTTCAGTTTTATAAACCACCTTTCACGTTACAGGAATTTGTTCATAAACTGACATATCACACAGAGTCTCTGCCGTTTATGGCACGAATAATTGCATTTTCACATGTTCAACCAATCGCAGCGAGAGAATCGTGGGGTAAACAGAAGGGCCTGTCGTTTTTCGTACAGATGTCAAATACCCGTGACATCACAATAAAATTCTTCCCATAAATAACTTTGCTGTCGTAAACACTAGAGTGCTGTTATACAGAAAAATAATGTACGCAAGTCGTTTATAATGTTGCTTCATTGCAGTCGTTTTAATTTGCACACTCGCCCCTAATGCCGCCCGTTTTCTAAATATTTACTCATGCAGTAAATCTTAACATTATCAACTACTTGCGTATTATAATAATATCAAAGTATTGCGTGTAAGTGCGAACTACTTTGCGGAATGATCTGCTGTTGAAAATTTCGTGCAAAACAAGAACTTGAGTAAAATATTTCCAAAAATGTGAATTCTTGTATGACTGCTTGGAACTAGTGAAATATATCCAGAACGCAATAAACGTTCACACTCTTACTACTAAGTAAACGATTATGCGTTGCTTCGTCTAAATTTCTCTGTGTACTGCGTTTCTATTTCTGTCATTTGGAAAGATAAACTGGAACTAAGAAAACTCAGTGACGTTTTGCCTCGCGTTCTCCCTGATCAGCTGGCCCGAGGCATTCCCAGCCAGTGCAGCGCTCGCTTCCTGAGCGCCTGCCGGGGGTCAGCGAGGGAGCGCCGGTGCTGCCAAGTGGCCCGCGCGAGCAGTAAGAATTCCTCGTCATTCTCTCCCCGCGTGACGCACGAGGCGACCAGAGAAGTCGGCTGAGCGCTTAAGCAGCTCCCGAGCGCCGTGCCAAGCGCCTGGCGATGGGACGACCCAACGCAGCGATTACCGGCACGTTCTCGAGAGCATAGCACACGCAATGATGGACGCTGAGGTGAGGGCAATCCTAATTTGTTGGGAATCGGAACCTTCATTATGTCTAATCCTTCGAATCTCATGGCAATTGAATCTTTCGGACTGAAATATTATCAGAATTGTTATACTACAGTATTGGAGATGTAAACTTTAGATAGAATCGTCGAGCTGGCAATAAAGACGCTACTTTCCACTTTGTGTTGGCATTGGAAACTTTTGTGATAGAATGTGAATTTATTTCTTCAGATTTAGTGAATTTGATCATCCTGTCCTGAGTATCAATTGGTGAAAACATCCTCCATTTCTCTTGAATTGAAAAATTTTCAATTTTGTGAATAAATTATGATTTGATTAAAAATATTATTTTAAATAAATATTAATTATATAAATTATTTCCAGAGTAATTTAAGTATAAAGGGCATTTCTAAGATGTCTGCGATTGCTTGATTGCTAAGATGTTTGCGAAGATTAATTAAGTTTTTTTTATTCTGGCCCTCAAGAAAATGTGTGCAGATAAATTTCTTTCCGCCACACGTCATAAATAATTTTTACTGTTTTTTGACAAATAAATAATTAAAATAAAATAAATAAAATCTCTGGATTGGAAAGGTTTTTTAAAAAGCTTAAATATGAAAGAGGGAGTAGCCGAACACAACGTTGAGTAACTGGTGAGTTAAAGAGGTGGTGATTTAAAGAGTGATGGTGAGTTAAAGAGTGATGGTGAGTTAAAGAGTGATGGTGAGTTAAAGAGTGATGGTTAGTGGTGAGCCAGGGAGGGAGAGTAGTGATTGATGGTGGGTGGGTGAGTGATGGTGAGTGGGTAAGTGATGGTGAGTAGTGAGTGAGTGAGTGATGGAGAGTTGTGAATGATTAAGTGATGGTGTGTATGTGTGTGTGTGTGTGTGTGCGAAATGAGGCAATTGAGAGCAAGGAAGAAGTAGAAGGGGGTAGATTGTCATGAACGATTAGTAATTCAGTGTGCGGGGGCATTTAAACACTCGAGTGAGAGTGCGAGGGAAAGAGCGGAAAGCGATTGTTCGCGGGCCGACCGAGCGGCGCGGCTCCCGAGGTGAGAGGCACGTGAGGAAGAAGGGGGAGCCAGGAGAGCAGCTGTCGGGACATGCATAATTTATGCGCAGCATGAATAGATGATGCGGACAGGGCTTACGGGCGCGCTGAGGCTCGTGGCTCCGAAGCGAGGAGCGCCGGGATCCGCTGTGAGAGTGTGTGTGTTAGGGGGGGGGGTGTCGAGGGCAGCCCTGGAGGGAGAGGGCGATAATGCTGACTGGCAAGAAACAAGGTTATGACGAGCAAACTGTTAGAGCTTTTGTCCGCTGTACAGTGGTCTCTCATGAAGACACTAGTTGAATGTGACGTCGCCGACGTTGTAAACTGTTTTAAATGTATTTTCGTGTGTTGAAAATTTCTTTCATACTTCATTACTTTTATTCCTAGCTTTGTTCAAATATATTCTTACTGTATCTGGCATGGACATGCCAATGAATCGTAGTTGTTAATGTTGTATTTCCGTTCAAAAATTCCCGACGCCCAATGGCCTTGTATCTCAACTCCATACGTAATATGAACTGGTAATATTTGAATTTCAAAATTATAATCTCCGTAAAAAATTCTTGCAGGTTTGGATGATGCGAATTGTTAGAATTTAGTGCAGCTACATTTTTACGTTTTTTACTAACATGAAATTAAGAAATGTAAAAATAAGATAAAAAATGAATAAAGTTCATACAATTTTAGAAACGATTCAATACAAGCGATTACAATGGTTTGGTCATGTGAAAAGAATGAAAGATAATAGAATTCCAAAAATAATTTAAGAGTGGTTTCCGGCGGGTAGGAAGAAAAGAGGAAGACCTAAACACGGCTGGTTGAGAGAAATGAAGGGAATTTTGAAGGACAAGAACTTAACAGACAAGGATTATGAAGATCGGGACAACTGGAGAAATAAAATTAAAATTATGTAATTTATTAGAATTGTGGGTAACAGATAGTTATTTTCTATAACATTGTAAAACTGTGAAATAAATAAATACTAACATGAACGTAAATGATAACATGTAAGCTGTTCTTCTGCGTTATTCTCAAATGCTAATATAAGATCATTCTCAATTAGTTCGGAAAATTCTGAAGCAAAATATTTTACAACTACATTTGATTCCCATGAGTTGCTTAACACTTCCGTATTTCTGTCCCGCAATTTTTTAATATTTTAAAACTCTACAAACTCAGACTGATTTGTGTTTAAAAGGCGAATATATAAGCCTTAAAACGTTACGATTTTGTATGTTTATGTGATTAATATACAAATATGTGAATAAGCTGTCACATTAAATTGAACATCGATCTTTGCAGGCTTAAGTGCATTCTCTAGTATTACTTATATTTCTAGTTTTCTTCATATTCACTTGATGTTCTTCAAATTTAATCTTCCAAGGTAATTTGAAAATTTATTAAAAAATATGTATGAAATACAGCATTCTAACGAATCCACAACAAATTTTTGTTAACAATCAGTGTTGCCATCCTACTCCTCCATCAATTCCTCTTGGAAGAAAATTATGATGTCCCCAATCACCAAGGGATACTGGGGTTTAATGAACATCACCTACATAGATCTATTTGGCAGGCATTAGTTGAATTCTCCGTCTGTCCACTAAGATCGCAGCACTAAAACACGTTTTTGGAAATTTCTTAAGATTTTCTGTCCGGATTCTAAAACAATTATCAGTTCACCGCCTGGAGACCACGCGTCGAATGACACGTCACATGTCTCGATTGGTGGACGGGAAGTGGTCAGCCGGAACCACACACTTACACGCACGCGCGCGCGCAGTTTCTCGGATTCCTTATGGGGATGTGCGGTCTTCCTCTTAGTGGTTAAAATAGACAAAACTAACGGTAACGAAAAATCCCAAAAACTTCTAGGCAACATCCTCAATGAAAGGTTAGGCGAAGGAGCAATGGAGAGGAAGTGAATGGGTGCCTTCGAGAACCGCGGTGCCTTAGGAGTCCCCACAGCACCTACCAACGCGATGGAGGTTGTTCCAGATGTAGCCCCTGCCCCTTTATACAAAAATGAATTCATTCTTAGGATATAATCCACATTTTTTGTTACTGTTTGTTACAAAGTTGTACAAATGAAATGTTATGGAAATGTTCATATTTACTTACAGTAATCTTTGAAATTTCGGAGGACGAGTGATTGGGTGCCAGTAGTCCAGAGTAGGCTTACGCATTGTCGAAAGAGAGGCAAGGAGTATAATAATACATGCCGATAATCAAGAATTGACCATTCGGCCGCCCCTAGCCAGGCTCCTAACTGCCTAGGAAGGCCGAGCTGGCCCTGCGGCCGGGTCAAGCAGGGGGTTGCTGCCGGCTCAGAGGAGCCCAGGGGAGCGCCAGGAGCCCGCCCCGGCTCTCCCCCGCCTCTTCCCGCCTCGCTCCCTCCTGCCTCTTCCTGCCCCGCCTCGCATCCCACGTCCTTCTTGCCTCAACCCGCCTCTCCACCTTTCGTCCCACCGTACCTCCCCCGTCTCGCTCCTCTCTGCGTCCTGGTTGGCCCCGCCACTCCCACCTTCGCTCTGCCCCTCCCCTCCCCACCCCGCCCCGCCTCTCCCCATCCTCCCAGGCCTCGCATCCCCTCACCCCCGTCTTGCCTCGCCCCGACCTTCCCTTCCCCGCCACGCTCCACCCTGCCTCTTCCTCCCTCGCTTTGACCAGCCCGGCCTCGCACCCCTTCACCTCCGTCTTGCCTCACCCCGCCTTTCCCCGCTTCGTCCCACTGTACCTCTCCGCGCCTCGTCCCGCCCCCCACGACTCGCCTGTCCCCGCCACGCCCGATCTCGCACTTCCCCCTCCTCTTCGGCCTCGGTCTACTCCGCCCTGCTCCTCCCAGCCCTGCCCCGCCCCGCCCGCGGGCACCGCGCCGCCGGAGCAAAAACCAGGAGCCGCTCGTTAGCGCCGTTGGGCGCCAAGATTTATGGCACATTGTGCGCCGCGCCGGCCACTCGCGAATCGGTCGCCGGCCTCGGACACGCCGCGCCGCGCCGGCCCGCGCAAAAACAGGTGTTGGCTCTTCTCCGGGCCCCCCGCGCCGCTTGGCTTTCCATATGCACGCCGTGAACTAATAAAAATGTCTCCTTGCTTGTCGTCTGTTTTCAGTCGTGCGTGCTCTGAGCATCGGGCAGTGGAGACAGTGTTTTCCAAATCTTGGTTGCGAGACGCAGAGATCGATCATGCCTGTTAAGTTTGTCGCGGGCGTAGTTGTCTCGCGGGCGGCCTCCTCGGGGATGTCGTTTCTCTGCATCGCTCCACTTATTGGCGACGTCTTTTTTTACTGATTGTTTTCCGAGAATACATAGATCAGTACATTAAAATACTGTACATATGTGGTGAAGACTTACATTCTAATTTACTTAAAATTACACTATAAACTAATTTGGGTGCAGAAATCTTTTCCAGACACCTCTAAAAACAATCTATTTTTGAAAATTTGAGTAGGAATGCCTGGTATGGATATCTATTTTTTATTCTGGTTCTGTGAGAGGGAGTCTGAAGTTGATTAGGTGTGTAATTTGAGGTATGGAGTGATAGAAGTGGGTGGAGAGGTAGGTCATGTGGTGTTGCATGGAGTCAATTTGGAATTCTTCGTGAAGCTGTGAGTTTGTGACAAACCAAGGAGCATTTGTAATGGTTCTAAGAAAATGGTTCTGAACTATTTGAAGCTTTTTAAGGTTTGATTTTGCGGCGGAGAGCCAAACTGGGCAGGGGCGACGTCTCAGCGCACGTGGTGGGGAAACGCAATTAGACCCACCAGTGAAAGACGTGCGGCCAACAATTTTGATCGATTTCTTTAGTTTTTATTTCATTCTCTAAAATTATGTACAACTTTCAATGTAAATATACGTTTTGGCGATCATATAGTTAATTTAGTAATTATTAATTTAATTTGCAGATCTCGTTGGTTTCTCAAGTTATTGCGTAGACAAAAAGAAAATCGCAGTCATTATATATTTAAACTTGCCATAATTTTAGGGAATCTATTAAAGTATCATGTGTACATGTTGTTTTCTCTGTGTTAATAATTTGCAATTTAGTGAAAATATAATAGTTACATCACATCATCTCTTAGATAGAATTTCTACTTTAACTGCTATTGTGGTTCATGCAATGAATTACTGATATGAATGTCATCGTTACGTAAAAGCGTTTATAATCAATTACCCATTTAAAAATATTGCGTCAAATATTTGTAGCAGAAGGAGCTGGGTATAATCTAAGAAATATGGTATTAATGTGTGCAAGTTGGAAGAAGCGGTACTGAAACAGCACGTACTTCCTTCCCCACTTTTCAAGCAAAATTGAGCGAAAAGTACGCGTATTTTTGAATTTTTCAATTTTCGGAAAATCAGAGTTTTTAACCAACGTGAAACCGGCACCATTCTCTTAAACGTCTTCAGAATACCCAGCAACAAAATGTAAACAAAATCAATGGCATATTTTTTTCAAAATTTTGAAATTCTCCCAGGGGCTTCAAGTAAAGTACCCCCCATCCCAAAAAGGGGTCGTTACCAGAGCCCTGTAATAATAGTTATGTCTAAAATGCACCCTTTTCTCGCGCAGCATTTCATAACTTTCTCTTCTGAAGTTCCTTCTTGAGCGCGAGAAAGTAAAAAACTTCCTTAACGAATGAAACTAATTTCTAGGAAAAAATCATTTAGCATTTCATTGCAAATAATTGCATGTCTCGCAAGGAATATCACTTCTCTCGTGCCTATCTCCCCGCCCCTGAAAGCTGCTATGCAGAGCATCTAGAGCAACTAATTACATTCCGTAGTTGCCGTCATTAAGCCCATTCCGTGCAGTCCTGTTATTAAGATCGCTGTGCGCTTACAACCTCCGGAGACCTGATATCGTTCATTACAATGCAGATTCTTTCGTGAGTTTTCTGCTTCGTTTGCCGTGGAATTCAGATGGCAAAGAGAAAATGAAAAGGAAATAGTCTTTCTATTCACATCAAAACAAAACCAGTTTATTAACTAAAAAGTTCATTAATAGCTTTTTTAAAAGTTTTTTAATATTTCATTTACATCAATCGTTAGTTTTTATTAAAAAATACCTATGGTTATTCTGTAAATAATCAACGCTTAAACTCACAAGGGATTTCTATTTCAGACTATTCCTTGGATTCTTTTCTTGCATTGTTCTCTTGGTTTCACGAGTGGTGGAAGTGACATTTTATTCTGCGAGTAGAAAAGATTGTGATACAAGGATGTTAAGCGTCGGTCCCGTGGCCGAGATCGCTGAGATAGTAGTGCCGTAATGATCTCGGACCGAGGGGTCGTGGGTTCGAGTCCCGCCTCGGGCATGGTTGTATGTGTTCGTCCTTTCACCCCCAATCATCACCATAACGCTTCATCCTCATACCATAAGGTTAAATCCAATAGTGGTTGCTAATGACCTGATAGTTGATGCGACCTGAAATAACCAGGTATCTCTCATCAGCGGGGCACCACCTCAGCCGGGACAAGCTCTGATCTCCCGACCGGTCTCTCAGCATGTGTCGTAGTGTAGTGCATGTTAGTGTGTGTGTGTGTGTGTGTGTGTGTGTGTGTGTGTATGTGTAAGGGGTAAGGATAGAACAAGGAAGAGGAAGAAAAAATAGCGCGCGGTCCGTGGCCCGTTTGTTAGGGTACTGCTCCGGCATTCGCCTGGTGTTGATAGGAGAAACCATGGAAAACTACCGATCAGAGCAGCCGGCCGCTACAATTTTCGTCCACACAGCTACTGGATTCTTCATCGCTATGTAGCTAATGTCGGAAATCCTCCTGCAGCGCCGTAAGGACTCGAACCTAGGACCTGCCGATGAGTGGCACAGCATTGTCACTAGTTGATGCCCTGCGCCACCTGTCCGTTTCGGAGCGAGAGCGCCGGGCGCGTCAGGGGGGGGGGGCGCCACGAGGAATCGATTAGAGCAGGGTTGTCCAACCTAGAAAGGCTTATGGGCCACATGCCGCACCGTCATTTAAGGCCGTCATTTATGGCCATGGGCCGCGGACCGCACCGTCATTTAAGATGTTTTTTACTCAAAGTACTGAGATTATACTGAAACACATATTTGATACGACTTCTATTCAACATAATGATTAAAGTACGTACAGCGGGAAAATTAATATATCATTAAATAAAAAAGATGAATTGTGCAATTGTATAGTAGGCCCTATTTGGTTGGTATAATAAAATGTATCAAAGCAGTCGCGGGCCGCAGAGAAAGATCCGGCGGGCCGCATGCGGCCTGCGGGCGCCGGTTGGGACGCCCTGACTTGGAGGGATCCGCGCGGGTGCCGCCCCCCCTCTCCCCGCGGGGGTGGATCCCAATCGAAGAGAAGGGCGCGGGCCCAAAGGAACGAGATGAAGGCAACGAGGGTAATGCAGCGTGCGACTGCGCGGGTTAGAAAACAACTCAAAACACACGAGAAATGAAACGACAGAGGAACACGAATAGCAGGGTCTTTTATCATGTCCCAAGACAAGGGGAAGTAAATGAACATTTTAAGATTTCAATTTCATCCCAAAGTTGATTATTTGATGAAATAATTATTAGACTGCATGAGGGCCACTGTATAACAATATTGTCTTGTGTGTATTTCCTCTTGACTTCACACAGTATTATTGCAAAAAAACTCTTAAAATAAATGCGTTATTTCCAAATACTTCTAATGTAAGTTATGAAAACATCTCGAGGTAATCCAAGGAAAGGTGGGTAATTAGATTTTTATGAAGGAGAGTAAAAAGTAATATGAAGAGATTCATGTTTGTAGTGATGAACGAATGGATGTCTAAAGGAATGTCTGAAGCAGCAAGAGCGCCGCCGAGAGAAAACGTGGGTCCTGGTTCAAAGAATGTATGCGTTCTTATAAAAAGACTACAGGCATGTCTATGTGTTTATTATTATTATTTCTGCAATCGATTACATTGATACTTTTTATTTAGATATAATCTAGGTGCCGGAATGTTACTTCAGTTTTTCCATATTCGACTGTTTAAGAAACATGACGTATTACAAACTGCGGCTGTTTAATTTTGCAAACACATTAACTTAAAAAAAACAACTAAAAAATAAGGTACGCGCCGATAAAAATTAAATCAAATAAATGTTGAAATGGTGATAAAACTCGAAGGTCAAACTGGCGGAGGTGGCTCGGGACATCCACTGATGTCATTGCAGTGCTTCTGTTCGAGAGATCCCAACATAGAGTAAATGAGAGATTGAACAAGAGAGTAAATTACATGAAAATCAATTGAATAAAATAAAATAGTTGAATTTTAATCAGAAAATATTACGAATACAATCGAAAATACTACTAATATAGGTAAATATAACGATTAATTAAATTATAGGAATTTTATCATTATTTACCTCACAAAGAATATTATTGAGGCTTAAAACCCGAAAGCACTAAAAATGTACTCTCCAGTAGGAAACGTATGTCAGCGCCACATTTGAATGTTGCATGGTAGACTGCACAGTAATTGTCTTGTCGCTTCAGCCACTGCCCAAAAGAAGCTCCAAAGCGGCTGCGGGGATGCAAGGGCTTTGTCTAACTCTGACGCTGGAACATACAATTTTACGGTCACGGAAGGAGCTGAGTAATGTTGGTAGATCTACATCAAAAGGGCCAAACGAGCATTAGCTTGAGAATCCCGTATGTCATGACGACGCGACGAGTGGCGGCGGGGTAGTGTGGGGGGGGGGGAGGGAAGCTCGAACAAACGACCGGGAGAGGTGGCTCAGGGCATCAACTGATGTCACAGCAGTCCCCCTGACTGCAAGGTCCTAGGTTCCAGTCCCGACGGCGGCAGGATTTTCGACACTAGCTTGTCAGCTAGGTCGAATTCAGTCGCTGTCTGGAGGAGAATTGTAGCAGCCGGCTGCTCTGATCGGTATTTTTCTGTGCTTTCTCCCATCAACGCCAGGCGAATGTCGGGACAGTAGCCTAACAAACGGGCCACGGACAGCGCGCAATATTTCCTTCCTCTTCCTTGTCTTACCCTTACACACGCACACAGTGATACTAACATGCACTACACTACCACACATGCCGGGAGACCGGTCGGGGACTTAGAGCTTGTCCTGGCTGGGGCGGTGCCCTGCTGGTGAGATACCTGGTTGGGAAAACCCGCTAGTCGACGGTAGGTCGGCGCCGGATCGCACCATCCAGCGGGGGAAGATCACCAACACCTCCCGATGAAAAAGTGAATGTGAATAGTGTGAAAAACACACACTACACTTACGAGACTAATTACCTCAGCTGTTGAATCACTTATCAGTCAGAAATTGCCGGAATCACTTATCAAGCAATCAGTGGTAATTGTAATCATGTTTCAGGAATGCATTTGGTAACTGGATCCAATTATGCCACGGAACGTTGATTTTAGATATTGAATGATTAAATATGTAAACTATTATTTGACATGTACAGAAGCGAAAGATGCGAACTTTCTTTCTCAACATTAATTTACGAGTGTTTTATTTGGAGGAAATTATCTTTGTAACTAAAACTATAAATTGTTCTCGGTTATTTTAAATATGAGCTGTCTGCTGGACCAAATTTTATATATTTGTTTTATATATTATAATATATAAAATATATATATTTGTTTTAAATGAAAGATAGTAGGTCACAGATGTGTAATCGTTTGCTATTATTAATTATACCTTGAATTGATTAAAATTGCAAACCTGACGTCATTTGTTCATTTCGTAGTTTGGTTTGTGAGTTGTAATCGATCTACCCAAAACAGACGACTTTTCTTCGTCTGGTCGGAGCAAGAATGTGTGAGTGCGAAGTTATACCCGTTGTTAGCGAAGCAAAGATGTCGAGTTTCGCCATGTTCGAAGATTGATTTTTTAAATGCAAAGATTTCTGAGTGTAAATTAACGAAATGTCCGGTAATATTTTGAAACACTTGTCACTTGACAAAAAATTTAATGATTATAATTACATGCGGTGCGTTACCTTTTTAAATGAAGATGACACCAGAATTTTCTGCTGTAGTCCCCTACAAGATGCAATTTGTACACATCTTGGTAAAATAAAACATTTTTAAATTAGATTTTCAAAAAATTGCAATTCCCTTATCTACCTTATTTCATTAGTATTATAGAATAAGTACTGGACGACAGGAAACGATATTCGAGGGGTTTCGATTTCCCGGATGGTGCATACGTTGTTCTTTCCTGTTGTCTAATTCTAACAGTTCTTCCTTTTTGTGCGATGTAATCGTGAGTATTTAATTAGTTGTTTAATAATGGTGCGTAATTGTTTTCTCCTTCACAGAAATTGTACTTCTCTTTTGAATCATTTTGTCTTCTGGTAACTTTTCATTCATCAACCTATATTGCCACTGCTCTGTAATATCAATGTTCTATATTGTAGCTGTTTCTACTTACACTCTTTGGCAAAATGTCATGAACCATAGTAACTATTGAGTTATAAATTAAGTTTTCAAGCATGATCTTGCAGCGATTACTATAGGGAATACAAAGAGCAAAAGAGGGAGAGATAGATTTTAAAATAGATTGTTCCCGAAAAAAAAATGTTTGTCGAACAGATACGTACTATATCAACAGTACGTAACTATATCAACTGTTTCCATTTCTTTGCATATACTTGAAACACTTGTGATATGTAAGCAAAGTGGAGTGGAGTGTATCTTGGGCAGAGCAGCAGGTTTTCGCTTCGCGAATAGTAACTCTGGGAGTATAACACGTGCGTTGTGTAGAGTAAACGGGGCGGCAGAGCTCTTTCTACGCATGCGACAAAGAGCCGCTTCTTGGCCGGGGCGCAGGCGTGGGCGTGGGCGCGGGCGCGGGCGAGGGCGAAGGTCGCCCGTGGCGGGAGAAGTCGGCGCGCCCGCGGGGCCAAGCGCAAGGGCAGATCAGGGTACGCACAGCCCACTTGCAAACACACAGACAGTACTACGACACGATGACAGCCGCCACGCGAAACCATTTCCCTCCAGACGCCCCCGCTGCTTACAACCACCGGAACTGCCAGAAAAACGACAATCTATATAGAACTTCATCTAAACAAAACATCAACAAAATAGTATATTTATCACTAGAGACCGGAAAAATATGTAGTATTAAACGTCAAAATATGTACGTAAATGTGTAATGAAAACAGTAAGAATATAATAAATATGTAAAATCGGGTATATGTAATATTAAAATTCTCTAATTAAAAAACATTTAAATAGCAAGAAATTGTATGATGTAAAGTGAGCAGTTTTTCTAAATGTAACTGTCTCGTCCGTAGTA
Organism: Acheta domesticus; assembly: GCA_031308135.1. NCBI lineage: Eukaryota > Metazoa > Arthropoda > Insecta > Orthoptera > Gryllidae > Acheta > Acheta domesticus. The sequence continues at coordinate 51,922,072 of JAHLJT010003656.1, forward strand.
AATGCTTCATCTACTGTTATCCAGGACCGCAGTTTAGCAGCCCGACTAATCGAAAAGGAAGCCATCGCACAAATTGATGAGATCTACGACCAGAAAACGTGCACTGTAGCATCTTCATCAAAGTATTACACGTCGGCTATCGCAAATTTTTCTTGGAAATTAAGGTTACAGATCACAAAACGCGGTGTCAATGATATTTTGGGCACTTAGATATCTCGAGTAATGTAGGGAAAATGCTGATTTTTTTAAAATACATCTTTTTCATAAAAAATATAGAATTAAATTGAAGAACATTGATAAAATGAGAAAATATATTGTGAAAACCACAAAATATGTAATATATGTAATAAATTACTAAATATGTAAAAATATATAACGAAAACAATCGATATTGTGTTGGGAGGGCTATGATTCGCCAAGATTACAATTTCGAGAACGGTAAGTAGAAAGACAAAAAAATGTAATTACATAAAAAAACCGGTTTCTATTTATCACTTTCTAAGACTAAATTCGCACCAAGCGGACTAGCCGATTACTATCTTTTCTAAACCTTCTCCACTCCCCTCCAAACTCTTAAAACTATTTATCTCTTCTTTCCATACTTTTATTTATTCATTCCACAGCACTTTATAATGGCGTCTCAAGACGCCAAAATTAATTTATAAAATAACATTTAAGAGTATTTATAGGACTTTTGATTCGTCCTCAGCACCCCACCGCTGAACACCTCGGCGGAAGAGCGCCAATCGGGGAGCACGTTTGTACTCCACCAGCGAGGCTGAGCCCACTTCGCTTCGCCAGCCGGCCACTTCAGGCGGCTCTAACATCTGCTGGTGTTTGGACCTCCGAATGTCCTTGCCATGTTTCTCCCATGACCAAACAGTCGTTGGGTCTATTCGTTCCACTTCCTTGGCTGAGAAAAAAAACGCTAGCACATTCTGAGAGTGTGAGAGGATCTTGTTATGTCATGCGATGGGTTGTTGGATGTGTTTCAAATGTGGGCACATAAATGAAGCCGTATATCAGGCTGTTCCAAGTCAGCTGCCCGCGGGCGGGCGGACGCGCGGGCGCCCGCGAGCCATCGCGGGCACTGGCGGAGACTGGAGGGCACAGACGGCTTGCGAAATATGAGCCTTCGGGGCGCGAGTTGACCTTGGCCTTCGGCGAAAATTCGTCACTGATAGCCGAAGCAGAGAGCAGTTAGGTTGGGGACACCCCCGCGTCCATTATTGCTGAACAATACAACCATCAACTTGCTGCCTCTCAATAAACCAAGCAGATACTTAGGACTGAACATTGACACAAAACTCAACTGGAAGCAGTATACAGACGCCAAAACCATTTAAGCCAAAATCAAATTAATACAATAAAAGCCATTAATACACAAATCCAGCCCATTATCATACGATTCAGCATTGCAAATTTACAAAGCAATAGTAAGACCTTCGCTACTATATGCCTGCCCAATCTGGTTAAATGCTGCAAAAACCAACCAAAGGAAACTGCAAATAGCGCAAAATCAATTTCTGAGAATCATTTCAAACGCTCCCTGGTATGTCACCAATAAACAGTTACATAAAGAATTCAACCTAAAGACTCTAGACCGTCATATCACCTACTTTGTTACCAACTTCTTCTCAAACATATCCCAAATCCCTTCATTATCAGTTCACAGACTCGGCAAAAGCCCATCACATAGAACCAGAATACAAAATAAGTTTCCCTTTCACATTTTCCTCAGGAAATTCTCCAAATTTGATCCCGACTAGAGGAGCCCGATGGGTAACCTCAACCACTGTATTAGTTTTAAGTTTTAATTTAAGTTAGCTATTAAGCCATCAAACACATGTATAGTTAATTTAAACGGAGCTATGTATTCACCATCTGTGTAAATAAAATAAAATAAGGTTGGGGCTAAGAGGGCAAGCCAGGGCTCATACTCAAAAAAAATCTTTAAGTTTAACAGGAAACATTAAATTCGACTCAATTCAACCACAATATTTTACGAATTAATTTTCGATATATTTTTCTTAACAAGTGAAGCAATATCTTGTGTCAGTCCTTTGACTGTTGTGAGGCATAGAACGGTCGTCAATGTCTTGTCCTGAAGTAGGATTCTTTCTTTAATGTTTATTCTTTGCATTGCAGAGAAAAGCTGCTCACAATAATGTTGCCGCAAACATACATATAATCTTAGCTTCATTTATCAAGCTTGGGGAAGACTTCCACGTATAAATTCTGATATCATCGCAACAAATTAAGGGTATTAAAATATCTGTCCTTTATAAGTAGAGATTTCTGTAAATCTGTTCAGATTTACCACATACCAACTGCATCGACGATGGCAAGGTATCCTGTGAGACCGAAAAAGTAGTTTTCATTTTCTCTGCCAGCCATTGTTCTATTCACATTGCTTGAAAAGCACAGTGCAAGTGAGAAGATCGCTTCCCCCTCCACAACCCCCGCCTGGGCTAGCCCGCGCGAGGCCGAGTTAGAACAGTCTACCGTATATGGCGTATGTGCGGCCGTGCTCGTAAATATAGACGCGTGGCAGTACTTTTAAGACGGCGAGTTGGCGAGTAGTTCTCGTCGAAGGACACCCTGGAGGACTATTGTTTTGAATGACTAAGGGTTGCCAGTAGATGTTCTGCCCATCATAGAATGAAGAACTAAAATTGGTTACCGTGTATTAATATTGATAGGGATTCCGGGCGCGTCAACAACTGAGATCGTTAGTCTCGTAAGTATAGAGCATATTTTCGTCGGGAGGTGGCGGTAATCTTACCCCGCTGAATGGTGAGATCCGGCGCCGACATAACGTGCGCTAACGAGGTTTTTTCTCGAACAGGATTCTTCCACCAGCGGGGCACCGCCCCAGCCGGAACAAGCTCTAAGCTCCCGAATGATCTCTCCAACTTGTATGGTACAGTAGTGCATGTAAATGTGTGTAAGGAGGAGTGTGGATACAAGGAAAAGGAAACAGAGATCGTGCGCGGTCCGAGGCCCGTTTGTTCGGGCACTGCTCCGGCATTGATCCTGGTATTAATCGGAGAAATCACGGAAAACTACCGATCAGAGCTGCCGGCCGCTAGAATTCTTCTCCAGACAGCAACTGAACTCGACCTAGCTATGTAGCTGGTGTCGAAAATCCTGTCATCGGCGGGACCCGAACATAGGGACTTCCCTGTGAGAGGCTTCAACCTTTAAAAATTATCACAGTCATGAAATGAATTCATGTCTAGACACATTTCCTACTCTACAAGAAACGCATGTCATAGTCTTCAATAAGTACTTTTCTACTATGCAACTAAAATAAAGAAGAAAATTTTAATGAAATAAAACTTCGAAGATTTATGCTCCTAATAATTCGTGTACAAGCAAATTGAGTACTTCGAATAATATTTTTCTCTTTTATTATTGATTTTTTTAGATCTTTAATTTTCTCCCAAGAATTAATTTCTCAGAGGTAAAGGTATTTTTCTATCTTTGCGCTCATTTATTTTATGCATCTAGAGTTATGTGAATTGCAAAAACGAAAGTTCATTCAAACATTTCAATGGACTGCAAATGCAAGCTACTGATCCAAAAATATGCAAAACCATTTTATGTGCGATTTATCGTTCTCTCTCGCCTGAACAGACACAGTTGATAAGAAACATGTCAATATGAATCATGAAATATGGAAGAATCGTTTTGTCTCGTGTTGTCAGGTACACGTTTTGCTAAAAATTATTTTTTCTGGTATCGCGAATCCGACTTTCAAATGAAATTCATATTCGAGTACCGAGTATTTGTAAAACTAACATGACTTTTCTCGAATACTGCGGACTACAAGCAAACTTTGGCGAGAACATTGAATATTGTTATTCACGGATTCTCCACCCCGAAAAATGTTACTTCTTAACAATATGCAAATCAATGAAATGTTCTCAAAATTGGAGGCTTAAAATGTCTATCGCGAAAACTTTAATTAAAGCAAAATATACTTACTAGGCTTCAAATTAAGAAGTTTTGAAGAGAAAAAGGTCAATCAAATAGCGAAAGATCGGGAAGATGTTTTGGACAACTTAAGAATGGCCGCAGAGAAGAGGTGTGGTCAATGTAAAGCCAAACCTTAGCAATTCATACAAGGGCAGAAAGTCATGGCGCGCGTCCCCAACAGCTCAGACGCGGAAAAGAAAGAATATGCTAATTTCTTCTCTCTATTTCGTGGACCATATGTAAGTGGTAGGATTCAAGAATCTAATGTTGCCGAATTGGTTAATGAAGGACAGGTCGTGCGCAAATATAATTTTTATAATTTGAAACCCATTTACGAGTGACTTCAGCCGCAGAGAAGAGGTGTGCGTCATTAATTTCGTTTTTTGTGTTTCAGAACTGTAATTGAACAAAGGTCTTATTGTAGACCGTTGTTCACCCACCCCCCAGACGGCGAAAATCTTCGCTTATTATTAGCAACTAATAAGCCTGCCACTTATTTTCAATTTGTTCCAAAGGAAGCGAGTATTACCGCCTGCTTATGTACATAGAATTAGAACCATATTATTCGTTGTATTATATAGTGTTAAATGTGTACCGTTGTCAGAGTGTGTAATTTTTTTTAAACTTGAGAAAAAAATGTTCTTTTAAAAGGAGAGGTTATGTGAGCAATTACATTGTGATGTTCACGCGGTGTGCGCCCACGGTAATTCACATGCCCTCGCAACGGCCACCGAACCGTGGACAACGCCACCTGCTAGAAGAGTGCCGCACTGACGCAGCCGACACAGGCCAGAGAATAAACACGAGCCTGGTTCGGTGTGGTTAGGGGGGGATGATTGGAAACGAGGTAGACGACGGAGTTTTATTTTTCTGTGTGAGGTGACTGTGGAAGAAAAATGGAGGTACGTGCGACGCCAGATAACTTGGGAGTAATTTGACACAGTTGGTGGAACTCTCTTGCCCGATTTTGCAAGCGCGTGTGCAGTTCGTTGAATTAACTAACTCTACTACAGGAAAGATATTACAAGTTGGAACTCATAGACAAATAGCCACCAGGCTTTGGTATGCATTGTTTAGTGTGCATCGCAATGTGTGACTACTGGCAGTTATGTCCTATGGTTAGGTGTTCTTTGGGACAACACATTGTAGCTTAATTTGAAGGTGTCAATGTCCAGTTTGCCTTTTGAGGGTGATGTTGAGTGTCCAAACAGGGTAATATTTTATTATATGAAACATTTTCCCCATAAAGTGATGAAATGCATAATTTACTGAATGTACTTAAATTCAGATATATTTTTTGAAGGGTACTTATTTGAAAAGATTTGATGTGAAAAATGGAAACTGGTAATGTGTTCAATTGCGCTTGCATTGGATTGAAATATAATATATGTCACAATTTTTATGCAAAGATTACTTTTTGAGGATGACTGCATAATTTGTTGTTTTTTTTGGTATGTTCCCTGCTTATAATCATTATTTCTGGGAGATGTCATTGTTGTCATAGGATTATGGTGTGATTTAGAATGTTTGTTTTGGACTTACAGGTGTCAATTACCCTGATTGTCAATTCAATTTGTACAGTTTTTTTAATATTAGGTTTGAGGTAAGTGGACTGGCATTTTCATTTTGGTTTCCCAAGTTTCATTTACAGAGCCGCGAAACCGTTTCATATAGCTATTTGAGCTCGCTTTTTCCGCAAACCTGTTTCGTACTTTCTAATACACAGATCCTAGAAAATGAGAAAGGTTTCCGTACATGTAGGAATTTTACATCAGAACATTTCAGATCTTTGGGAATTTGACAATTAGTCTTCTTATGAAAAGATTTCTGATTGAAGTAGAAGTATCGAAGTACCAAAAATATTATTGGACCACATAAAATAATGAAGTAGAGTGAAAAAGAAAATAATGTGACATTAGAACTGCAGTATCGGAAAACGTTGGCGCGTAATAAAATGATTGTAAGGATAACGTTGGCACTTCTCTTATTATCTCTTTGACTTTGAGTGCCGTACGTCTTTCCTCTACCACAGACATAATTCTCCCGAGCGTGGCTGATGCTTATTCTCTCTGAGCTTTTACGAAAGGGAGAAGCAATTGACACGTTGTCATCGCGATATCGTGCGTAGACGTATGCCGGAGTACAGGTCGGGGTGGACGGAAGAACGAAAAATCTATCTTCCGTAGGTAAATGAATTACTACTAACTACATTTCGCAGGTAGGGGCAACTAAACGTATCAATTGGAACATTCCGCTGAAGAAAACTCAATAAAACTCAAATATCTCGAAAGCACGAGGAACCGAAAGGCCTGTGTGCCTGAATTTGCAAGTCCCACGCCACACTGCTCACGACGAAAGGGGGAAACGTTGGGGCTGAGCGAGGATGGGGCAGTGTAACATGGCGGAGCGGAGCGGAACAGGGCGGAGTGGGGCTGAGAGGGACAGGGTTGAGCGGGCCGGAGCGGGGAGGAGCGGTGCAGGCTGGGGCGGAGCGGGGCTGAGAGGGACAGGATGGGTCGGAGCGGGGCGGGGCGGAGCGGGGCTGAGAGGGACAGGGTTGAGCGGGGCGATGCGGGGCAGGGCTGAGAGGGACAGGGTGGGGTGGAGTGGGGAGGACTGGGGCGGGGCGGGGTGGAGTGGGGAGGACCGGGGCGGGTCGGAGCGGGACGGGTGGAGCGGGTCGGAGCGGGGCGGGGCGGGGCTGAGAGGGTCAGGGTGGAGTGGGGCGGGGCGGGGCTGAGAGGGTCAGGGTGGAGCGGGGCGGAGCGGGGCTGAGAGGGACAGGGTGGGGCGGGGCGGGGAGGAGCGGAGTGAGACTGGGCGAGGCAGGGCGGGTGGGCGGGGGCAAGGCGAGGTGGAGCGGGACAGGGCGAAGCGGGACGGGGCGGGGTGGGACTGGGTCGGACGGGGCGGGGCGGGGCGAGCAGCCAGTGGGGCGTCGTGCCGTGAATGTCAAGTCACTCAAGAATTAGGGCCCGGGCGGGCGGGCGCGCGCGCGAGCGAGGCGGGCTGGCCGGGCCAGGGGTGGCACCCGCCTGGAATTAATGCGCCTAATTAATTCGGACTGATTATGCGCGGCCGGACGCGCCTACGCCCCTGCGCCGGCACCCCACCCCACCCACACCGCCTCCCGCACCAAGACTCCGCCAAACATCGCCACCGCCCCCTGCAGCTCTTTAGATCCATAACGGCGGTCGATATCGGATGTGTCCAGGCGAAGGGCATGGTTCTGAATTGAATGCACCCACATGTACATCTTTTTTAATCCACGTCCAATTCTTCGTTTGGAAAAAAATGAGAACATTGAGCGCTCGCAAATATTGTTGGTGGATGATGGGGAAAAAATACTAACATGCATTGTACACTACGCAGTAAGCTTTGCTATATTTCTATCGCAAAGTTGTGGAGAGAAGGAATCCCATATTTATATTTACTTCACACCAGTAGAAAAATACTCTCATTTTATACATTTTAGTCTCAGTTCTTGTACACTAGTACGCAAACGAGTGGCATTTGCCAATTTTCGATTTTAGATAAAATGAAATAGTGAATGTCTGATTTTACTTGCTGTGCATTACTTGTCTATTTTTCTATTAGGACGCAGTCTTTGCATTTGCGATCCAGTAAATATTATAGTATGTTTTCTTTTGCTACTTAAACATTGAATGATGTTTCCCAAGCCTCATCTAAAAACCATGCCAGTTAAATGATGTACAAAAATTCGTAACACAGGAATATTGGAAAGAAATATCTGTTCTTCAAAGCTTTATTTACTATGACACGGAATCGAACCCAATGATCACGGTTTACGAGCAGGTGCTTTCACCGGCATGCTACCGAGATGACCTTAAAACAATTTCTTGGGACTACTGTACTGTTATTCCATACTCACAGTGTGGTGAGAGTTGTTATAGAAATTAACGGCATTAGGCCGATAAAAAAAGACGCTGTTGAAGTTTGTTTGTATGAGGTATGAGTTTTCGACAAGTTTAGGTTTATAACCAACATCTTTTTATTTGTGATATCGGCAGCGTGTAGTTCAATAGTTTTTGTAATATCACCTTTTTAGAAGAAAATAAAATCAGGAGGTATTATTTAAATAATACCTCCTGATGAGATCAGAATCTTTCTTAAGGTAGGAGCATACATTGTCCAACTTTAGCTACAGCTCATTTGTTTTAATTGTTTTTAACGGACGGCAGACTGTGAAATCCTTAACGGACCCCGGCCGTTACGTGTAGCTTTTCATATCAATCAGTAATTCTGATTGCGTTTAGTCGATACAACAGAACAGTTTTGTATTTGGCGCGACAGCCCGCGTACGGGCCATGGTCTCCCAGCGGCGGCCCGGTCTTGCGGCCGTGGGTTAAGGGGTACGTGTGATTAGCACATTGCCGCCGTATTGTGGTCTTGTCAACGTGAGAAGTGAGCTTTGTCATCGTCACATGGCAACAGATACTGGGACATTGCAAGGAAAACGCCGACCGGGAATCGAACCTGGGGCCGCGTGATGGAAAGCGAGCCCGCTGGGGGCACGGAGCAGTTTTAGACAAAAGCGATGAAGCAATGCGGTGGTTGGCGTGCGCGGTCACGCCCCCTCGAGCGCCGCGCGTGCACCTGGACGCCCCGCAAGTGACGCACGGCGCGCGCGTGCGCCCGCGGGCGCTGGGCGGCGCGTGCCGACGAGGGGCGTTGGCGGAGGGGCGGCGAGATGGATTTACGTCAGAGCCAGCATTGTGGCTGCCTCTGCCGCGACTCGAATGTCCGCTTTAGGCCGGGCGACGCCCACGTTTCCACCATCTTTTTCGAGGTCTTCGTCAGGGCTGCGCTGGTCGAAACGTCGGCTTCACAGCCTTGGACGCGGCGTCACCCGGACAGCCGAGATCTCACCTCTGGTCTCGGAAGCCTAACACTTCTCTGAATTTCCACTTTAGCCATATAGCTAGATGCAATTCATCCTCTGCTTGGAGGAGAATACTAGCGGCCGGCTGCTCCGATCGCTAGTTTTTGGTGACTTTTCCAATAAATGCACAGTAGTAACTTTAACAAATGAGCCACAGCACCTTAACCAGTGGGCTGCAGACCGCGCGCCATCTTTCCTTTCTCTTCCTTGCTCTATTCTCTCCCCTTACACATGCACACACGCTCTTTTCTACCACATGAAGGTGGAGCACTCGGGAGCTCTTAGGTTGTCTCGGCTGGAGCGGCATCCCGCTGGGGGAGATACCTAGAGAGCGAGTAGTCGTGGAGCGTGTAGGTCGGTGCCAGATCTCGCCATCCAGTTGGGATAGAATGCCGCCACCTCTCGAAATAAAACATTCACTATACGAAAGTGGCTAGTGAACACAGCAGTTGTCGTGCCATAGAATATCAATGAATTGAAAAATGCGCACAATTTCTTGATAAAATGCAATGTTGACAACAGTGTCAAGATCAGCCTCTAGGGTTGTAGACTCCTCGCCAGGTCACCACATCGTGGCACGAGGCTTCAAATCCTGACCCTTTGCAAGCAAGAAAGGCTCGGACCGGGGCTACGAGAGCCTCAATTCATGTTTCCTTAGGGGTCATCCATAAATTACGTAACGCTAAAGGCGGAGCGAGGGGGCCTGAGGCAGCGTTACGCTACGTAACATAGAGATAGGGAAGTGCGTTACAAGGGGGGGGAGGTTTTGAAAATGCTCGAAATTTGCGTTACGTAATTTTTGCACGGCCCCTTTGTTATTTTCTATTTTTCTCCTGGAATCACCTCTCTCTCTCCTCTCTTGTCTTTCTTCTCTCGCCCTCTCTAGCTCTCCATCACGCGCTCTCCTCTGTCGCTCTCCTCTTTCGCGCTGCCTACGTCTCCTAAAGAAGTTTTTCTAGCCCATTGTGTACATACAGCCACAATTAGGTTAAGAAATATTTGTACTTTCGTGAATGGAGGCTGCGCGAAGATAGTTTTCGGAAGACATGCCTTTAATCGAGGTTAGTGTTTGCCTAGCCTCTGGAAATCCTAACGCCACTAGTAAAGACACTTTCTTACATTTACTTTTCTGTCCTCAGCATGATTACTTTTAGGTTTCACTTGTAGGTAGTCTGTGGTTGAAAACGTGTTCATATTCCTAGTTCTCGTCTGTTCGTCGCGTTGGGTTGAGCTTGAAAATATGTAGAGCTCATTTTGTAATTATTCCTGCGACATTTCCTTCAACGTAGGGATTTGTGATGCATGATTTGTTCCGTATTGTAATTGCGGGACGACCGAGTGTTGTGGCCAAAGCGGTTTACGAGGCAGAAGGATGAGGTGGATCTGAACGCCAGCCACACGTCCCCTTCATGTGGAAATAATTCACAAAAGCACACAGCGCATGCTGCGGTTGCTTTGCATTTTAAAATCGTTTCAAATATTCTGGAGTTTTATTGAATAATTCATGTGAATAACAAGATCAAACATTTTGATTTTTGGATTTTTCCACTTATGATTTGTGAGCAAATTTGATTTGTAAACGTCCCTCGTAGTTTGAAAGTTTTTATATTGAGTAAGAACTAATTTCGGGAACGTCAACGACGTAGGTCATTCAGGGGCGGGTCCAACTGATCAAATTGCGGGGCGGGAGAGGGGCATCATTATTTTTTGTTAAATAATGTATTTCTTATTTTATTGTATATTAGTATTGTACTATGTATACAATACTATAAAATTTAAAAAAATGATTTGATTCTAACATAAATATTTAATTTAATTTGGCCAAAAAAAGGAAGGTAACAAACGAAAACTCTCGTAGGTAAATAACTGGTCACCTTGTCCCCAAAATGGAGACAGCGTGAAGATAATTTTCGTAAGACAATGGAGGTCGGTGTTTGCCTAGTCCCTGTGCCCAGTGTGTCGGACGAAGCCAAGTGCCCGTCTGAGGCGCCCAACCCGCCTCCTCACCGCCTCCCCCTTGGGGCCATCGGCGCCACGCCGGAACCTAGGCGACCAGAGATGTCCATGCTCTCCGTCTGCACTTTCGTATGTGCCCCGCTGCACAGAGGCTGCACAGCCCACGCCCCATCACGCCCAAGGGTCAGTGGCAAGCCCTCTCCTCACCGCCTCCCCTTTGGGGGGCTATCGGCGCCTCACCGGAACCTAGGCGACCAGGGATGTCCATGCTCTCCGTCTGCACTTTTATTTGTGCCCCGCTGCACAGAGGCTGCACAGCCCACGCCCCATCACGCCCAAGAGTCAGTGGCAAGCTACCTCCTCACCGCCTCCCCTTTGGGGGGCTATCGGCGCCTCACCGGAACCTAGGCGACCAGGGATGTCCATGCTCTCCGTCTGCACTTTTATTTGTGCCCCGCTGCACAGAGGCTGCACAGCCCACGCCCCATCACGCCCAAGGGTCAGTGGCAAGCTATCTCCTCACCGCCTCCCCTTTGGGGGGCCATCGGCGCCTCGCCGGAACCTAGGCGACCAGGGATGTCCATGCTCTCCGTCTGCACTTTTATTTGTGCCCCGCTGCACAGAGGCTGCACAGCCCACGCCCCATCACGCCCAAGGGTCAGTGGCAAGCTACCTCCTCACCGCCTCCCCTTTGGGGGGCTATCGGCGCCTCGCCGGAACCTAGGCGACCAGGGATGTCCATGCTCTCCGTCTGCACTTTTATTTGTGCCCCGCTGCACAGAGGCTGCACAGCCCACGCCCCATCACGCCCAAGGGTCAGTGGCAAGCTATCTCCTCACCGCCTCCCCTTTGGGGGGCCATCGGCGCCTCGCCGGAACCTAGGCGACCAGGGATGTCCATGCTCTCCGTCTGCACTTTTATTTGTGCCCCGCTGCACAGAGGCTGCACAGCCCACGCCCCATCACGCCCAAGGGTCAGTGGCAAGCTACCTCCTCACCGCCTCCCCTTTGGGGGGCTATCGGCGCCTCACCGGAACCTAGGCGACCAGGGATGTCCATGCTCTCCGTCTGCACTTTTATTTGTGCCCCGCTGCACAGAGGCTGCACAGCCCACGCCCCATCACGCCCAAGGGTCAGTGGCAAGCTACCTCCTCACCGCCTCCCCTTTGGGGGGCTATCGGCGCCTCACCGGAACCTAGGCGACCAGGGATGTCCATGCTCTCCGTCTGCACTTTCATATGTGCCCCGCTGCACAGAGGCTGCGCAGCCCACTCCCCATCACGCCCAAGGGTCAGTGGCAAGCTACCTCCTCACCACGTCCATCTTGAGACTAACGACGTGGAGCTCGGGGCCCGGGCGGTCGCTCCCATGCCTCCAACCACGACCACCTGCGCAGGCGCCATTCTCCTCTGCAGGGGCGGAGCCAGCCGATCATTTGGTGGGGGGGGGGATCATCGATGTTTGTTAAACAATAAACATATGTATTATATTGTATATAATTTTTCTTGTGTACGTGTGATAATGCACAATATTGTTTTTTAAATAATTACTTAGTTTTAATATTAATAAATATTTAAATCAGTAGTGCCATATGTAGGGAAGTAAAAAAAACGAAAACCTCCTGGGGGGGTGATGATTCCCGTGCTCCCCCCCCCCAGATCCGCCACTATCCCCCTGCGGGGATGTACGTGTGTAGGGGAAGATGAGTGGTCAAGAATGAGGATGGTATTCACTTGAACGATGAAACGTAAAAGAGACTTGAGAATAATAATCACTACGCGCCCCGCCTAAAAGAGCGTTTGATTGTTTGATTGTGAGGCGTTGTGCGTGTTCGTCTGGCTGTTTCCTGAATGTCATTTACGTACAAAACACAAAAATTAAAATAGATATTACAAAATTGGGGAAGACATTTGATGAGGCATTATTTAAATTACCCAAATCGAGAAGACACATTTCAATTTGAAAAGACACATTTTTTATCCATCCGCATTGGATAAAGTAAATATAAGCCTGCTGATTCCATAAATAGATTTACTCTTCATTAAAACATACATTTTTAAAATAATGTAGTACCGATAGACAGTAACATTGCTTTAAACAGTTTATAATAATTTCCCCACACCGATAACAGAATATTGATTTATATTAAACTAAATTAAAGTGGTGTCATGGAGGCCTGGAATTCTAATGAGTTATGAAGAATGGAAATATAATATAAAAATTTCATGATGTATTTGATAATTTAAAATCAGCCGTCAGAAGTTTGGTTGTAATTAATGTTAGTTTATTAAAGAACTTTGTTGGATATTTGAAATCCAATTACATCTCCATTGATTTGAAGTATATTGAGGTTACAATTTCGAACACCACACGAGCAAAAAGAACAAAGTGGACTGAGAATGGGCGCAGGTTTCATTTGTGCAGGACATTAAGTTGCACGTGGGTTGAGGGAATTGGAGCTACCTCCAGGACGGTCTTTTGTATGCGTTCATTGCAACAGATCGAACTGGATATTATTCCGGCCGGGCCGTAGAGTTCGGATTAGGCCACTGAATTTTCATTGTTGCCTGTGAGTGGGATTTGCTAATGATGCGACTTACAAAAGAACAAAATGGCCTGCTTGCATTCCCTCACACCCGATTTCCCTAATTCAGCGTTTGGATGGTCTTGACGTCAAATAGAATTGCATAGCTTTTTTTAGTTTAAAGTACTTCTCTTTTTCTAGTATATCACAAATAAACGTTGATTTCATACATACATGATTATCCAATCTCGCGCTGTATGGAGTAATCTTTCAAATTACGAATATTTTGTCTTCGAAATGAAAGCTGCACCTCCCAATCAGTGGCGTAGCTTAGCGCTGGGGCGGCACATTAAACGGGCGGCAAAATTTCTCAATAATAATAATAATCTCTTGAAAAAATCTGAAGAATTTCATTTCCTATTTTTGCCATACCTACAATTTGGACCGATTGAAATGTGCACGGAACTTTTCATTGCTTATTCTGTGACTTCTTTCAATTGATGTATAATAATAACATCTTGCTCATTGTAGCGACTGACAGCAACGTCTGTACTGACTTGTTGGGATTCCCCGTATTTTATTTTGTGCTCGGAATTTTGTGATTTAATATTCAGCGAGAATGACTTCTATCAAATAAAGAAATGTTCAATATTGTATAATGACATCTGCAAATTAGATTACAGTACGGAAAAATCTCTTCAGAGAAGTCCGTGAGAAATGCCTTGACAATTCGAAGAGAGTTTCATTGATGGATCATCAGTCATCCGATTCACACTAACTTAATAGCATATATGGTCCGCTCTCCAAACTGTAATTTTAGTGATAAGTACATGCAGTGTTTGTTAAATCATTGAACTTTGATAAAAAATTGTTGATGTACGTATACATTCGACTGTGTATTATTTATTTAGGTTTTTTATTTATGAATTGTATAGAACATGTATGTTTGGTTGTCTGGTACGTTGTTCAAGCTTTGTACATTTTAGTCCTTCATATTGAAATATCTAATGAAGGGAGCGGCAAACTGTTCCTCGCCATCGCTCCCATCACAATTATTTCATAGCCAAGAGAATGTGCTTTTGACTTAACTCAAAGACTACCAACTAAGGATTGTAGGTATTGACAGGTGTTGAGGTAATTGCTGCCGGATGAGGCTGTAAACTGTCATCCTTTTTACTCTCCCATTCTACTCTATTCCTCTCTTCGAACTTCGAATCAATCCAATTCAATTTTATTAGTAATTTGTTTACAGAATTATCCTATTACAAATTTATGTGTATATTCACAGCTCTATCATAAAAAATGTCATTACAAATAACAGAACTTCGAATCAACAGCTACAATTCAATTATTCAACCAGAGGCGTGCATATTCTTGTGTTGGAAATGAAATATAGTATACGCTGATCCGTTCACGCGTATTCAACAAGATTTATCACAATACAATATCTTCAGTGTATGTTTTAATAAAGAAAAGTTCGTTTTGTAACGTGTAATTGAGAATTCATTACAAATTACGGTAATTGCAGGAGCAGGAACAAAGAAAACCCTCGTTGCATTCGCCACTCCGCTCAGGAGCGTCTTATTGAATGCGCACCATTGCAAACGACTAGCGACTGATTCCGTTGGGTTGGCAATCAAGATCAGCTGCGCCAGAGGCGGGCCATCGGATTCGTTTCCAACGCTCCCAGATTCGGCAACGACCGCCCACGCGAGTCGCCCGCCCTTTGTTTTTCCTTCGGGACAGGGATCAGGGTGGTTCCGGGCAGCAACCACCCAACTGAACGGGAGGTGGAAGTGCTCCTCCGTACGTCAGAGCGTCCGCGTGGCAAACGAGCCCGGAGGGGCGGGGGTGGTGTGGGGGGGGGCGGGGAGGGGCGAGGTGAGGGCGGGGAGGGGCGAGGTGGGGGCGGGTTGGCGGGACGGGGGCGGGGCGGGGCGGGGGCGGGGCGGGGCGGGAGCGGGACGGGGCGGGGGCGGGGCGGGGGTGGGGCGGAGGTGTAGGTCGCTCCTCGCGTGAGAGCGGCCGGGCTGCGTGAGCGCCAAGCGGAAACCCTCCGGAGCGCTAAAGAGGCCTGACGAAGTGGGGCGCGGCGGAGCGGAAGGCGGGGGTGGGGGGGGAAGCGAACGCCTCTCCGGTGGCGCAAGGCGGCGAGCGCCAGAAAACAAAACGAATTGCAGACAGTCGTATAAATGCAACCATTCCCAGACCTGCATGGCCGAGAGAGTGCAGGTCGGAGGGGTCGCGGATTCGAGTCCCGCCGTGAGCAATTGTTGCTTGTCCCTTGTTCTTCATGTATGTGTGTTGTCGCGGAAGGCCTTCTGAATCTGCTGACCCCAAATCGAGGAGCCCGCCAGTGTGTCTAGAGTAAAAAGGTTAATATATGTCCCCATTCCCCATGCACACACACACACGCACACACGCACACACACACACACACACACACACACATATATATATATATATATATATATATATATATATATATATATATATATATATACATACATACATACATACATACATACATACGTCTGTGTGACGTCCCCACGCTCTGCCATCACAGCGTCTATGGCTTGGATTCAAAGAACCTGGATATACCGCAAAGGGACGCACTGCCCCGCTACTTCTATACGTGACCACCAACCATCGACAGTATAGAGCGATTTCTCAAACTCTGCCCCTATGGGGCAAAACAAGCTCCTATGGCCACGATGGAATATCACACGGCATTTCGCGTCTTTCTCGCTCGTGGAGCTAGGAGTCGCATGTTCGCAAGCTCTCCTTGATACGATCGCGATCATGTGATACCTGACGGCACGACTGAGAACATCGCGAAATGCCGTGCCATATTCCATCGTAATTCCATCGCCTTGAGGGACAAAGTTACAATAATCGCAGTATCACAGGAGGGCCAGAACGAACACCCGTGTTACCCGTGTTGCTGAAAACAACTAATACAGAAAAAGAACATCTCTTTTGCAACTCTGATTCATGATTTTCCCGAAACCACGAATTTTAGAAGGAGACGAAGAAGAAAAAAAAGAAGCGCACTTGGGATTCAGAAAGAAGTAAAAGATGAAAGCAAGAATTCAGAGGTGACAAAGCGCAAAAGCAAGGGTCATGAGAAGGAAGGAAGGGGATAAATTAATAATTAGAAACCTAATTAAATAAAATTTAATGCTAAGAAGGCAATATCCACGAAGTGTGATCATCCATCCAACTAGTTCCAAGTTTCAGCACTACGATTCCAAAGAACGTGCAAGAGAGCTGAGAAAGCAAATCGCTGCCTTGCCTGCTCCAATGCAAGCGAATGCCCGTGACAGGGGAGGGGCGGAAGGGAAAAAGAGTAAGCGGATGACGAGGTGCAAGGAGTGGGAGGGGCGGTCCAATTAGGCCCGGGGCTAACGATCTGCTCCCGCGCTGACCCTCCCACCCGGTGACCCAGCGCTCCTCCGCGGCCCGGCTCTCCGCGCCAGTTCAGTTCACTGCGCTGCCCTTTGTCCGCGCGAAAGGAAACCGGCGCAGCCGACGGCGTGGCGCACTCATAGTTTTAATGAATGCTTCTCCAAACTCAGGTTGAACGGAAGTTGATAAAACACAAATTATGATTTGGACTAGTCACAATGTTACTAGTCCGTTAGTAATATATTTGAATGCTATTAACTCAATAACCTCGTTAATGGAGTTCCATCTATCGCCCATATCCAATTAGGGAGACAAAACGTGTCGTTTCAGTCTATGCAATTTTGTGAAATGTTAGAGATGTGTTTACTAGGTTCTTAAGCAGTGACAAAGGCGATTTACCAATAATTATAATTTATTAACAAAGAATACAAGTTCATGTAGATTGGATTCATTCAGTTGTTTCTTGTAAGGCGCTTGAAAAATAAATAAAAATGTATATTTCGGCAGATAAGACATATGAATCACAAAAAGACCGCAAAAATGCGGGATCGTCTTACAGGATAGAAACAACATGTATATAAATTACATTTATCTGAGACAAATAATTCCTGAATTGCATCCTCACTTTCATTGCCGAGAAGTTTGTCATATTGGTTCCTTTCTGTATTAAGCGAGTCGATTTTCTCTTCGTCATCGATATCTCCTAACAAATCGTCTTCAGTGCCATCCTTAGCATTACATTGAACTCTAGGAAGGATTTGATCTCGGGTAAATTCATAGGCCGTTGAAAGTTTGGAGTTCGTTTTAGGACAGATGTATGCTAAAACTATAAAACCTTGACGAAAATGTGTACCTCGTCTTATCGGAAGGTCGTCTGATCTTCAGAAACGTACGGCATCTTCTTGTTGCGAAGGGAGATGACGCATCGTAAGGACGAGCTTCGTCCTTGACTCAGATCAGCTGGCTGGGGGTGAGCATTCACGTGAGCACGCTGGTGAGAGACCTCAATGTCAACGTGCGCAGTAAATCTGCTCAGGCAGAATCTCTGTGGCCTGGAACGCGTTCCTCAGGAATGACGTGGAAGTGATCCACGAAATATTTTCGTTCAACGGGTCGGATACCATTCGGTCAGGTATACGCATCGGAAAATCCTCATCGGTCTATTCATTCGTACGTAATGCAAAATGAGAATTAGGGAAGAGAGAATGTACAGAACATACAGAACTGAGAATTGTTATCTTGCAAAAACGAAAGAAATAAAAAAACTGAAAATATTCGAGTAAATTTTTTTGTTCACTTAGAAGGCCAAGTTTTATTTTTTAATACTGAAAATTAAGAAATTGAATCATCGGACTCAATCGGAAATTAGAGATTTTTTTAAAAAAAATTGTGTAGATTGTTTATTATTCATTAAGTCTTATGAATTGTGTGATTATATATTCAATAATTATTGTAGTTGTTTGTTGTACAATACTATCCAATACAATATTAAGAAAAAATTTGAAGACATTTTTGAGAAAATTTTGAAAATATTGGGGGTCTTCATGTAAAGTAACTTCAAATTTTTGTAGAATCTTTTTCAAAAAATCAAAGCTTTGACTCAAACCAGATCGACCAGGCAATATCCATTTTGGAAGAAATTGGACTTATGGTTTAGGCGATAGCAGTGCTCACAGACGGAAAGACTGACAGACACAGACAGACAGACGGACGGACAGACGGACGTTTTCTTTGCTATTGGTTTTCGGTATCAAGGACCCACAAAATAGGGATTCTGGCTACGTACGTGTTAGGGGATTTTTTCTTAATTTGACAACAGGATTTATCCTTTTTCTTTATCACGGGCGGCAATTAATTTTTTTTTCTGGCAAAAATCCGCCTTTTTTTCGCGCAACATCCCCTAACTTTCCCTAAACTACCTATATTGCTCGTGTATAGGTATGTATACGGGGAAGTAAAAACAGTGGAGTGGCTGTGAGGGGAAGCGGCGAGGCAGGTGGGAAACGTCTTGATGGGATGGAGCGCCTGATTGGAGCGCGGATAAATATAGGTGAATTCAGGAGCGATGAATGGACCGCCGGATGAATGATGCAACGGCGCCGCCTGGCGTGGCGAGGCGGAGCGGGGTGCGGTGGGGGGAGGGGCGGGGTAGGGGGCGGGACGAGGAGACGCGGGGCGGGGTGAGGCGGGGCGGGGAGGGGCGGGCGGAGACAATGGTGTCGCTCGAGGCGCAAGAGGCTCTGGCTCTCCATCAAGCGCCGAGAGCTGCGAAAACAGCTGCGCGCGGCGGCGCGAGCGCTGCGCCCTCCGCGCCCCACAATGCCCCGCGCGGCGGCGGCGGCGCTGGAGCGGCAGGTGCAGAGGAGGGGGAGACGGCTTTCGAGGAAAAGCGGTTGCTTCGTTACAAGTGATTTCGGGCGCTTCAGAGGATAAGGCGGATTCGATGGTGTGACGGTTAGCGTGCCGGACTGTCATACCCAAGTTCGCGGGTTCAAACCCGATCGAAGCCGTGGATTTTTAAGGGCGAAAAAATCCTTCGTACGCCTTCGGAGGGGAAGTAAAGCCGGCTGGCCCATGTTAGTAGATTTACTTGCATGTAAAAGATCCTCAAGCCTAAATGACGCCTCTGAGCTAAATTCAAATCGTCCGAGCCCGAGTCCGTCGCCCGAGATAATACCTTCTTTCTCCGCTAGGTGAAAGGAGCGTAGCGAAATTTGCGTGGTCAGACGGAAGAGCGGGCCTGATGGCCCGAGTCTCGCCACGTAAAATAAGGCATAAACTAAACTAAACTAAACTAAGGTGGCGGCCCCGTGGCCGACATCGCTAAAGGAGTCTTCTTGTCCTTGTGCTAAAGTCCATCTTGGACCGAGGGTTGCGGTCTTGGTCGCGGGTTACAGTCCCGCCTTCGGCATATTTGCATGTGTTCGTCCTTTCATCCCTGTCATCACCATATCGTTTCATCTTCATACCGTAACGTTAAATCCTATAGTGGTCGCTATTGACCTAGTACTTGATGCGACCTTAAAAAAGAAAACAAAAAAAGGCTAAGGTCCCTAGTCTCGTAAGTGGATGTTTTGCCCGGGAGGTGGCGGTGAACTTTCCCCGTCGGATGGCGAGATCTGGCGCATACCTACCGTCGGCTACCAGGGTCTTTCCTCGATAAGGTATCTCCCTCCAGCGGGACACCTCCTCAGCCGGGGCAAGCCCTCAGCTCCCGACCGGTCTCCCGGCATGTGCGGTAGTGTAGTACAAGTTAGTGTAAGTAAAGGGTGAGAATAGGACAAAGAAGAGGAAGGAAAAGAAGAAGAAGCAGAAGGAAAGATCGCCCGCGGTGTGTAGTCCGTATCTTAGCATTCTGTTCCGGCTTTTGCCTGATATTGATTGGAGTAACCACAGAAAATCACCGATCAGAGCAGTCGGCCGCTAGAACTCTCCTCCAAACAGTGACTGAATCATATCTAGCTCTCTTGCTGGTGTCCAATATCCGCCACCGACTGAACTCAAACCTAGGACCTCCACGCGGGAATCACTGCCGAGACTGCGGTAACGCTGACCCGGAAGTTAACGTCGCAGTCGAATCTTTTGGAAGAGGTGATGCAGAAGAAGGCAGAGTATTGGGAAAACGGCTCTTGTGCAAGGAAGACGACAAGGAGGTTATGACGATGTGTGCGATGCGGGCGCCCGCTCAGAATACGAAAACGGGGAAAGTGGTGGCGGAGACTGCTGTGGAAGAAGAGATACAAAAGAAGGCATTGCGGGCGGAGGACGGTGCGCGAGGCGTTGGAGACGAAGAAAAAGCGGCGATGGCAGGAGGAGAAAAGGAGGCGGTTGCTTAAGGAGAAGGTTGTCGGCGGTTGCCGGGGCGGGAGAACTGGCAAGGGCGGTGGAGGAGGCGAAGACGGCGTTGGCGCATCTGATGCGAGTGGACGCAATTTGTTGGGTTTATTGATTGAGATTCCTGGCGCGTCAACTACTGAGGTCATTAGTCCCGTATGTGTAGTGTGTGTTTTTTCATTGGGAGGTGGCGGCGATCTTTTATCCGCTGGATGGAGAGCCGACCTACCGTCGACTAGCGGGGGTTTCCCCTCAGCGAGGTATCTCCCACCAGCGGGACACCGCCTCAACCAGGACAAGCTCTAAGCTCCTGACCGGTCTCTCGGCATGCGTGGTAGTGTAGTGCTTGTTAGTGTAAGTGTGTAAGAGGAGAGGATAGGACAAGGAAGAGGAAGGAAAGATAGCGCGCGGTCTTTGGCCTCTTTGTTAGGGTACTGCTCCGGCATTCGCCTGGTATTGATCGGAGAAACCACGGAAAACTACTGATCAGACCAGCCGGCCGCTAGAATTCTCCTCCAGACAGCGACTGAATTCGACCTAGCTGAGAAGCTAGTGTCGCAAATCCTGCCTAGGACCTCCCGGCCAGAGGGACTGCAGTGACATCAGATGATGCCCTGAGGCACCTGTCCCGGTCGCAAGGCGTCGGAGGGTGTGGTGGAGGAGGCCGTGGCGGTGGGGGGCGGCGCGGGCCGTGTCGAATGCGAGAGCGCATGCGCGGGCGCCCTGTGCGCAGAAGGACCTGCGCGCCCTCCGCCGCCGGTGCCGTGAGCCGGAAGGAGGAGCAGGCCCGCGGGGCGCGCTTCCGGGGATGATCAGCGCTATTCTTCCGCGGCGTTGACGCGCCGGCGCGTCTCAGCGCTTCTTGGCGCATCTTTGAAAGAACGCGCGCGGGGTGGGAATGCCTCGGTTGATTCGTTCGCGGTTTCATTCTCTCAGAATTGCCGAATTTACTTTTGCACTCGGGGCCGATAGATGTTGGGCTGGAAGTATACTTGGGATTTTATTTCTCGGCGCGTGGGGTCTTGTCTTCAGGATGGAATATCTCACTGTATTTCGCGTCGTCGGTCGTGCCGCTAGGAGTCGCATGATCGCCAGCAATGCTCGATAGTCGCGATCATACGTCTCCTGGCGGCACGATGGAGAACGACGCGAAATACTGTGAGATATTCCACCGTGAAGACAAGACACCACTCGCCGAGAAATAAAAACCCAAGTGTATGCGCGTGCTCCTGTAAACGGTTTATACGGTGGGGAAATTAATATTTCTGACTTCAAGCACCGTCTAGCTCTAAGATATGAATTATGTTATCTTGATATTCAATACTCAGTATCTTAATATTCGATATTCAAAATTAGAATTCGGATATTTTCCTTTTTGCCTCTTTTATACATTTTCATGGATTTTTCCCAGCAATACCTACTGGTTGTGACATTTCGAGAATCTTAGACTTACTTTACTGTACTTCCGAATTTCGTAACAGTTTCCTTCTTACATGTTATGTTTTTACTTACAAATTGAGCAATAATGATGCAGAGATGAACTGAAGCACTATAAATATGAGTTGATTGGTTATACCCTTCAATTTTACGTGTTTTTGCAAATTTCACTCTAGACAAGTAAAAAATACAGCATGGTAAAGCTAAAACGTCAGAGAATAACCAGCTGCACAAATTTTAACGGTAGGCGCATCTTGTCTGAACTTGTCTACTCGTGAAGTGCGGATGTTCATTTTTGACTCCCGCGCGGGCTTCAATCTCACAGTGAATTCCGTATACTGAGGTTCGATTTTGAAGTGAGAAACCATTGAGACTGATAAAGCAGGTAAGTATGTACACGTTATGTGTATTTTCGTGCAGATTTTTATTATTTTAGCTGAGATAGAGCTTTTAAATTTTTCATGAAGCGAATTTTAATTATTGTAAGTAAATTAGTGTACTTCCGGGGGTTTCCGGGTTATAGTTTTTAGTGCAATGGAAGGGTTACGTTTTCTATTTTACAATTTCGTGAAAATCAATCGCGGATTCGCGCGGTTTTGCGTGATATATAGCCATTTATTTACGAATGCGATTTGCGGATATTTTGACATGAGTTTATTTACTTTTTAATATCCTTCAAAATTCGACTTAGGGCATTCGGGAATCAACGTAATGACTCGAAGAAAGTTATTTAACATGATACAGCAACAAAAATTACAAGATATTAGCGAAAAATTGGAATTTATAGAAAATTCATTGTTACTTAAAAAAAATTATTCTGACGAACAAATAAAGGAAATATAGCATAAATTTTCGTATTTTAAATCTCATATGAAATTAAGGTAGTCCTTAGCACACAAGAAAGAAGATATGTTTGTTATAAAAAAAAAGTTGATTTGCTCAGTGACACTTTCGAAATAACTAAAGTAGTGAACCGACCAGGCAGGACGAAAGAAAAGATTTCAAGATATGAGTGAGAGAAGCAAGAGAAGAAGAACAGAAGATTTACGACAAACTACAAAAGTCAGAAGTACTGACTTATGCTACCCGGGTGACATTAGACTTTGCAGGAGAAAGACACTTTCAAAAACAGTGAAAGAAATCTTATGTTCTCCAAAACGAGCGGGGAAATAAAAGAAAGAATAGTTTAGGAAAATAGGAAAATACCACTAATGACTCTCAGTGCACTAGCTTTCTTTGTTGAAGCTGATCTTTCCAGGAGGCAATACGAAATAATTAGAAGTAGTAATAGGAAATTATATCCTTGTTGTAGTATACTTCAGAAGAAATAGAATTATCTGCAGATGAAGAACCATATTCTTGTAGTCATTTTTTCTATCACTATTTTGCAATATTTTATGTTCTAGGGGAAACTCAAATTTTAATTTAAATTATCAACAAAGTGATTAGTTAGATTGTATTACTCTAGATCGCTCAATATTATCAAAGATCCAAGAAAAAGTCTAGTAGCAGATTATTTCATTTTAAAATGTCATTAGATTTGTAGGCTTTTTCTTTACTATTTATTGAATTTTTGATTTTCTATATTTTATTATTTTTTATATTATTGTTAATAAAATATGTTAGATTAATATAAAATATTATATTTCGTATTTAGTACATCACCTAAAAATATGGCATCCCTAAAATGAGCTCTGTTCTTGGGGTTGTATTTATATAATAATAATAATAATAATAATAATAATAATAATAATAATAATAATAAAAGGTCAAAACATCATCTTTCTTATTAAAATCTGTTTCATAGCACCTAAACAACCACGAATGTGGAAGGTGTCGCATTTAAATGCAATTAAACAGCAAAAATAATGTTGGCCGCCTAAATCGGCCAAATACCCCACCGTCCGTCCTTTAAAATTAATCATGTACTTGCAATTAAGGAACATCCAAATACTGATGATACACAATTTTTCTTGAGATTGTTTAGAAAGGTACTCTTACATGCACAGCGACATCAGAAAATGGGACGCATTTTAATAGTTTTGATTTTTATATCTATTAGATACAATAGATTATATGTATAATACATGGATATATAGATTGTATTTATATATAGATTATTATCTACGTATGTTATATGTATTGTGGATTACATATATTTTTGAGGTATCTTCAGGTATATCCTATTTTCGACTTCTTGAAAAGAGTTAATAAAATAACTTTATATTCTGACCTTCATCTATAGCGTCACGTTGGCTGCCCTGCGTGGGAGGAGGAGGACCAAGTCTTGCGTACCTGAGAATTGGGTGGCGAGACGTACGGCGTTGGGGGTGCAGATATTTCTAGAGTCAGGTGACGCCGGCTTGACTTGACCAGAGTTGTCACGTGGTAATATGCAACTCCCCACACTCAACGGTGGTCACTTGGGGGTGAGCCGGCGGGTATAAATTGGGCCGACTCACCCTCGCCAGCGGGTTCTGTTCTGCAAGACCTCGCGCTTTGCGCAAAATTCACGCCCAGGCTGGAGCGTTTTCGTGCGTTGCGCGGTCACGTGAGTGGCGCGGTTGGGTGCACTCGAGGTGAGACCTCTTTGTCAAATGTGGTGTACCCACAAGACCGTACGATCGTGGCTGGCATTTGGGAAATATCGGAAAGTGGGTAAAGGGTAATTCAATTTATTTTGTGCACATTTTTGTGAATAAAAGTTATATATCCTTTTCTGTCTGTATGTTTACTTATAGGACGCTACACATCCAAGCAATCAATATTCCACACACTTTAGACAAGAATATGCGTTTAAAAAACCGTACTCACCGATCGGGCGATTATCTTGTTAGCTAGAATGCACCTAACGCAAGTGAAAGGAAACTGCACTCGACCCAGCCCGCTGTCTTTCGACCGCACAGGAACAAACAAGAGCGCGCTCTCCAAAGGACAAACAGCGCCCGTCAGTGGGAGCGCCCCATTCACTCACGGACGTCAACGCGACCGCGTCAGCCTCAAGGGCGGCGTCAACGACGCGGGCGTGGCGGGAGGAGTCGCCTTTGAGCGTCGCGCGGAGAGCTCTTCGACGCCGTCGGACGGCGCTCGCGGCCTCGCAGAAGGGGGCAACTCTTGTGGTGCCAAGGGCGAGTCAACGACAAGGGCATTGCTAAAGGGCGGATTTTGATGAAGTGTCATTTTTTTTTCTTTTCGAACGATGCCGTTCAGTGTAGAAGTTAATTTTCTGTCATGACAAAAAGAAATGGCCCGTTTTTGTGTCAGTTTTTTTGCATTTTTCGTAGAGTTCGTCTTCGTAAGACTTCTTCACCTTTTTTACTTGTTTATAATAGATAAATCCAGCAGGTGTACACCGAGTAGAAAATACTCTAGTTTGCATTGCGTAATTTGCTTTTCCGTAATTTTTAATGCATTTTCGTTGATTTCGTCGATTTTAATATAATTTTAATGCTACTTGCTTCAACTAATATTTACGAGACGCAAACATGTTTTCCAGAGAATTCGTGAGTAATCTATTCGAATTCTTCGCTCAGAAATTGTAATGTCAGCCGTTGTTAGTATGTAATCGGGATAACTAAAGATAACTACAAATAACAAAAGTACGTAATAGGGATAACTAAAAATAACTAAAGATAGATTTCCTGGTAAAGAACAGTCCAAACCGAAAGTTTGAAAGCCGAGTTCACTCGAACGAACATAAATACAGTCTCAGATAGGTCAGTAACGTATCCAACAGCTTGAGTTGTTCTTCGGAACTGGTTTTGATAACATTTTTATGTCATTTTCTTTGCTTTTAGGGCATTTTAAAACCATTTTAAGAGCATTTAATTGATCATTTTTGTAGACGGTTTTGGTCATCAAAATCCGCCACCTAGTCATTACAAATCATTTGTCAGATTTTAAATATTTTTTTCATTTATTATATTATAAATAAGGTAACGAGTTATCCATTGATACAACTGTAATCTCACCAAGATTTGGTTTTGATAAATGTTCGATATGTCCTCCTTTTATCACGCGACACACATGTACACGATAACCTAATTTTGCCGAAACACGAAGAAGCATTCTGTAGGGACGGTCCTCATCGCATCAACAATGCAATTCTTTAGTTCCTGAATTGTTGTTGGCAACGGCGGTGTGTACACCAGGGCCCTTAAACTCCCAAATAACGTGATGGAAACCATTACAGTGGCGCCCTCTCCAGCAGCACCTTCTTACAGCAACTAAAATACAAACTACTGCCAACGTTACTTCAAACGTGTGTAGCTGCTACGTAGGTTCGCATTACGTTCAAGCAGGCGCGTAATGCTACAAAAGATAGCGTCGATGTTCGCGCTTTCTTCAGCGGTTTCTTATATGTATATATTTTGAATAATTGAACATTTAGAAGAAACTTTTCGTATATCCCACAATTTTTAGGTGCCGATGTTGGCGAGCCTGTACCCGGCGGCATTAGCGCTTCCAACAGTGGCACCCTCGAGCTTTGTCCCCGGTTTTGATGGAGAGTTGCCCTGGTGTACACAATGTCTTCGACAGGCCCTTAAAGGATAAAATCAGGAGCTGTGATGCCGGGAGACGACTTGCTCGGTTTGTTGATGTGCGCGGGCTACGGCGGGAAGTCTCTTGAACTGCCTCCACTGTTCGTCGTTGCTCGTCCGATTTACGGAGACTTCCAGAGTTGCCACACGTACCAGGATCCTGGTATTTTTACCGGGATTTAATAAAGATACCATGTATCAGGATGAAGACATCCTGGTACGTATAAATACCAGGATTTTATGTGTACGGTAAATGAAGATGTACATTTAAAATTCGTATAATATTTTTTATTCAATAATTTAAAACTATCACCAATAACTATGTATACAAATAACTATAATATTGGTGAAAACACTGCCTTAGAAACATTAATGGTGACACAGGATGGACTTTTTCTTGCACGTGTTATGGAGGAAAAGGATAGGACCGTTCCACATAGAACCATCTTGCATTTAGCTTATCGATATAAAATGAATCGATATCGAGTTAAGTTTAACGAACTTCCTGTGAGCATTTAAAACATAATAGAGTTACAATATGAATCATGAATTTAAATGAATTGTCATTGGTACCAGGAATTTTAGTGAAAGTACCAGGATTTTTGGACGTTGGTACTGAGATATACATTTGATTGTCTGGCAACCCTGCTGTGTTCTTGAACTGTGTACTCCACAGAATACGCTGAAGATCTGGTGGCTTCGCTGCGTTCTCTCTTCTAAACGCGCGCTGCATAGAAACAACTGACGAGCCTTTTTCTTAATGCAAAACCGCTTCTGCTGCTTACTCGCCAGTTTGGAAACTCGCGTCGTGTTGCTACGTGATGATTGATGACTTACAATGAATCCAACCCATGATGTGTTAAAAACTCTAAGATTTGGCACTTATATTAATATATCACTCATTATATTATGTGCAATAGTTTCTAAAATATATTTTTTTAATCCCATAAATCATTTTTAATAATAACTCTGTACTAGGACGAGCTCTCCGCTAGGCCACTCCGCTGAACCACAACAATGAACGTTAGAGAATTAGAATCAGGTGGCGGCGTTACTAGCAAAGTATTTCCTTAATAAGTAGCTTAGTAAAATGTTTTTGCGTACACCGTTGAAGCAAAACATTGGACAAAACTGTGCTGTATAATTTCACTATATTGACAAGTACATGTAGTCTTAATAACGCCCTTCACTTTCTTGGTTTGCTCACACATAAGTTTAACATTAAAATCGACAAGGTTGAAGTACCATTGCAATAGGAGGATCACACAATACAAGTGTGTGGCTGGAGCTTACAGGTACATAATTTTCGCTTTAAGAGTTTATATCATTAAAATTCAATAGTTAGGGGCGAATAAAAGAGAAAAATCTTACAATGACCATTTCTTTCTATTATTCCTGAGTTGTAACTTTTGAAAGTGTAAGACACCTCAGATATTCGAAGAAACGTCTGTATATTCATTGATTTCAGTTGAGGTTTCGTCATAAAACATTCAACAAGCAATGTAGAAAGGGCCCCGCTTTTAATCACCACCTCAAATCGACCTTGAAGTACTCTGGAATCTGCTCATTAGCGAGTGGATTGTCCCATGCTTCTTCTGGGTTCCTGACTGAATTGCAATATAGAATTTACCATCTCCTTGACGGAGACAATCTCACTTCCACTCGGCTCCGCCGGCTGCCAGCTCCCGCTCTCCCATTTCCTTATTGGACTGGGAAGGGATTGAATTAGTTTTTATTCGACGACGTCGAGGGCATTTGAATATATGATTTTTACTTCCTGCATTGAATATAAGAACCTTCCTCATTGATTCGCTTCGTTTTGTGAGCATGTCTGAACACCTAGTTATTATTTTCTCTAATATAATGCTTCCACTGTTATTATCCAATTTATTTTTGTATCATCCATCCTAATTTTGAATATAAGTATCATCATAAATATCAATAAACTAAATATCAATCGAACTTGCATCGTAGACGAATTTGACGAGACCTTGGGTATTAAGAGGAAAACTCACGAGTGACATTGGCTTCGAAAATATTCAAAACAGAAATTAATTTCAGAAAGTTAATCATGTTCGCACAAATAAAACAATCTTTAAATAATATTACTTGAATCTATTTTCCCGGCTTGTTTGCGAGGATATTGTCCTCTGTTATACGTAACGGCATTGATTATTAAATGCATTGATAGAGGATTACAATGATATTACAGTTACACTATTCCAGCCGCGTTCCTCTTGTGGGTGCTGTGAATGAACGTTGGTGAAGTGGTGGTGGCGCGCGGGGCGGGCGGAGGACGCGTCATCGAAAGCGGGTCCCCCCCCTCGGAGGGAGAAGTGAGGGAAGCGGGAAGGTGGGCGGGGGTAGAACAACTTTAGCGGGAAAGGAGGCGGAGGGAACAGAACTCTGGTGGAAATACTGGTGGAAGCACTCCAGCCAATAGCGTTGGAGATTGACAGCCCTGTACGGCGAGGGTGGGACAGGGAGGGGGGCGATGACGAAGGCATGCATGAGAGCGGGACGACTGCGGGGGCAAATGCGAAGGCGAGCGCAAGGGAGGGGGCAACGGCGACGGCAAGGGAAAGAGAAAGGGCTTGGGTAAGGGCGAGGGCAAGGTCGAGGTCAGTGGCAAGGGCGTGGGTAAGGGCAAGGGCGAGGGTAAGGGCGAGGGCAAAGGGCAGTGCAAGTGCGAGAGAGGTGGATGACAAAGGCAAGGGCGAGGGTGAGATTGAGGACGTGCGCGGGAGGGAGCGGCTGCGACGCGAGGGGCTGGCGGCTGCGCTCTGACAGATATTTAATAACGCGGGGCATTTGTATGCGCGGGCGCCGGCCCGCGGAATTAAGGCTCCGCGCAGCATCGCCCGCGCCCCCGCCCCCACATCCGCCCCCGCCCGCGCCGCATTAACATAGTTTCATTTGTAGTCGCGCATTGAAATCTCCGGCTGCGCCGCGCTCCCGCTACGTGACGGCATCTTCCAAATACACGCCCCCGCCCCCGCCTCCGCCCCCACCCTTGCCCCCGCCCTTGCCCCCGCTCTTGCCTCCGCCCCGGCCCCGCCCCCGGCCCCGCCTCCAACCTTTCTCCCGACCCGCCTCCACCCCGCCCCCGCCCCCGGCCCCACCCCGGACCCGCCCGGCTGCAACGGGAGCTGTGCTTCCCATGTATGGCAACGAGGTGTATGGCAAGAAGGCTGGAGACACGGACTTGCCAACGGTTTTGTATGTTGAATAGACATTGTTTCGGCTGCACTTGATGAACGTGACACTTTCTGGTTTGGGAGATTTTCTTTAAGAAGATGATTCATTTAAAACGTTTTCTTTAACAACAGAAATGCGAAGTTGTAATGTATACACATTTTTACTTAAAAGTGTTGAGGAATACTTTTAATTGTGTCTGCTCTATCATAAAGTACCAATGATTTAGAAATGTAAAGTAATATTCTAAATTATTATCGCCAATGTTTAGCTTACAGATACGATGGGTCGAAATGTTACAATATGCTTTCAATGTTGTCATGTGGCATGAACACCATCTGCGGAACTCATTGCAATATCTAAGACAAAAACTTTCATTTTCGTATTTTCCTTCAATACTTTGTCCTCTATCTCGGATCTCATGTTTTCCGTGAAGTCTTTCTTCTCAGCTTTTTTGTATTTCTTCCATCTTTGTTTAAGAGTTCTCAGTCCTTACTCTTACTCTCTCTACTACCTGTCACCTTTTCTTCCCCAACCCGTTTTATCTCTCAACTTTCTCCTCTAAAATGCCCTCTTAGACCTCTTAGCGTCTTTGGACCACTTAATACATGTTGCCAGTTCTCCTTTTCAAATACATACTTTCTGCATAGTTTCTGTTCCTCATCCATGCAGAACCTATTTTCATTTACGTCTTTTCCCGTTCTAAATCTGGCGATCATCTTTTACCTTTGCTCATTTTCCCTAATTTTTTGTCCAGAACTCCTAGCACCCACAGAAATATAAACATTCCGTTATAATTAGAAATCATATTTTTTCATATTCATATCGAATAATTCTTCATTGTACTATGATCTTGCTTATTTGCATATCTTCCTTCCTCCATATTTCTACCTTATTTTCAGCAATTCTTGTCTATTAAACATTAACCTGTGTTTTTCGCATTATGTCCTATTCCTTTTTGCGGCTTCGGTGGTTATACCACAGTGCGCATGTTCTAAACTGGTCGCCAAGCGCACTCACACACACACACTCTTCAAGTTCCTTGACAACTAGGCATAAAATAACGGAGTTGAGCGGCGCAAAGGAATCCCTGATCCGGGGACTCTTCCTAAAGTAGGAGTTTCTGCCTGGAGCAGCTGCAAACGGGCCACTGCAGCTGGGAACCGGTTCGTCGCCTGCAAGGCCGCCGCGGCGCCGTCCCGCCTTCCCGAGCGATCTCGGCCACTCTGTCAACGCGCAGACTCCGACGGAGACGTCCAGAGCAGCGCTAGTGCTCCGTGCCATAGAGTTGCTGAAGATTTTTCCTAAAGAGGAGAATGCCTTGTAGAGTCACGGCCTATAACTATGGGAGTGGCCGCAGTTGTTCAAAATACACGACGAATATTGATTTGTGTTGTTCTGGATTATGCTGTGAGAATATATTTGTACGAAAAAAAGATAAAAAACTAAAGGGTAGAAGTATAATTTCAGAAAGATATTTAGAATCTGTTTTTCATCCATCGTATTTTAATTTACTGTCATGAGCGACTCTCTGGAAGATATTGGCAGTTCTACGCAATGCAAGAAATTTACCCGAAATAACACAAACTTCTTAGTCTTCATCATTCTCAATATCAGTTTCCTATTTCGTCGTCATTCCAAGTTTTGTTTCTGTTATGGTTGAAAATATGATGAACTTAAACATTTTCTGTAGATTTTTTGCTGTCTCAAATTTGTTAAATAATTGACATTCATATATTATACTTTCTATATTAATATTAATGTATATTATTTATTCTACTAAATCTATGAAAAGTGATCATATTTACAGTGTGAATTTAACAGAATTATTATGCCCAAAACTACAGGCGCACTTTTTGTTATCACCAGGCGAAATAGACAAACTGCAGAATATTATTTTTGAAATCTCGTACGCCTGTGGAGATTTCCCAAGAGAACCGGATTGTTCCTTCCCGAGCCAGGGGCGCCGAGATGAGCTGGCGCGGGGCGAGAGGGGAGGGGGGAGGTGAGCTGGAGAGGCGAGCGCGGAGGGGGGAGTGCCAAACGGCGAGGCCTGGCGTGATGGGTGAGTGGGCGGGGCCCATCCGGGGCGAGCGCGTCGGGTTGACAAATGGAGCGAGAGATAAACAACACGAAATTTGTCGGTGGACTCCAAGAGATAAACCATGTGAGATGAACCCTGGAATAGTGGATATAAAGGGGAGTGGGTATGATGTTAGAAGTTAAAAAAAATGTTTATTCACTGATCAGACCTAAGGTTTTTCACGTTACATTTTTCAGATTTATCCAAATATATACACATCATGTATTGTACAATTTTATATTTGAGGTTAGGTTAGGTGAATGCATTTGGGCTTCTGCATTGTTTTCATTTATTCTTCTTTGGGTGGTGGAGTTCGGTTCCCGGGGTGAGAAATTATTATTTGATGACTTTTTGGCGATCTGGTTTCTAAATTCATGGGAAGCGTGATGTGTCCCTAGTGACATGGTGGTTTAATTTAGGGCCAAAGAAACATGCAGAATAAACGTCGTTGTCGTTTAATCGTTTTATAAATTACGTGAGGATTGAATCCCTGAATGAAGTTCTTGGTCAAATGTCTTGGTCGTTGTTTCGGACAAACCACGGGGCGTTTGTGATTGTACGGAGAAATTTATTTTGAAATCTTTGAGTCAATTAGGAGAAGAATGGGATGCTGTGAACCATATTGGGGGGGGTTATGTTGAAGTGGGGCGAAAGAAGTGAGAAGTGGTATAAAATTAATAAAGATGCGTGGAGAGGGATTATCATTGACTGATTGATTCGTGTTTCCGGCCGCGTCAACTACTTTGGTCATTAGTCTCGTAAGTGTAGTGCGTGTTTTTCTCGGGAGATGGCGATGATCTTTTCCCCGCTGGATGGCGAGATCTGGAGTCGACCTACCGTTGACTAGTGGGGTTTCCCCTCAACCAGGTATCTCCCATCAGCGGGGCACCGCCCCAGCCGGGACAAGCTGTTAGCTCCCGACCGGTCTCCCGGCATGTGTGGTAGTGTAGTGCATGTTAGTGTAAGTGTGTGTGTGTAAGAGGAGAGGATGGGACAAGAAGATGAAGGAATGATCGCGCGCGGTCCGTGGCCCGTTTGTTAGGTACTGGTCCGGCATTGGCCTGGTGTTGCTCGGAGAAACCACGAAAAACTACCGAGCAGAGTAGCCGGCCGATAGAATTCTTCTCCAGACAGCGACTGAATTCGACCTAACTGACAAGCTAGTGTCAAAAATCGAGAGATTGTCAAAAACGAATCAATGGAAGGTAGGATTAGGGCGAAGAAAATCATAAATTTGACAAATAATAAGGAAAATTACCAACATTTTCAAACAAATGATAAACAACACGGCGACAGCAGTACAATGTAACAAAAAAAGAAAGACGAGACACTAAACATATGATGAAAAACAGTCTAAATATGAAGGCAATTACGAATAATAACAATTAGTTGAGTAATAAACGTTATTGGTACGGGATGGTGGAGCAGATGTCCGTGAGATACTTCAATGTTGCAGAGACATTTCGCGAAAGGACGCCTGAGAGAAGGAGGAATATGCGCTAAGAAGACGAATATCCAACACTATAAAATATCGAAACGGTAAAAGTAAACTTAAATTAAGAAAAATATTACCACAGTGGACAAGTCGAATTAGTCAGGTCCGAAAAGAACCTTGTCTTATTCTAAAGGATAAATTAATATTTTTTCCTGAAAAGGAATCTTATTAACGAGCAAACTTTTTATCGCACAAATTCAGTTATTGCAGCATAAAAACATAACCGGCGTTGCATATACCTAATTTCATTATCGCTTTTCTCATCTGACAAGAAAATAAATTCTCTCTGTAACTAAAAGTGGTTGATTTTTCGTTCTTTCGGGACAAGCAAGAAAAAAGACACTAGCCGTGAAAGTTAGCTGCTGCTCCCATCGGCCATTGCGAGATGCCGGTGCGCCGGAATTCGACAAGGTGGCGCCTATGATCTGCACTTTTTATCAGAACTCTTTATATTTTCCTAAACAACTCTAATGTTAATTGACCCGTGGTAAAAACATGTTAACAGCGTGTTGCAACACAGAGATATCGCTATCGACGCTATTTTTTGTAACATTGCTTGCGTCTCGCGAACCTGTGCAGCAGCCACGCACGTTTGAAGCATCGTTGGCAGCAGTTCGTATTTTAGTTCCTGTAAGAAGGTGATGCAGTGCAGCGTGGGACTGTAATGGTCTTCACCAAGGTGTATGGGAGTTGGAAGGCCCGGCTGGCGAAACGGCGCGGCGCTGGCGTCGGACGCCTCTGGGCAGGCTCCGAGCCAACGCAAGCAGCAGGGCCTTGTAACTCCCATACAACGTGGTGGAGACCATTACATTGGCGCGCTCTCCTGCATCACCTTCTTACAGGAAATAAAATACGAACGGCTGCCATCGATGCTCCAGACGTGCGTGGCTGCTGCACAGGTTCGCCAGACGCAAGCAATGTTACAAACAATAGCGTCGATGTTTTGCGCTTTCTTCAGAGGTTTCTTCACACACATATCATGAATAACTGAACATTTAGAAGACACTTTTCGTATTTCTCAGATATCAGCCCGTTTTTATGTGCGGAAGTCGGCGAGACTAACCTGCCGCTTTACCCGGCGCCTCCTACAGTAGCCCCCTCAAGCTTTGTGTCTGGTTTTCATGGAGAGTTGCAAGGCCCTGGCCGGGGCGGAGAGCGCGCCAGCCGCCCACGCGTTATTAATCGGCGCCTTGCCTTGCCGCTGCGTGATTGGGCCAGAGACAACCGCCCGCCCGCCCGGCGCCTCGCCGCCTCGCGCCCATTACAAAGTGCTCCCCGCCCCGCGCCGATGCGATCTCTCCGACGGCACAATGCGCGTGCGCAGCCAGAGGTCGCCGGGGCCACGCGGACGGGAGGTCAGCGCGCCCGCCCTCCTCCAAACCCTCTGCATGCGCTTCGCTGCATTTTCGAGGCGAGACGAATGCTTAAACAGCCGCAAACACTGTGCTTACGGGAGTTTACGGAGCACGACGCGTGGCGCGCACTATGTTTCAGTTCATCATTTCCTACAACTTTCGCTGTATGTTAAGGCATAAAATTAAATTCAAAATGTTTTCGTTTCTCCTTTTTATTTTGTGTGCACTGCAATTGCTTACGTGTATTGTGATCTTGGCAGAGTATTGTGTCTTGGCCTTTAGCCGCCATCCTGATTGATAGTTTCCTGCGTTTACTCAATCGCTTAAGGCGCATGTCGGGATGGTCCCTTTGTTTTCAGACCCAGGAATAAATGTAGATACATCGTTGGTTTACGGGTGAAAGATGTTGGATCGGGTTTTAAAATCTTGGAAATATTCTAATTGGTAAGCACTTCTTAAATTTTTAAAATTTGTACTTTTCTAGTTTGGGGACAATTTTAAATTGTAAACTTTTCCTTGAATTGAATTGATCGTATCCACGTTTATAATTATTTTTTTTACTTAATTTAATAATTTCATTTCTCTCAAGACTCGAACTCTTTACTTGATGTTTTTAGCGGTAATACAAAAATACGTACAAAATTTTAGCTTCTTCAAACCCCCTCTTAAACAGTTAGTAGTACTTATTAATATTTCACTGATTTAAACAAGTTCCTTCTCATTCTCTTCTGACCTAATTTGCGAGTCAAAAAATAATTTCTTTAAATTTAAGTAAAATCTCATAGTGTTTAACGTGATAGATTTGTAATTCATTTTTAATACCCCCTAACGTGAAGTTAATAAATTTAATCACACAAATATTGTGAGAGCATTTCCTGTTCTATCAACTTCTTCCTCCCTCGCTTTCACTCCTGTCTCTAATGTGAGAAACCCTTCATCTAAATTGCGTACGTATTTCTCATTGAATGATCTCCGTTTTAGCACAAAATAAATTGTAGTAAACATTTTTAAAGTGGTCAGGCGGAAGAGCAGGGTAAATGACCTGAACCTTGCCACTTATAAAGACATTTATTTTATTTATTTATTTATTTATTTACTTATTTATTTATTTATGTGGGTGCAAGATTTAAGTGAAGGAAGTGCACATAGGCGAGAAACTTATTGATCTCAAGCCATGCACACGCGGTCATGGCGAGAGTATGCTGCGTCAATTTAAATGGATTTTAGCATAAACTACATATCAGTTTTTAATATCCTCTTCGCAATCTTATTGATTCAATAAAATAATTGATAAAATATCTCCATTTCTAACAATTTACATCTTATAACTTTGATTGATTTTGGTTTATAAATTAATGACTTAATATTTTAAAGTTTTTGTACAAGTCACAAAAAAAGGAATTATTTCAGTTAATGTTGAAAAATGTAAAAAAATAAATATCATTGTTACGTAACATTAAACTAATACCCCCTAATCCTGTGTAACGCAGCGTAACGCTGCCACACACACCCCTCTTTAGCGTTACGTAATTTATGGACTATCCCAAAGCACCTTCGTCATTACAACTAACGAGGACAGTGCAAAATTGATCTGAATTCTACAGCGATAAATCTGCTAAACTCGTGAAATACACCGAAACATCCGAACGATTTTAAAGTATCATCGAAAATTCATCAAATTAAGATCAAAATGCAACGTCATCGTCAGTCTTCTAAATTTAGGAATGATATTGTATTATTACATCGGCTAATAACCGATTAACACAACATTACTTTACAACTTCTTGTTGATAGTGGTTTTGCTGAAACAAACATTTTATTCGCATACAAAAGATTCGCAATTCACAATTATCGCTCGCTATCAATATTTATTACGTAATTTTCAAATACGCTCAAACGCCATTTTTTCATATATGGCTGCAAATTTTTTCTTCAAACTTTTGTAACGAATAATGCTAATTAGATTCTTTAATATGACATAAAGTTTATGTTGAGTTATTTTTTTGTTTTTTCAAAAATTATATGAATGTAATTTTTTTGAAAGATCTCTCACATCTTTAATATGCACATTACCAGCAATTTGGAAAAATTATTACATTTGTGAGTGTAAGTGCTTCAAATAACTTCAAATAAAGTATTTTGAAAACTCAAAACTTTTCTGTGAAAATGAGTTTCAAATTTCGCATTTTTAATAGCGCTAAAACGCAATTTTCTTTAAAACGGCACATAATTTTTAAAAGAAAATTGCCATTTAGGACTAGGTTTTTTTGTTCTTTAATATTTTAAAATTAATATTTTCGCTACCAATAGGAAACCGAAAAATTAAGAAAATGTCAAAAAAAATGTAATGTAGGCGGCGATAGATGGCTGTTGGCAAGAGTTTGTGGCCATTATAAATAGCTCGTGATCCAAGGAAATAGAAAACTAATACGGGAAAATCTGTGCCATTCTGTAGCACCACTATTTCTTCACTAAATTATAGAATTAATACATCCCAACTTCACTCGTTCGTCAATTCTATTTATACAAAACATGTACTGAAGATATAAAATCTTTCACAATGCTTTCGTCATTCTTCAAATAATCTTCTCAATCTTTGCACTTTTCTTCTTCCCCCACCTCTTCTCCTTCGTCATCTTCGTCTCCGTGACTTCCGCTCTTTCTTTTCGTTTGTGAGCACAGCTATTATTTCAGACGAAATATTTTAATAGTTTTGGCGTCTAATCCCTTTTTCTAAATGAATACTAGAAATCACTGAATGTTAAGTGTTGACTGCTGTATTGAAAATGTCTTGCCAATTACTCTGCCTGCCGCTTTGTTTTGCCGGGACTTTGAACAGATTTCTATTCTTATTTCTGTGGCCGAAATGGCATTTTGGCCACGGAGCCGGGTCCCAGAGAGCACAGCGCGTCGCTCCGGGAGGCCAGGCAGGCGCCGGCCACGGCGTCAAAGGACGAGCGAAGAGCGCAAAGGCCCCTCCCCCCCCTCCGTCGGAGCGCGGCGGCCGCGGCGCCTTGCGGGACGCCATTTCACGGCGCGTTCGCGCGCAGAAGGGCCGCTTGTGAGGCGGGCCTCGCCCGCCCCGCGCCCGCCTCGCGTGGCCGGCGCAGAGGCCCGTCGCCGCGCAGGCAAGGTCGGCCGTTCGTTCCGCGACCCGGCTCTGCGCCCGCCAGCGTGAGGGCCGGCGCCGGCCCCAATGAATGGCCGCTCCTGAGCACTCGCACAGCGCCAAGGAGACGGATGCCTCAACAAAATAACTCATGGTTCCACAACAGCATTTTCTTTCTCGCTTTACTAACATTTCAGGATAACACAGGTATCAACCACAAATTTGTAGGCCATATAATTTTACTTTGCAGAACATTCTGCCATACACGTGTTTTGGGAATTTTGCCCCATCATCACTGGCTTCAAGTAACAGAGATTAAACACACATTAAGTACACATATTGATCAGTCGTAGGATGCCGCTAATTATATAGCCTTCTAATTCTGGTTGATACTTCTGTTACCCTGAAATTTTAATCATGAAGTACCACAAGATCTCTGCTGCTATTACAGAATGTCTCCCATTATTTCCACGTTTTTCTGTTTTATACAATTCAGAGCCTCAAGTGGACGCTTGAGGTGGCTAAGAGTGTGTACCCGCCCAGCGCTTCGGTCCAAAGGGTTGCAGGTTGGAGTCCCGCCTTGCGCATGGTTGTTTGCCCCTTGTCTCTCGTGTGAGTGTTGCCGCGGAGAGCCTCACGTTCCGCTGTATCCTACCAGAGGAGCCCGCAATGCGTTGCTATCTGTACTTGGGTTTTTCGTTCTTGGCACACCAAGGTCACGGACGAAAAATGGAGAAGGAAGGCTTTCTCCAATAGCAAGCTTACACGTAGGCCTACAGGCTTAAATGTAGCTGCGGCAACAGGCGACCGTGATAATGACAGCGTTTTGAAAAATGTTTAAAACACTAGAAAACTCCCGCGTCATGCTACAACCGGGCGCATGCGCGTGAACGCGCGAGTCTTGCTGACCAGTGGCTATCATGTCAAATCGACGCTCCAACATTTGAACTTTAGCACCTACATTATTTCATTTACAAGACAGTGATTACAACCATTTAAATATTGGAAGAAACAAAATCTAAAACTTACGACCAAAAAATACCTAGAAAGCGTGAAAAGAGATGCAGAATTTATTGCAATATCGTCAAAATTAGGTTTATTTGTCCGCTATAGTTGGTAACACCTTTACTTTGCTCTGCCTGGCCTCAGCTTCCTGTATGTGGTTGTGTTTCAATGTGTGTCTCAGTCATATATGCCATTTTTTCGTACATAATTGTTGTCACATATGTTTTTCGTTAGTAATGATTTGTTACATTGTTTCAATGAGCATAAGAAAAGAGTGAACTTATTCTGGAATTAATAGAAAGTAATAATACTAATCTGCTGAGAGTGTATCACTGAATTTTCTCTGTTCTAAGACGATACATTCCTATTGATTTTAGTAGGGTGGTGTATTTAGTACGTAGTGGATTATCTCGTTATATTGTGTTACACCACACACTATATTGTGTTATACATTTTAGTTGCACTTATTAAATAATTATCCAACTTCAATAAGAGAGCATGTATTACATGACATAACCTATGAAATGCAATGTGATGTTTTCTGTCAGGCTTGTGTGCTTTCCGAATCTCGGTCGAAACTGCCCGAAAATAATTATTCAAACAAAGGTGGCGCGATCTATAATTTGTAATTGTTTACCAAATTTAGTTGTTTTAAATCGTAAATTACAGATCTGTAACTCACAACCACATTTTGAACTTGTTATTTTAACAGAATGACTTGTGAAACTCAATGCGCGTGTTTCAGCCCGTTTCAGCCCACTGTGCGGCGGTGGCCGCGTGGAGCGCGGCGGGGCGCCGCGTTGCATCTGTCGTCAGCCTCGGAAAACGCACTATGCGGCGCCTTGCATTGATTGATTGAAGTTTCCGGTCGCGGCAACTGCTAAGGTCGTTAGTTCCGCAGTTTAGTACTTGCTTTTATCGCGGGAGGCGGCGGTGATCTTCTCATGCTGGATGGCGACATTCGGATCCGATCCACACGTCGACTTGTGGGGTTTCCCCCACCGACGGGACACCGGCCCGGGCGGGTCAAGCTCTGAGCTCCTGATTGGTCTCCCGGGATGTGCGGCATGTGTATAAGGGGTAAGGATAGAACAAGGAAGAGGAAGATAGAGCGTGGTCCATGACCTGTTCGCTTGGGCACTGCTCCGACATTCGCCATGTTCTGATTGGAGAAACTACGGAAAACACCGATCAGAGTAGCCGGCCGTTTGAATTCTCCTCCAGAGTGACTGAATTCGACCCAACTAACTAGCAGATGCCCCAAGTCACACCAGGCTGTCGACGCCTTCTAGAAAGCAGACTTTTTCTCATTGCTAGAACGAACTCATTACTCGCTTCAGGTTGCAGTCACAGCGTGAGTACGATGGCCACGTGCGTATGGATGTCTACGGCCGCACGACGGGTCCCTATTCGGCATTATTTTTACCATTGCCCAGACTGGCAGAACATCTACACAACGAATGGTGATTGCGTATTCGACAAAGTCCATAATGAACTCGCGGACGACTGGGTTTGTCCCGTGACGAAAATAGTGCTAGTATTCGTTCGATTAAAATTTTCTGAAGCCTGAGAAATGGAAAATTCGCATTGACATACGGTTGGGCGTGCGAGTGTGCTACAAGGTTGGAGATGCAGAAAATTCGTCTATTTTCCCAGAAAGATTCTGATGCGAATTTCGTCTCCCTGGCTATAACCAGCAGAGCAACGCCTCCTACTTTATTCAAATGTCCAGTCCTGCTATTCTTGTAGTTGAAACACGAGAGGATATTCTGGGAACAGTGAGCGTGTAATCAAATTCGAACTCGTGGTTTTTGTCGCCAACCGAAATTAACAGATAACTCTGATCGTTAGCTATTAGGAGCGGAGTTCCTGGAAGGGCCTTTGGCGACAGCGACTGTGTCTGGTTTGGTGTGGTAATTTACGTTCGTTTGTC
This sequence comes from Acheta domesticus, assembly GCA_031308135.1. Lineage (NCBI taxonomy): Eukaryota > Metazoa > Arthropoda > Insecta > Orthoptera > Gryllidae > Acheta > Acheta domesticus. Next base: position 51,962,830 of record JAHLJT010003656.1, read on the forward strand.
AGTTCGGCGCCGCTCTCGCCGTGGTTCTGGTAAAATCCTCGATATTCGAGGGACGAATGAGAGAAAAACTTATTCGTTTTATATGGAATTTAAATTGATTTTTGGACACTCGTAATTTTTGCATATTAAAATATGTTTCATGTAATGCATCACTTTTAATATTTTGTTCAGAAAGCGCACGCTTGCGTAAATAAACCCTTCATTTATTGGCTGTTCATTCAATATTATTTATTACTTCATTCTATAAAATAAGCACAAGATAGTGGTTTATTTCTACTCATGTTGAATCCCGTCATTTCATACTAGTTAAATCAGTAAACTGTGAAGCTAAAAAATACACCTCTGCAAGTAATTAATGCGTCTCTAAATCCTGCACATCATTTCGCACCGCACTCTCGCCCCGCATTGTTGCCCACGATGCCGCTCCCCGCATCCGAATCCGCGCCACTCTCGCCCCGAACTCTCGTTCCCGACTCTCGACTCCACGATCTCCCCCGATACCGCTCCCCTCAGACGCACCCGTCTGCCGCCCCCGGTCCCCGCCTCCTCCCCCGTTCCCGCCCACACACCCCGCCCACACACCCCGGCCCACGCCACCGCTCACACCCCCCGCTCACATACCCCGCCCACACCCCCGCCCTCGCCCCTGCCTACGTCCCATCGGCAACTCCGCCCCCGACTGTCGGCCCCCGTATCTCAGCCCCAACACTCACCCCGCCTCCATCTCTGCTCCCGTCCCCTCCTCCGAGTCCGTGGCCCGATGTTTCGCTCGCTCGGTGGCCGCCTCCGACCCAATTCCTCGCCCGCGCCCATTCATCGCGCGCCGGTGGACGGCGCGGCCGCGTCCGGGACGACGACGACGACGGCGAGCGCCGTCTGCATCCGCCCCGCCCTTCGATCGGCGCCCTTCATAGCCAAGGGGCGGGGCGGGGACCTCGGGAGACATCCGCCCCAGGCGCCCCGGCGGCCGCTCGCCACAGTGGGCCTCGCGCAGCGCTCAGCGCCAGCTTCATTGAAGTTTGAAGAAACACGGCACTTCCTTAGGGGCCGCCCATAAACGACCTAATGCAAATTTCGAGTATTTCAATACCCCCTCCCCCTGCTAACGCACTCCTCTACCCCTATGTAACGCTGCCTGAGACCCTCTCCCTCCCCCTTTAGCATTACGTTATTTATGGACGACCCCAATGGTATCGCTCAATTGAAGAGATTGTTCTAAATACATTTTAAACAATACTTGGAGTGAGTCATTTGGAATGATAAGTGGTGCTGCTAAAACAGCACGTACTTTCTGGCCCGTATTTTCACGCGTAATTACGCGAAATGTACTCAAATGTTGGAAAAATTGTACATGACCTTATTTCAAAATCTATCTTTAAGAAGGTTTCATTAAGGAAAAAAAATCTCTATCTTTAATATTTTAGTTGTACGAAGACAACGAAAAATATTTTAACTTTTGTAATTTTCGAATAATCAGGGCTTTTAACGAACAAGAGATCTGCATCGTTATCTTAAACGTCCTTCACACTATCCAACAACAAAATTTAATAAAAAACAATTGAGCGTTTTTCTGAAAATTTTGGAAATGTCCCAGAGGTTTCATTCAAAGTATCCCCACCATTAAAATAATGGTTTCAAATTCCAGGAGGCGCGACATCAGCCAGATCGATTAGAGAAATATCAATTTTGGAGAAAATCGACTGAACGGTTTAGCCGCTAGCGTTGTTCACAGACAGACAGAATGTGTTGCCGTTAATAGATTTATCGATGTCAAGGACCTACAACTTATGGATTCTGGTTACACTATGTAATAGATGATTTCCCCCTAAATTTAGCAAATGTATTTACCCACTTTTTCTTTATCAGGACCCTGTAATAAGAATTTTTCTGCCAAAAATTCACTGTTTTCGCGCGGAGCGTTACATAACTTTCCCTCTAGTCCGTAGCGAGATAGTAAAAGGCAGGCCAGCGTGTTTTGCGGGATGAAGAAATGTTTCTTGGGTCGTTTTGAGAAGCAACGCTTCTTATTGCACTTCGTTTTATCGTTTGAACTCTTTTGTTCTTTTACGTAATAACCATAATATCTACAGTAGGAGTGACAGTATGAGATAAGAATGTTGCCAAGGAAAAAAAAGACGAAAACTCAAAAGAGAATGGGGAGATGATGTAAATGAAACTATGATGGACGGCGCGGACTAACAAGAAGAGTTGCAATTGAAACCAGTGCATATAATTAATGTAGGCGTAACGTTTCCCACTCCTCCGCCACACCTCTTTTCCAGTAAACAGACGTGAATGTTGGGCGATTGCTGTAAAGGCGCAGGATACAGGAGAGGGAAGTCAATGCGAGAGTGAGTAGTCGCGGGAACTGGGATGTGACATTGATTTGCCTAAATTTGTTGTACTGTGGACCAGTCAGTACTGTTGTATTACTTTAATAAATAAAACTTGAAATAGTGGGCAGGTAGATATAGTTTCTCTGTTAACGTACGCTGGGTTATGTGGCTGAGGACATCAAGTGATGTCCCTGCAGGGCCTGGTCCTAGGGTACCAGACCCGACAGTAGAAACAGGGCTCAGTCAAATTCATCCGCTGTCCAAAAGGAAATTCTAGCGGCCGCATGCGCTGATCGGACGTTTTCCGTGGTTTCTCCGATCATCACCGGGCGAATGCCGGAACAGTACTCTAACAAACGGGCCACGGATCGCGCCCAATCTTTCCTTCCTCTTCTTTGACCTATCCTCACTCGTTACTCATTCTCACTTACACTTACATACATTACACTACCACAAATGTCTCAAGACCAGTCGGAAGCCTAGAGTTTATACCATCTGGAGCGATGCCTCATTCTTGGGAGATACCTGTTTGGGAAAACTCTCCGCTAGCCGTCAGGGACGTCGGCGGCGGATCTCACCATCCAGTAGGGAAAGATCACCGCCACCTCCCGAGGATAAAAATGCACTGCACTTACGGGACCAATAACCTCAGCCGTTGACGTACACGGAATCACTAATCAATCGATCTGTGAACGTATTGTTGGGTTTTTATTTCTTGGCGCGTGGGGTCATCTTCACAATGGAATATCTCACGATATTTCCCGTCGTTCTCGGTCGTGTCGCTAGTAGTCGTATGATCGCCAGCACTGCTCGATACAGTCGCGATCAAGCGACTCGCAGCGGTACGAGCGAGAATGACGCGAAATACCTTGAGATATTCCATCGAGAAGATAAGCCCCCACGCGCCAAGAAATAAAAAGCCAAGTATAGTCCGTGATGTGGGTGGTGGCGCACTTAGGGATGGCAAACAAACATCGATGTTTTTAAAACTTCGATGTATTCCAACAGAAACATCGATATATTAACATCGATATTTTGCTTTTGATGTTTTCTTCACATCGATATTTTGTTGCAAAATCATCGATGTTTGAGTTTATTATTCACGCAATGCTGTATTACGTCTTTAAAGAACGTTTATGTTATTTTGATGGTATTTTGTTTGGTATGTGTAGAATATGTATTAAAAGATTAAGATGGTAAAGTAACGAAGAACAATGTTCTTTAATTTTGATTTTCTTCTGTACATTCCATAATAATTTTATTAGCGCAGTAGCCTACAATGAACATGCTGCTAACCAAACAGAAAAAAATATATCCCATTTGCGTACAGTAATTAAAAATGGATAGGAAAATGGCATGATTATTAGTCTATATTTAAAACATCGATGTTTTTGTCGATCTTTTTTCATCGACATGGAAAACCCTTTAGCGATGTATAGAAACATCGATATATCGATGTTTTGGTCAACCTGATGTCACTGCAGTCTCTCTGATCGGCAGGTTCTAGGTTCGAGTCCCGACGGCTGCAGGATTTTCGACACTAGCTTGTCAGTTCGGTCGAATTCAGTCGCTGTCTGGAGGAGAATTCTAGTAGCCGGCTGCTCTGATCGTTTTCCGTGGTTTCTCCGATTAACATCAGACGAACACCGGAGCAGTACCCTAACAAACGGGCCACGGACCACGCGCGATCTTTCCTTCCTCTTCCTTGTCCTATCCTCTCCTCTTACACACACATTTACACTAACATACACTACACCACCACACATGCCGGGAGACCGGTCGAGAGCTAACAGCTTGTCCCGGCTGGGGCGGTGCCCCGCTGATAGGAGATACCTGGTTGAGGGGAAAACCCGACGACGGTAAGTCGACGGTAAGTCGGCGGTAGTCGACGGTAAGTCGGCGCCAGATCTCGCCATCCAGCGGGGAAATGATCATCGCCACTTCCCGAGAGAGAGAAAACACGCATGACCTAAGTCGTTGACGCGCCCGGAAACACGAATCAATCAATCAATCAATCGAAGTTCTAGTAAAATTTGTCACCACTGGGAGCGCGCGACCGGGCCCACTGCGGTGTGAGCGCGCCGGCCGCTGCCCGCCCCCGCGCAAATAAAGCCGTCGGGGTGAAATACGGGGCGGCGGCGAGGCGGGCCTCTTATTGTGTACACTCGCGGGGCCCGGACAAATCACCCCATTACGCCGCCCATTGTTATGGCGGAGGCCGAGACCTGATCGGGGCCGCGGGCGGCGGTGGCGCTTGTCCGTCAGGCTGAAAGCGCTGAAAGAAGGCGAACGGGCTCCTAATCGAGTTGGAGCCCGCGCCCCACTTCCGCGTGGTTTGTTTACATCCTCAATGAGCAGAAGGGGAAGGGGCGTTCTGGTCCACGAATTCGTCGAGTCGTGGAAAAGAATGCCAGCCAATCCTATTCACTTAAAATCCTGTTCGAAGTTGTCGTTGACAATTGAGGTGCAAGAACCTCTCTCTTAATAATAATAATAATAATAATAATAATAATAATTATTATTATTATTATTATTATAAATAATAATAATAATAATAATAATTATTATTATTATTATTATTATTATAAATAATAATAATGACAATAATTAATATTTTTAAATGTTACAAAATCACGCGCTTCCTCTTAGATTTCTACCTCTTAGTTCGTGTTGTTTCGTTGCGCTTGTGTTCTAACCAGTTAACTAAGTATAACCTCGGAGAACTTATTTTTACATTTAAATATGTGTAATTGACGCCAGTGAAAATTATATCGAAATTCGTCTAGTCCTTCACAATAATTCGTCTTGGCATGTTTTCTTAAATAATCTTCTTCTATATTCTTCTTCTACAATCTCTAAAATAATCTTCTCGTCTTCGTGTAGTTCTTCTATTCTTCTTCTTTTCTTCTTCTTCTTTTCTTCTTCTTCTTCTTCTTCTTCTTCTTCTTCTTCTTCTTATTATTATTATTATTATTATTATTATTATTATTATAGTGCTGACCTTTATTTTTGGGCAAATAGATTTAGCGTAAAGGGGATTGCACAGAAGTGATGTGTATCAGAGAATTATGTGCGAGGTTGTAGGCAGTGTCTTAGGGACAGTGGTTACATGATTAGAGTTTTTTTTTATAAATGGTTGTCCTCATTTTTGACACAAAAATTTTCATAGTATCTAAATGTGTTTTTTAGTTTATACTGCCATACAATAAAGACAAAACAATTTCTCCTGAAGTTCTAGGAAGAACCTATTTGGGATTCACATTAAGATCCCTTTAGGTTTTCTCATGGAAGTCATTAAAGAAATAACAAACTGAAGTAACATCATGCATATTTCCATTTACTTTTTAGATTAGCGTTTTTTTCAAGCGAGCCGTCGTATTTATGATTCTTTACATATTTAATCTTATTTTTGCTTAACATGTTCTCTCTTTTTCATCTAGTTTCTCGTAGTTCCTCATTTCCTTTTTATTGCTTACTACTGAAAAATTTCATTTATTTGACTTGTTTTATGTTCATATCCTTTTTATATTAATAATATTTATTTAGCTACAATTGGCTGATTGTCAGGTGGTAACCATAAGTCTGCAGATTTACAAAACATCTACATTTACAATGCAAAAACAGTTTACAATATCACATAGTAAAAGAAATTACAACAACTACTACAGCAAAGGATAGAATAATACAAGAGCTTGCTCTAGAGACCCACGAAAAACCAAACGTTAACTTTAATACTTTTAAAAATGTACGTTTATGTACATTCATTTCTTACTAATTAGTGATATACTATCAATATTATTAATCACATATTTATATCACATTGTACACATTCACATTATACACATCACAACATATATATATATATATATATATATATATATATATATATATTATAATCACACACATCTTATGAATCATATTATTTGCTCTGAAAATGCTATACTCTTCCGTTCATGGGAAAGCTACGAAAAAGGTTTTTAAAAAATTAAAATTTTACATACTTCTGTCTTTTTCTCGCTTTTTGTAAACAAAATCATTCTAATCTTGTTGAAGACCCGCATCGAATAGGTTTATTCACAAATATTACAAATGTTCATCGATGCCTCGTAGGTAAAACGAAGGCGACATGACAATGTCGCTTTCGATGGCAAACGGCGTCCCGGACGCGACCGCAGTGGAACAGTTGCCGCGCTAATTCCATGCGGCGCGGTCGACGGTGGCGCCGCGCGCGTTGGCGAGGCGAAATATGCGGGTGGCGGTTGCGGCGCGTCCGCCGACAGCGAGAATCGATGCGCGCGCCAGTCGACGCGTCGCGTGGGCGCCGCGTGCGGTGCGTGGGTGGGGTGGGGTGGGGAGGGTGGGTGAGGAGGGGAGGGGGAGGGTGGGTGGGATGGGGTGGAAATCGGATGGCGAACGACGCGCCAGACGGACGGGTGGCTGCCCGCAGCAGTGCCGTGCGTCCGCATTCGCAGCCGGCCCTTCTCGGCCCCCTGTGTCGTTTCGTGGAGTCCTCACATGTTCGTTTACGTTCCGTGAACAAGTGGCGGATGATGTGCTTCACATGTTTCAATTAGGATAGTAACGCAGATATTGAGTATGCATGCAGACAGAGAATTGGTCGCAATTCAATCTTCTTAAAACGAAAATTGTAATATGCTAATATAATGCAAAATACAGGGTGAGTCACGTAACTTTAGCACCTCTTGTAACTTTTGAACGGTTGAAGTTATTGCAATGCAGTTTTCACAAAAGTGCATGAGGGAGTGGGGCTAATTGATACGTAAATTCATTTCTGTTTTATCACTTACATTTTACAAGATATTTGAGGTAACTTTGTTTTTTCAAATAGAACTATACATATTTTTTCAGTCTATCATGACGAGCGTGAAAAGACAAATCCAGTGATATACACATTGGTATATATTAGATAAGCATTTTTTGAGTAATTTTGATTTTTGCAACTAGGGTTTATTTTGAATGTACTCCTAACAGTCCGCCGCACGAGGTCACGCACCGCTCCACAGGCAAACGCGTGCTCGGGAAAAGGAAGGACGTTTAGTACTTGAAGATACGAAAATATTCACAAAACTGTTGCAGTTTTTCCTGAACTCTGCTTTCAGTCCTTTCCCATTTTCATAAGTAGTATGTATTGAAATAAGTTTGTTTCCATCCCTAAGTTATTATTACATCCTTATTAATATTCAAAGTGTTTGCTCACAATATGCAATATTTTTTGTACAGTCTTAATATTTATTCTGATAGTGTTTTGCTTCAAGATCCCATTAATATCCTGTGATATAAAACCCAATCAAAAGGAGTTGAAGTAATAAACAATTTTAATACAATACATAGTTATGACAAATCCTTACTTTCAATCCTTCAATTTCTTCAACCAAAGAAAGACAAAAAAATTGAATATGCGGAAGGATGGAAAGCAGAGTTCAGGGGAAAAACCTACAACAGTTTTGTGAATATTTGGCATATGTTTCATATCTGCAAATAAAAAGATACCTTCCCTTGCCGTCCCCGCGAGCGCGTTTGTCAGTGGAGTGCTGCGTGACCTTGTGTGGCGAACTGTTACAAGTACGAGGTCCATTCCAAATATCCGTTAAACCCTAGCAAAAATAAAGATTACTCAAAAAATGCTTATCTAACATATGACAATATTTATATCATTGGATTTGTCTTTTTACGCTCGTCATGATAGATTGAAAAAAATATGTTTAGTTCCATTTGAAAAAACAAAGTTACCTCAAATATCTCGTAAAATACAAGTGATACAGAAATGAATTCATGTATCAATTAGCCCTATTCCCTCGTGCACTTCCGTGAAAACTGCTTTGCAATAACTTCAACCGTTCAAAAGTTACAGGAGGTGCTAAAGTTACGTGACTCATCCTGTATAAGGATTGTAACATGTTAAAGTACTCAAGTACATTGTAACAAAGAGTTTGGAAAGAAAATCTACAAGAGATTGAAAATAAATATTATAAAAATAGGAAATTGATGTGAAACATTACTACATTAGAAATTAGGGTAGTAGCGGCGGATGTGACAAAAGGAAATTGGTGGCGGTCTTGCACCGTTACGCTCTCCCGGGCCGCGTGGTTGTGTAAGTGGGCTGCAGGAGCGCAGTGAACGCGAATCATTTGAGGTGTCGGAGTGGACATAATGGTAGGGCGCCCAGGGGACGACAGTGGTTAAGAGACACACTGTGTTGTTGTGTAATGGCAAGGGTATTTACAGTTTTATTTGAAATTAAACAGTTGCAGAAACTGGATGTTGTAAATGGTGTAGCTATCTGCCGACTCGAAGTTTTCTTAAACATAATTTTTCTTTTATGCTGAATTGAACATTTATTTTCATTTGTTGATTTACATATTTTTCAACACACTATTTATTTGATATATTTAATGACATTCAACACTATTGAAGATTAATAAAAACTATATTTACCAATACCATGTCATCGTTTGGGATACAGGGATTAATTTCATTTCTTTGTATTCGACGTGAACGGTCAACAAACTACAATAAGAACTCTCATACGTTAGGCATGTTCAGCACCTTTCGTATGAATAGTCGCATAATGTCAGATACCATTCCTTTCACCCGAATGCCTGACTAGAGGTGATGGAATTATTCATCATTTCTTGCATTTCATGTGTGGATGCATTAATCACCATTACGACAAAGCAATTTCTAGCTTTATCGTCACGTACATTTCGGTTTGAGCTTTTGGTTCGTTCCTCGTAACAAACGTTTATAGTAATGACAGTGAATCTCTCTACCTTCTAAGGCAGGGCCGCTCAAGCAGAGCAAATCGGCAGCGCGGAGCCGTGTTGTCAGCCGAGAGCGGGACACCGGAGCCCGAGCGTTGCGCGCCTGGCGATAACCTCTGATACAGTGTCCCGGTAACTCCAGTCGCGGAAACATGGAAGTCCACGCGAGCACTTCACAGACAAGAGCACCTACACCGACAATTTTCAATGCAGTATGGGAAGAAAAGTATCTCTTCGCCGACTACGGCAGCTATGCCAAAAGTTTAGTTTACATAAAGGGTTTCACGTAAAGAAGTTTAATTTGCAACGACATTATACATTAAATCATGCTGATGAAAATGACAAGTACGCTGAAGAAGAACAAAAGGAAGTTTTCAGTGTTCTGAAAAACAATGCCTCACTAGAAGTAAGATTTGGATGTATTTTGATGTTCTTATGTTGTTTTGGCAGTAAAATAACACAATACAAAAGAATTTAATTTCATTGCATACCGATACTACAACGTGAGCATTTAGGAAAAGAACTTCCTACAAAACCGTTTTCCAAAACTGCATCGGAATACTCCTCGATTGTTAAGTACGTTTGGATCAACATACAACTGTGAGCAATTTTTTGCTTCTTTGAAAATCTGTAAATCTCGAATGAGAAGTACAATTACAGATCACAATCGGAAATGCATGTTACGGCTCAACAGCACCATGCCATCTCTTCCAAATATAGAAAGTATATTGCGAAAAAAACATTTAAAAGATGTAATTAGAGTATTTGATTTTGCAATCAACTTTATTTTTTATGTTCATTTCCTTTACTTTTAGTATTTTTATTACTAGTTTATTTAATAACATCTTTTGTGCAACCTTTATAATACTTTTCATATTTAGTAGCATGATAAATTGTGTAATGTCACCGCTATTAAATTTCTTTATGTTATTGAGCACTTGTTTTGCAACTAAACATTTGGCATTGCCGGCGCAATCTGCAAAAAGATACTTTTCTTCCCATGCTGCATTGCAAATTGTCGTGTTTTTAATTTCCAAATCACACTAATATGTTTATATCTAGTAACTGTTCCAATAAATGTTACAAAAGTGTTTTACTGTTTTTCTTTTTGTCGTAATATCCTTTCCCAGAGCAGTGAGACTTTCTCATTCCGAACGTAAAATACCCCGTAGAAATACGACGCGACCCACTGTGCCACACTCCACCGATCGATATTTGATGACGTCATTCGCTCTTTCTGCGGCGGAAGAGGAGAGAGCAACCGACTGCTCCTCCTCCGAGCAAATGGTTGAGCGGCCCTGTTCTAAGGGGACCTACCATATTTTATCTCATTAACTAGGTGATTGTTCTCTGTGACGCATGTGCTATACTTCCGTTATGGAAGCATTCCCTGCAGATGTTCAAGCCAATTTTGTTGGTATTCCGTGATGTTTTCACACCGATGTAATTTCTTATTCATGCCGGATATTTTCTCTTGCTTTATGATTAACAAGTTTGTAAATTGCCGACGGTCTTAACTGTTCTTTTGCTTATTTTACATCCCCAGGTCTTATCCTCGGGAATAAACAATTTTCTTTATGGCAAATCATGTGACCTTACCACAAAATAAAATAGAAGCTATAATTCGTACAAGTAAATCAAATTTCGTTTATGCAATATGATTTATAAGTTATTATTTGTATTTCACAATGTGAAGATCAATGTAAATATCATGCACCAATAGTGAATCAATCTTTTGAAATATTCTTGGACAGAATAGACGCCCACCGTCATGGCGGATCGTCACGATTTCTGAGCACAGTGTGGGGTCTCCTGTCTACACTAGAGCTCACTGGTCTTACTTATCTCAGAACCAAATAGCAGGAATTAGCGTCTCATTCCAATTTGAAACATTTATTCTCTTTTCTGTTTACTAAAGCATAATAAAAAGTTGAAAGTAACCAATATTTAATGCTTTGATATTGGGACTTATCTACAACACATTAACAAAATCCAGTGTTTCATTTCTTTGAGGCTATTTTAACATTCACGCAGGGGTGTTCTTGATTTGAGAATTTTTAATAATTTCATTATATTGATTTATAGCAAATAATAGTCGTCGGAAACCTAAACCTATTAAGTAATGGCTACCAAATAATATCACATCAAATAACATTCGCATCTCTTGTACAGTTTGTTGGCGGTCTTTACAACCGAATGCTAGGTAACATCTCACAAGATACATTTAAGTCGTACGAAAATCTGTAGGTAGGCGTTCACCGCAGCCAACCTAACGAAAAGCGACCGTGACGATTTTCAGCATTTGAAAGTTTTGCAGTTGTGCATCCTGCTATAACAGCGTGGTCCAACTGGCGGCCAACCCGCGAAAGGATTTTAGTCTTTGTCCCTTACACCCATATCGAGCAAGAACATAGCACGCCTAGTACATGCACCCTCTTGGAGTCAACAACCTCGAAATGTCAAAATAGATTCAAGTTTAGATTTGAGCATTTTTTTCTGGTAAGTTCAGAAAGTCTAAAACAACTCAAGTGTTTCCCTGCGTCGTGCATGCTCCCTGATCTCACCCGTTGCGCCCTCCCGTGTTTCAGAGCAGCCGGGAAAATTGCCGACGTCAGCAATATGGGAGAGTCATGAAAATGTGGCCCGCAACCGTATTAAAGATTTGACTCCCGGCCCTTGAAGCCGTGCAAGTTGGACACCCCCGAGCCGCAATGTTGAGACACTGCGCGCGCCGTCTGCCGCCCTCTGCGCGCTGGCCACCCCGAAGGGCGGGACGTTCGACACTAGCTCCTCAGCTAGGTCCAATTCAGTCGCTGTCTGGACGGGAAGCCTGTGGTCAGGGGGTAAAAGTTCTTAAGCCAAAAATCTTAGTTTGGAGAAAACAAGGGTTAGATTTTTGAGCCATCGCTTGTTCCTATGCTATTTCTTAACGATTTGTTCTCGTTAAGGAGGCAACATTTGAATTCGGTCGTTTTACTAAAATAAAATATAGATACTTGCAGTTTCAGTACTTAATCCAATTTTGCCAAAAATTGACTTAAGAACTTTTACCCCGTGACCACAGAAGTCTAGAGGCCGGCTGCTCTCATCGGTCGGTTTCTCCGATCAATACCAGGCGAATGCCGGTGCGGTACCCTAGCAAACGAACCATGGACCGCGCGCGATCTTTCCTTCCTCTTTCTTGTCCTACTGTCATCCCTTACACACATACATATTAAAGTGCACTATACTACCACACATGCCGGGAGACCGGTCGGGAGCTTACAGCTTGTCCCGGCTGGGGCGATGCCCCGCTGGTGGGAGATACCTGGTTAGGGAAAATCCCGCTAGTCGATGAGAGGGCGGTGCCGGATCTCGCCATTCGGCGGGGAAAGATCACCACCACCGCCTTCCCATAAAAAACACGCACTTCACTTACGGGACTAATGACCTAAGTAGTTTACGCACCAGGAATCACGAACAATCAATCAATCAACCAAAGGGCATGGGAGCAGCGGGGACTGGGCGCTCGGGAGGCGGCGAGGGAGCTGCCGCCCCCCTCTGCCACACACACACACATTCCCACCGCGTCGCGCTTTGCCTATCTCGCCACGCCCCTTTACCCTCTCCCCGCACAGCATCGCCTCAACCCAGATCCCACTCGGCTCCCCTGTCCCCACCCCTGCCCACCACCGTCTTCAGACGCCTACTAACCTCGCACCGAACCGTCTCTTGCCGCCGCCCCAGCACCCCCCACCCTCCTTTCCATTCCCCACCCCTTCCCTCTCTAGACTGTCCCCTTTCCTACCTTCCCACCCCGCCCCGCACCTCGCCACCCCGCCAACGCCACTCCCCTCCGCCCCGCCACCTGCGCTTACATCACCAACCCCGCATCCCGCCCACCTGGCCCCTTGCCACTCAGCCCCTTTCCCACCACAACCGCCCGTCCTTTCCCTCACCGTCCTTCCTATTCAGCTGCATGATCCCTCGCTCCCCGCCCCGCGCGTCTCTGCCCCACCCACCCACCCCACCCCACTCTGCCCAGCCCCGCCACACCCACCCCACTCTTCTCAGCCCCGCCACTAACACTCACATCTCCCGCAACCCCAACCCAGCTTTGCCCCAATACTCTCCAGTTCTGCCATCCCACTAAACCCGCCCTCCTTTCCCTCACCGTCCCCCAGCACCTTCCACCCCTCCCCGTCCTTCCCCTCCCTTCCCATTTCTTCCCACTCAGCTGCATGCGCCCTCCCTCCCCGCCCCCCCCATCCACGCTCACATCGTCAGGTCTCCATGTCCCACTCCTCACCCCGCCCGCCCAGCTTTACCCCACAATCCCCCGCTTCGCTCTTCCCGTCAGTCCCACCCCTCCCTTTCCGCAGACCCGCTCCGTTCCGCCCAGCACCATCCCCCCATCCCCTCCGTTCTCCTTTCTTCCCGAGCCCACGCATCTCTGCCACGGGGCTTTGCGCGCGCCGGCGCTGTCCCTCCGCTCCCTGCAGCTGTCTGCGCGAGCAACGGGGCGGGCGCGCAGGCGATGTCACGGGGACTTCAGGTGGCGTCCGGAGCTTCTTCTCTCTGGGGTGGAGCGCAGCTCCCGCTCGCGGCGGCCGAGATTTGTAGATGCACAGTGGCAGAGGTTTTCTTTCCAAGCGGTCCTCCATCATCTCGTCATTGTACGCCCCTAGTCAACGGCTGTCTCGACATCGTGGATTTGTTAACTACTACTGAATACTATACTTCGTAAAACGACATTCAATGCTCTTAATTGTTTGTATTTTGCAACTTCCTTTCTGGAGGTATCACTACTTTTATTACACAAATAAAGTTAATTTAGTTGTCTCGCCGCTAGATTATTATTAATTATTAATGCTCCATTATTAATGGATCTACCGAAAGATCGAGATAAAATGCATCCCAGTCTACATCAGCGAGTGGTTACAGTTCTTCAAACTTTTGCGGAGGATATGCCGTCTCCAAAATGACAGCTCTATGAGTACATTCAAAGTTGTTTAATGATTAGTCAGTAAGTTTTGTCTAAATTTGTTTTCGAAAGTATCTATTGAGTAGTTATCACACTATTCACCCGTATTTTTACAAATAATAAAAGATGCTTGGGGCCAGTTTTGACTTCTCTAGAATACGTTCATTGTAGATCTTCCTAGCTGTTCGTCTACACTCGCTTACGGTATTGTAATTTTTGCGACTGAATTTTCTCTTGATTTTTAGATCGCTAATACACTACTGACTTAGCGATCTCGGCCACCGGATCGGCGTCGCAGAACCACCTGATTGGCGGATTAAAGAATAATAATATTAATAATAATAATATTATTATTATTGTCAATTTTTTTACACTTTCTCTGCTTTACCAGGGAAAACTTTCACCAGCCCAATTGATCTTATAGGATTAGGCTCGATCTGCGCAGGAAGGAAATTCATCTTGACCTACATGAATATCACTCATTTAAAAATTTTCTAACACTATAACATTTTTGAAGGAGGGTGGCTTTCTGGGCTTCGACAAAGATATTTTTGATATCTAAATTCTCCATATTTCCTTTAAAGTTCCTGGTGACAAGTCCTTCAACTGATATGAACATGGGGAAGTGGGAGACATCGTGCAACTTCAAATGTTTTTTTAAATTCAATTGCCAAGTTCTCATATTTTCTGCATTTTTCCGTTTCGGACCTCCGCAAGTTATGAGTCAAATGGATTGCGACATCGATTATAGAAGCAGTTTTCATTTCTTTGTCTATAATGAGGATGTCAGGGCGGTTATGATCAACTGTTTTATGCGTCATAATAATAATAATTATTATTATTATTATTATTATTAATTATTCTATTATTATTTATTATTATTATTACTGTTAGTGTTATTATTTTAATTTTTGCGACCATTTTGGAAGTGGTATTGGAGAGTAGAGATGTGGCCGGTGGCCTTGGCCGCGAGGGCTGTGGGCGGCGGAGGAGACGCGGCGACAGGCTCTCCAGCGGAGAAGCCCAGAGGCAGCGCGGGGGCGCTGCTTGAGACGAGAGGTCGCCAGGGATTCGCGGAAGCCCTCCCTCCCTCCTCCTGTCGTCGCCGACCTCGCCTCGCCTCGCCTCGCCGTCGTCCGCCCCGCCCCCGTCCATGCCCCGCTCCCCCGCCCGGCCCGCCGCCCATCCGCCCGCGCTTGCCTAAGCTCTCACAACCACCGTCGCTGACACGGCCACCTGCGGCCTGCTACCTTGCCTCTTCTCTTTGCGGCGGCAAAAACATTCACAAGACGCCAACTTGAACATCTTCGCATGTCTATCGCTATTGTTAATCTTATACTAATAAAAGTGAATTCAACGACATGAAACCGACATCGAGACCATAAAAATTAGTGTATGAATGCATATGAAATGTGTACAACGTGCGTCAGGATTGTCACGGTGTCCATGCAAAGTTTGATGAAAATTAATACAATCCAACTGCGTATAATTGATAATTTATATAATTTGTTGGTAGGTGTACCAAGATCAGTATCTTTCGCCCCTAGCTAAGAGCACAAGTTTCCTAATACATTCCTCCGGTGGCCAGAAGCAGTGACGTAGAATTGGTACCCAATGCATTCCCTAGAGGCCAGTAGCAGTTTGTAAAATTGTATCTGATAGCAGTTACTGTAAAATAAAATGAAAGAAAATTATATTATTTTTATTACATTTTTAACCAAATACATTAAAAATAATCTTGAACACTATTTCTTCTTTCGCAAGGATTGAATATGAAGAAAGCTCGCGCAACACCAGGTATTTTGCTTGTGCAAAATACAAGTGTATAAACTAATGAATGGAATGAACTTTAATTTTTTTTTCAAATCTTCTAAAAATTACTGCTCTATACGCATCTTATTGCACGTCAATCCGTTACGTCAAATCTATCAAATTAGGTTGCAAAATCGAAGTATCGATGTGAATGATCCAAAGTTGCCACAGAGCAAAATATTTTCACTGTTCATCGTTATCACATGTAACATGAATGAGCCTAGTAACGTAAAAGCAAACCATCATTGGACCAGTCTTTTTTAAATATCGTTGCATTTACACAGACCTTTCAGGTTGAGAGGTTAATCAATTTTTTAAATTTTTTTAAAAATATAGTGTCGTAGATAAATTATGGTGTGAAAATCTGGATTTATCAGCACACCGCTTCAAACGTACTTAAAGAAATTGAGATATTTTTAAGACACCGAAACTGTCCGAAAAGTGATTAAAACGTGTTTAATGTTTAATAAATCAACAATTAAACTTCTCTAGTTTGTTTCATCGTACAATAGGGAGATTTTGCCACTTAGAACGTGAAGCGCTGTCGATCTTGTGCGCATGCGCAGATGCACTAAATTGATGTGAAACTCGAACTGCGCATGAGCAGAAGATCGATAGTGCTTCACGTTCGAGGTGGCAAAAATTCTTTAATGACCGTTAACTACTCGTTAAATGTGAATTGATACAGGATGTGCTGTAGCGCGCTGTTTAAAACGCAATTTGAAATCAATTTAATCTAATGTACTTGCTAAGTTGCCGCAGACGTCGCGTGTCATATCCTCCGCGAAGCCGTCGGCAGGCGGAGAAGCCTGTGAGCCTCCGCCCCCACCTCTGCCTGCGGCGCGCTCTGGAATAATTAGGGCCATGTCGTAGCGAGGCGCATTCTGCCCGGCGCCGCCCCGCTCGACACCGCTCCCGCCGCTCACCCCTCGCTCCGCCTCACCCCACCCTTCCCACACCCGGCCCCGTGCCTAGCCCACGGCCTCGCCAGCACCGCCACCGCCACCACTTCTGCCACCTCCACCGCCATCCATCCCCGCCCCTTTCCTCTCCCGTATCTTGCCCTGTCCCCGATCCCGCCCCGGCCAACGCCGTCACCTCCACCACTGCCGTCACCTCACCCCCGCCGCCGCCGCCGCCGCCGCCTCCACCGCTACCACAACCACCACCACCACCACCATCGCCGCCGCCCTCCCCATCCCCAACATCTCGCACGCCCACGCCGCCCAACCATTCTTTCCGTCCCCTCCAACCGAACGCACCTTCACTCCGCTGCTGCCGCCAGCGCCGCCGCTCCGCCCCCTGGCGGCCGTCGGGCCGACGCTCTCTCGCGGTGCTAGGGTGCTAGGGATGCCGTGGACGGGGCCGTGGGCGGAGCAGGGGGCCGTGGGTGGGCAAGGGTGGGGCGGGGCGGCGGACGGAGCGAGGGGTGAGCGGCGGGGTCGATGTGAGGCGGTGCTAGGGGTGGCCGAGGCCGAGTCAGCGGGGGGAGGGGGCGCCCCTCCACAGACCTCTCGCTGCGTCAGCGCGAACGTCCGCGAGGCGAGATGGTCGGCTTCCTCTGCAAATTACTTTTGTCTTCCCATTGATCTTTTAAATTAATACCACGCTCAAGACTGAGCGTGCAATTGTGTGACGTTGCTCTCCAGCTGAAGGGAAAAGATCCGCACTTCCTCGGTGATTCTTCTGCGATACGATAATTGGGATAATGCACTGCACACCACTATGTGAAATAGTTTAATGCCAAGGAAGACGCATCAGCAACCTGCCTCTTAATTTGTTTCACTTACTATAATGAAACAAAGGGGAACTAGGATTTAAAATTTCATTTCAAATTTGAGATTGAAAGTTTTTTCAGGACAGCCATTGGATCAGCAGAAATTCACTATTTTATATTCATTTTTTCTCTGGAATGCATATTAGGAGGTACTGCATCGGTCACTTTCTCTCTTTTTGTCTTTATGTCCCTTCTCTCTCATCCTCTTTCCTCTTACCTCTCGCTCTCCTTCCCTCCCTACTCTCTCACAACTAGGGATGGCAAAAAATTGATGTTTTCCACCGGAAACATCGATATATTAACATCGATATTTTGCTTTCTATGTTTTCTTCACATCGATATTTTGTTGCACAAACATCTATGTTTTTTTATTTTTTATAAAAACGCACGGCGTAGAGAAATCCACATCAATATCGATGTTTGGCGTCGTCATCGTTATCACGCTGCACATTTACCTGTCTAATTTGAGGACGTTTGAGAGTTTCTCGTGTTATGAGTGTATGCTATCGCTAGGCGAGTCATTGCCTGAATCGACAATAGTGTTAGAAATGGCCCTCAGACGTTTCGACAAGTTATGAACCAGAAAGAGGCACACTCCACTGAAATCAGGGAAGTCCCACAGGAACCTGTGATGTGTGACCAACCATTGCTTATCTAAACTGGCACGAGTTTCACCATATTAAAAATGGATAGGAAAATGGCATGTTTATCAGTCTATATTTAAAACATCGATGTTTTATTGTCGATGTTTTCATCGACATCGAAAACACTTAAACGATGTATCGCAATATCGATGTATCGATGTTTTGATAAAAATTGCCATCAGTACTCACAACCTACCCTCTCTTCCCCTGCACCTCTCTATCTCCTCTCCAAACTCGTCCTCACGGACAAACCTCCTGCAGTCTCCCAATGTCCTGATTCGGCGGTGAATATACAGCGAAATGGAATGTAGTTGCGGATACAGCGAATGGAATGTAGAACCAAAAAAAAAAAAGGATTCATTTTGTACACAAAGGTTTCCACTTGAACCCGAAACACAAGCGCCCAAACGGACCCCACAAGTTCTATAATCATGCGTATTGAAGTGCATCACGGTGGCTTTTGTCCCTTATTAAAACGCTCCACCGAAAGCGCAGCGACAGAGCGCGGTGTGGTTTCCATCTGCGCCGCTGTGAGTGGCTGTGTGACCAAGATGGAGAGATAGCGGCGTTTGGCGCTTTGGCGGCCGCTGCTGGAACAACAGGCGATCGCGGATTAGGGCGGGCGGGCGCCACTGGCCTCGTCGCACAAAGACCGCGGATCAGCGCGCCCCCACCCCCGCCCCGCCCCGCCCATGCCCCCCTCCCGCCCCCGCCCGCCCCCGCACCGCCCACGCCGCACAATGCACGCGCCGCCGTAGCAAATGGCGCCCCCGCCGCCGCGGCGCACGCGGCGCCGAGTAGAGCGCAGCGGAGCGGGCGGGCGCCAGCGATGGGCAAGGGCACGCGTCGGGAAGGTCGCTTTTCTTCTGTCATTTCATTGCTTCTGTTCTATCGTTGCTTGTCTTCTGTCGTTGCTTGTCTTCTGCCGTTGATTGTCTTCTGTCGTCACCTTTCTTCTGTCGTCGCCTTTCGTCTGTCGTCGCCTTTCTTCTCACGTCGTTTTTATTCTGTCGTCGCTTTTATCGTCGTTTCTCTTCTGTCGTCGCTTCTTACCCTCGTAGTTTTTCTCTCATTGCCTTTCTTTTCTCCTCATTTCTCTTCTCTCTTTTCTCTTTAACCTCTCACTATTATTCTTTGCTCACCGATTTGTTTTATCTTTTCAGTGTTCTTCCCTGATCTCCGTTTTATTTTATTCTTTATTTACTCCTCTTCTTCCATTTTACTCTTGACTTCCATCTTTTCCATTCTTCTTTCTGTACTTCTCTCTATTTCTCCTATAATTCCACTTTCCTTTTCCGTCCTCTTGTGTCTTCCCTCTTTCTTCGATCGTTTCACACCCCAGGACAGGTTCCATCCTGCCGTAGACTGGACATTTCAATTCAAGGGGGAATCGAAGGAATAGCCGCCCTTTGCGATTCTCTTCCAGACAGGGGCGGCATTAAACCTCAGCTTCTTACAGGTGTGTGAAATTATACGCCTATCGGCGATGGAAACTTGATCTTATGGGTGAACGAAATTTGATTTAGCGACACACCTAAATACTTCGACAAACGTTGTTACTTTGGTCACGATCCTTACCAAATTTGCTCGATTTCTGTTGGAACGTAGAAGTTCACTGTAGTGTTAAGAGTCTTGGCCAATCTTCAAACTAATATATTTTATTTGAGCTTAATGTACTAACACACATAAAAGGATGAAAGTGCAACATCATGGTGTTTGAAAACAAACATGTATTCCTGGTAAAATCTACCAAGAATAAAGCACAATAAACGAATCTCGTAAGGAAATCAAAGCACTCAAACCGGCGAGCGTGGGTAATGTTTACGTGTGCGTATTGAGGCATTCTCTAGCGATAGAGAAGCCGACGCGCATGTGGGGTTCGCACTCCCATCTGCCGTCCCACGCGCCGAATCCCAGGAGAGGCTCAATTCACCTCCTCCCCAGTGGCGTAGCTAGGTGGGGGCGGGAGGGGTGGTCTGCCCGGGTGACACCATTTTAGGGGTGACAACAATTAGAAAACTTTATAATTGGAATTATATAATTTAAATTATTTATTTAAATATATTATTTTTATAAAAACATGCACTTGCAAATTAGTTGTACTTCGTTTTAGATTATTTAATTGAAAATTAAATTTCAATTATTCTGAGTTAAATGCAGTTTTTTAATATAAATTATAAATAAATCATGTGCAAATATATTTTTATTAAACAATGCACAAAGTATTCATTAATAGTTTTTTTTATTAAATTTATGGGGAGGTGCTACCATTAGTGTTGCCCCGCGTGACACCAACTAAAGCTACGCCATTGCTCCTCCCCTCTCGGAACGAAATCTGTGGGACGCATTTCGCGGCTCCGGTTGTTCACAGGTGCAACAGGAGAGTAAAGCTGCGAGCGGAGGTCACAGTCAATCGGAGTGGGAATGCGCTCGCCCCGCGCCATCCAGGAGAACGAGAGAAGTTGACAAACTCCCCGGCGCCCGAGGTGCTCATTCATTTTAGATTTTAGATTCAGAAAAATTGGGATTGGGTAGGTGTGCTACAACGAGGTCTTGCCGTATTGTAATTTTTGGAAGTGCGCATTTTTGTAAACAATATACACTATGCGATCAAAAGTATCCGGACACGGAGGTGGTGTTATGGTGTGGTCGTCTTTTTTCATGGAGGGGGCTTGCCGTGTTGGTTGGCACTAACACGGCGCAGGTCAACGTTGATGTTTTAAGCACCTTCTTGCTTCTCACTGTTTCCCAACGAAATATTTAAACGGAGTGGTTGAGGACGTTTGAATTGAAATAAAAAGGTAATTCTGCTAAAACAATAATGACTGTATTACGTAGGTACTCGCTTCCTACTGGGAATTAACACAGTACGTTACTGCAAGTTTACAGAGGCGAAGACCAGCTTTTGTTGACTTTCATGCCCCTGTTCTATAGGAAAGCGGGAGTAGGCAGGCAACGCCGGCGGCGATGGTGTTGACCGGCGTCGATGGTATAACGGTAAATGTATTGAACTATTATACCCAAGTTGGCGGGTTCAAACCTGACCCGCGTATTTTTAAGAGCGAAATAATCCTCCTTCCTACGGAGTACGCCTTGCTTCGGAAAGTAAAGCCGGCTGTCTCTAAATAAAGCCTCTGAGCAAAATTCAAATCTCCTGTTTCGTCTCCCAAATAATACCTTCTTTCTCCGCTAGTTGGTGAAAGGAGCGTAGCGAAATTTGAGTGGTCAAACGGAAGAGGCTTCATGGCTTGAGTCTCACCAAAATAAGTCATCAATTTAATTTAACACCCGGCTCATTGAATGGTGCTTGGTCATCCTCCTACGCATAGGCTGCGTCCAACGAACGGTTTCCGCTCTCTGCAGCCGTTCTAGGAAATGTCGCTTCTAGGAAACGCCCTTTGCGGAGCGCTGCGCGGCGTGGGAGGGGAGGGGAGGGGAGCAGAGGGGCGGGGCGGCGCGGCGCTGCTGAGCGCCGGCTGCCCTGCGGCGCCCGGCATTCCTGCGGCGGGGGCGGGCCAACAAAGGGCGACGAGGGGCGAGCGGCACCGCTCCCGCCCCCGCCCCCGCCCCCGCCCCCGCCGCCATGAATACGCATCCGCAGGCGGCGGGCGAGAGCACCTGGAGCGCTCTGGGATTAATGCCGACGCCCCCCCGCCCCCACCCTCGCCCCCGGGCTCCGCGCCCTCCCGTATTCGCGTGGGCGCGACTGGCGGATACTCTCGCATCGCCTTCGCCCCCAGAGGCCCTCGCGAGCGTAATCGTATTAGACAGGGCTCGCCGGCGCGGCGGGGTCACTTCCAGGCGCGCTAAAGTGCTCCTGATGAAAAGCGAATTGCTTCCTGCCTGGGCGGGCAGGTATTTCTACGCTTATAACACGTACCTTCACTAAATATGGGGCTACATTATTCAGCGAATTCCAGTATTCCGCTCACCCATCCAGACAAGTCAGATGCCATTCAATGCGTCTCGGTTTCCAGGCGGGGACCTGAAGAAAAACTAATACTCATTTACTTATTTATGTTATAAATTTTTTATTTTATGTTTTAAAAATGTATTCACATATTAAATTATAAATATTTTAAAATCCTAACTAAATAAATGAATATTTTTTCCGTATGGTATTCTTTGGGATTATAATTAATTATTAAAAATATTTTGTTAGGTATTGTGTTAAGTCTTTCAATTGTGTTTCTTGGGGATTTGCACCATTTCGTAGCATCCCGTTTGCCAGCGCTCTTTCAATTGTTTTCGTTGCTTTCATCATGTTATTCTGTAATAACATTACTAATTGAATCAATATTTACAAATTGTTATTTTTCATTATCAAGTGGTGTAATTTGCTTTGTAATAATATATGTGCCCGAAAATACGCATTCAATTTATTCTTTACTCATACTACAATTCCTTTTTGGAATTTTATGAAGCTGTATATTTGCTATTGAAATTTACTTTTAACATACTCATTATTAAATTAAAATTTGTATTGTTAGATGAACTTGTGGAATAAAAGATTTTCTTGTATGATTAGTTCAAAATATAAAAGAATGTTCTGGAAATTGTTTTAATAGAATAGAGAAAACATATAGTACGGCTTAAACCGATGGTAATCTCCTTGGAAATTTGTCCTCTTCAATTTTTCATTGTTTGAGCATAACGAGGTTGCTGGATGTAGAGTAAATCGCAATATTGTCAATTTCTAACCACTGTTTTGAGTCCGATATAACCACAAATAATATTAGAGGAAAGTGTCCAAACCCGGGCCACCATCTTGTTTTCGCATAATTTTAAATCCAATTTTCTGCAGAATTAAATTAAATTAAATCGAAATAAATGCAATGCATATCTTACTTAGTTATACAAGTGTTGTATTCTACATAAAAGTAATTTAAGTAATTTAAAAATAAAATATTTATTTCGTGAACATTTCTTTTTGAGGATTTTTAAAA
Organism: Acheta domesticus; assembly: GCA_031308135.1. Lineage (NCBI taxonomy): Eukaryota > Metazoa > Arthropoda > Insecta > Orthoptera > Gryllidae > Acheta > Acheta domesticus. The sequence goes on from JAHLJT010003656.1 coordinate 51,986,090, forward strand.
AAGGTTTCCTAAAGTGAGCCCGCAGCAAACGTTTTATAAATAATGGGTAAAAATATATTAAATAACTGGAAATAGATTGAAATCAGTATAATTTTACAAAAATACAAGTTTAACATGTTATACGTAAGAAATTGTCGTATATGTCTTGCACTAGTCTATATATCCAAATGCGACAAAGTAGCTTATCTTTTGCCAACCCCTCATATTCTACAAGCCCACAGTAAACACATTAGGCACATCACCCACAGTTCTCGTACACCGCAATTGTACACCGCAAACCTTGCATTCTGCATCTTCTTAACCAGGGAGGGAAGATATCCCTTGTAGAACTTCCAATTCGGAAGAGCTTGAGAACATGTCGTTCGAGTCCTCGGCGGAGATAATATCTTCCTTATGATTTTGTGTAACTTCATAATTTTCTTAAATTTCTCTCTTTTCGACTTTTTTTCTCTTTTTGTCTCTCTCTGTTTCTCTTTCTCTCTCATTCTCTGTTTCTCTTTCTCTCTCTCTTTCTCTAAAATACATTTAAAAATGCTAGTTTGTAAATTCATATAAATAATATTAGCATTGCCCTGAGAAAAAAAGCACATAAAATTAGATTTTAGTACATAAGTAATAATAAAAGGAAGCAGAACGTTAAATTTTGAAAATAAATTTGTACGTAAAAAATTACAAGCTCCTATTTAGACACCTGTTTTTGTAATATATTCGCAGCAAGTCATCTGTGCATAGTTATCTTAATCTAATATTGACTTTATAAACTCACATGGGCCTCTCAGATCCATGAAACCTCTTAAACTCAATAATTAATTAAACAAGCTGTTTAAACATTTCACGAGTCACAATAGTCACTACAAAAAATCAGCTTCTGAGAATAGCAAGAATTAGACTTAAACAATCTTGGTGTTAGGGAAGTAGAATGATTCTTTTGAGTCTGATAAACCTACGACAGCGGTTAAGGGTGAGTAATTAACTACTGAAATTAAATGTTTTCGCCTAAAATAACAAATTTTCACCTTATAGAGTGTTTACTGCCCTTTTAAAAAAATAATTGGATTTTAGATTTCCTGTGATTGAACTTAAATCGCGTCATCGAGATGCTCTTGTGAAGTTATTGAATTGCAAAGAATCACTTTCCTGGTTGTAAAAGTTAACTATCATGTTATATAATACAGTGTACGTGTAACAATTCTCATATATTTTGACCCTATATTCTAAGTCAATGTGAAATATGAATCTGAGGAAGGTAACCAAAAATTAGTTTTAGCTTACTTTGCCGTTGATGTCATTGTGTTTGTAATTAAGCTCTTTGAATTTCATTTGATGTTACACAACTCACAAATACCTTCCTCTAATTTTGCGACAAGAACAATATATAAACTATATATGACGATACTCGGAGGTTTTTCACAGTATCATCAAATACGGACCCTTTATCTTGATTTTCTCCCTGTTGTAAAAGCTGTACCTTCGCCAAGAGAGAAATCTTTGAAGATTTCCTAGCAAACAACCGCAGGTGCTCCCAAAGTGCTCTCGGAAGCGCTGTATCCTCCCAAGAAATCCCCGTGCTCCGTGGTAGTTCTTATCACAATGAGAAACGCTAGCGCCAAGCCTCCTCTCCGTTCTCCCTTGGTTGCGTTCGCAAACACTCTTCGTTCGAACGTTTTCTCTGACAGAGTTCGTTTTATTTTCCGTCGCAGGTAAGGGAAGTGGCACGAGCGCCGCCAGCGCTGCCAAGCGGCGTCTGCGCGTACTCGCGTGGGCGCGTGCCGCACTTGTTGCGTTTCCGCTGGCAACGGCGCTGACACTGCTCCCGCCCGAGCCACTCCGCCTCGCTCTGTTACTTCCCACCTCGCTTCACCTCCCCCTGACCCGTTTCGCCACTACTCGCCTCGCTCCGTCTCGCCCCGTCTCCTCTTGCCTCGGCTCGCCCCGGGTTGACTCGTCATTCCCCGCTGCGACACACCTCTCTCCTCCGCGCGTCGTCCCACCACCCCCGTCTCGCCCCGGCTCACCCCGCCCCATCTCGTCACGCTCCCCCACTCCAACTCGTCTTCGCTCGTTCCGCCTCGGCCCGCCTTGCCTCTCCCCGCCTCCCCGGCCCCGCCCGCCATGCCCCGGCCCTGCCCCACCCCTCCCCAATTCGCCCCGCCCGCCTTCTTCGTCCCCGCCCCGACTTGCCCCGCCTCTCTTTGTCTCTTCTTACCTCGCCCCGTTCCGCCCCGTCCCGTCCCGTTCCGCCCCGTTCCGCCCCTTTTCGCCCCGTTCCGGCCCGTCCCGCCCCGTTTCGCCCCGTTCCGCACCGTTCCGCCCCGCCCCGCCCCGCCCCGCCCCGCCCCGCCCCGCCCCGTCCAGTCCAGTCCCACCTCTCCTCACCGCCCCGCATCGCTCCGCCACGCCCCGTCTCTCCCCACCTGCCGCGGGCTGTCCTTGCCCCATCTCGCTCCACAGCTCCTCGCCCCCCCCCTGCTCCCCTGCGCCCCGAGGGCCGGAGAGGCGCAACCGCCCGGGTGAGTGAATTAGGGCAGCTGGGCGCTGCAGCCCCTCCGGCCAAACCGCCGGCTTCGTCCACGCCAAACTACGTTACAACCGTGCTTGTTTATAAGCATCAAGTGCCTTTTCTTCACTTTTGTTTCAAGTTCCTAATGGAATTGGAGGAAATGTACTGTATGAATAATGCGGTCACTACTATGTTTCGAATACTGTTTAGCGAAAAGTCACACTACTTTGACTTCGAATAAAGAATGACAATGATATTCAAAGAAAGAAACGATGGATATATACAACCTTTACTGCTCATATGATTTCTTATGAGGAGTTGTATGATTTTAAGATTCAGATCTATCGCAATGTATTGAATAACAATGAAATGATCCAAAATTATTTTTGTGGTTTTTAAAAAACCAACATGGATTCGACTCGTAGTTGCCTGAGAATGTCTAATCACGTGTGGGGTGAAGCACGGGGATTGCTTGGAGTGCAGCGAGAGCGTCATTGAGTGGAGCAGAGACCGGGGCTCGCACGGCGAGTGGGAGCGCATGGGCGGCCGGTTAGTGGCGCTGTTTCGCCTACTCCAGTCCTCGGGGCAGACCCAGGCAGGGCCCAGCCAAGCGGCCTGCGATTCCTCTCGCCCTCGCCGCGCCCTCACCCCGCCCCCGCCCCCGCCCCGTCCCACCTCCTCACGGCCTAATCCCGCCTCCGCTATCGCCCTCGCGCTAATCCTGCGCTTCATTTTGTTTACCGACAATCGAGTTTTCTTTAACAGGACCCATAAAACATGGATTAGGACTACACAACGTGTTAGTGGAAGTAATTTATTATTACGGGAACAATTATTACATTTTATCCGCATTTTCGTGTATCAGTATCAGTAAAAACGATTAAATGTTTTTTTCGAGATGCTTCTTCTGTGATGGGTGCAGATAAACAAGACTATTTCTTGGGACCCCTGGAAGCTGTTGTTTCCTCCCCTCTGTGACTTACATCGCAATTGCATGTAGCTGTACAAGCAACTTGATGGCTACTTCTGCATTGTGCTGGCCTCTACCTAAGAAATATTGAAGTTTGACTCACACTATTTTAGCCTGTGATGGAACACAGTTCAAACCATCTACCAGTGCATTTAACTCTTGAGTTCAACACAAAACTTCCAAAATTTTACTTACACAACTTCTGTTCTCAGCCTCTGAATTAGAGGTAATGGCATTTAAGAAAGACAACTACATATTTAATAGGAGGCGGAGGAAAGAAAGGAAGCGTGAATATGTTATGAAGATACAGAAATTAAAAAAACTGGTACACTCTGTACATTAATAAGGACGTTTGTAGAAGATGTAGAGTTCATACACAAAGATATGCGGGAGTGTTTGCGATATGAACGTGAGAAATAGATGTAGAAAATGAAGTATTGGTTTTGATAGATGTTGTGGCGAATGTTTTCTGTATGTATGACTGTTAAACGTATGATGTTATTCTTTTGGTAAAATAGATACCTATTGATTAAAGAAGGAAGTGAAATAATGAGGTAAGTGCAGATCGAAGGGAAGAAGAAGATAGGTATGAGAGAGAGGCAAATGCTTATGAATGCAGAAGAGGCAGAGGCGTGAAGGATGTGCGATTGCATCTGAGTGTGGCGCGGAGGTGAGCATGCGGGCGCTGTATGAGCAGGGCGCACGCGAGTGAGTCGAGCGGGTGGCTTTGAGGGGGGGAGGGGGTGAGGCTCCTAATTGCCGGTGGAGCCCCGGGCTTAGGCGGAGCGAAGCGCCTTGAGCCACGCGACGCCGAGACAAGTGAAGCGGGGTGTGCGCAAAGCGCCCTGCCTTAGCTGGCTGCGAGGGAGCTCCCATCACATGCACACACTCCATCTCTCCTCACGGCTCACGGCTGCCCGTTTCCGCCCCGCCCCTCCCTCCTGTCCCTCCTCATTCCGCCCTCCCCGCCCTCTTCACCCTCCCCGCCCTCCCCACCCGACCCTCCCCGCCCCTTCCAGCCCCGCCCTTCCCCGCCCCCCGCTCCCTATCCATCTTTCTCTGCCCTTGAATCCCCTTCACCTCTTTCTGCCCCTTTCCGTTCTTCCCCGCCCCTCTTCCCCATTCGACTTCACTCGACTTCCGTCGCTCACGTAAGGTAGTAAAGTATTTTTACCGAATTAAATGAAATGGAAACTCATCTTCATACATTCATTGGATTTCTAAATACTTTCTGGTACACTCACCTTTGAAGTTGTATATCACGAACCCATGTTTTAGAAACCTCTTAGTAACATCGCAGCAGATACAGTATCAGCATAAAAAAGTAATTCCAGTAATAGTTATACGTGACTAGTTTTTGAATCTCCGCCAACAATGCAGTATATTCCACTCATCCTCCATTCACTTATAAGCTTTAGGACATTTTTAAAAAGATTAGCGCCCCCGATGAACTGCCTTGACCCTCCCGCTGGTATTCGCTTTCACCAAATCTGTTGGCGGCATTTTAGCTCTAAAAAAACAACGATATGAACGCTCTACCGGGTACCCATCGGAGCAGCAAGGTGTTTAGGGATGAAGATCCAATTTCAAAGATCCGTGATTCGAGTCCCATGCTCGTCGGATATGTTTCTGTAGGGGGCCGTCCATAAATTACGTAACGCAAATTTCGAGTATTTTCAGTACCCCCTCACCCCCTTGTAACGCACCCGTAACATGCGCTTGAACCTCTATGTAACGCAGCGTAACGTTGCCTCAGACCCCCTCCCTCCCACTTTAGCGTTTCATAATTTGGGTCACTCGGACTCAAGAAAAGTCATTGAGGAAGGGCTTGAAATGGCGTTGTATGTCCAGAAAGTCGACACAGTCCGAGAGGAATGGCAGACTACGCTGGCTCTGTATAGGGAATCGTGGGGCTGTGTTGCAAGCCCTTAGGCAAACCGACAGACAGGAAAACCGACTCCGGGCGATGTGTTACTGTAATCCCCATTTAGGAGAATTCTATTTCAGGACGTTTCTCCGAAAGTGTAGAGGGCTGCATGTGCGAAGGTAATGCGATTCCGTTGCTGGCAAAATTCACACCGAATGCTCGCGCTCACTGCGCTGAATATAATTAATGAACTAAATGCTTTTCGTATCATCCAATAGCCCTTTGCTTAAGAAGGAATCGTTAGATATTAATATGTGGAAACAGCCATTTTAATTTTATTTTACGAACTTTTGAATGCTTCTTGTTTTATAGCGTTTTCCATTCGCCGCACTGGTGCGCACCCAGTGCACACTCAGGGCAGCTTTCGTGTTCCATTCGGCCGCTAGGGCGCACCAGTGCAGAGAAGCCCATGTTCCATTCGCACAATGACACGGAACCAGGGTGCACTCGGGGTGCCCTAACCTGCACTGACGAGCTCAACGGTGCAGTCCATTGCACCGGGCCATTTTGAGGTTAGGTACGGAAGTTATGAATGTTAATTTGGATTCGTGGTGAAATTGTAAAGGCAATTGAGGATCTCCTGTCACACAGGGACACTTTGAATGATGGAGTATATCATTTTTTACAAGAAATGCTTTAAAATAACTTTGTGACTTACTCAAAGTTCGGAAAATCAGTTTGTGTTTTCGTAAAATTCAACCGTGAATTACTGCATGTTAACAAATCAAGTGCGACTTAGTAATCAAACCTATACCATTACAAAATCATTCAAATATACAATGTGCCAAGAAGAGTTTCTTGCATGCGCAAGCGGAAATGCTCGTATTAATATAAATGAACTTTCGGCAGATTCGCGTTTGAAGTTTCGGGTAGTTTTTAAATAAAGAATCACACGTTAATACTTTATGAATTTAGGAGTAAACAATTACCAAAAGACTTCGTACAAGATGTGTTAAAATAATAATAATAATTATTATTATAAAAATTATAACAACGATCACAATTCCAAAATACTTATTTTTCGAGTTCTGTCAGTATGGCAGACCAAGAACAGCTGTCTATAATCTCACTGCGTAGCGTACACGCACTGACTCAGTTCCGTAATACGATTCATTCGTGGGTGCCAACGGCTGCCCTTCACGCGTGTGGGGCAGCACTGTTCCGGAGCGATGACGTATTTGCCCTGCACTAGGGTGGATTTCAGTGCAACGAATGGAAAACGCTATTAGTTATATTCATTTTCATAAAAAGCTATCAAAATCGTTACTGGTTTCGTTATGAAAAGTTTTCGAATAGTAATTGCCAGCTGAAATAAATTTGTATTAATTATCTTCTGTCGAAGTTGATATCATTAGCAGCATTACTAATTATTTTAGGAAAACAAATGCAGTTCCTACGAATATCGTCAGTAATGTTTTCAAAATGTTTAATAAAATACCATCTCTCATTTGTATTAAAGAAATGCCCCCTAGTGATGTTGTAAACAATTTATAAACATCTACAACACATCGTGAAATTCATTCCTTGCAGCGCGTGATGTACGAAAACGTGATCTATCAATGGATGATTTATGAGGAACGTGAAAAATAGAGCGCGTGTGACTGCTGTTATAGATGGCAGCGGAAGGAGATACGCGCGACAGACATTTCGTCGGCTGTCAAAATCCACATAGAAGATAAACGAGAGTTCACCAGAAAGCGATGCATTTCGACTCTAACGATGTATACCACAATATTTTATAAACAGAATCCAGAAGAAATATCTTAAAGCCTCATGAATCAGCAGAATAGTTAAATGAACTGAAACCTACGAGACAAATAGGAAATAGTCCACATGCTCGTGATTCATTTTTTAAAAAAATTATTACATGTATAGAATAATTAACTGTGAATTTACTTACTAATATTAATATTTAGATCTCCATTGTCGAATCGGAATGTGACAGTTGAGCCCAAAAATAACACATATTGCGTATTAAAATAGAGTTAACGTTAGTTTCTTTGTTATTACATGGGCTTTTTGAGAAATGAAAAATAATGAAAAAATGAATTAGCAAATTGAGCTACTGTGCGTAGAAAATATTCCAATAAAGTTTGTTTATTAATTCGTATAAATTCAATAGGCTTGGTCACATTTCGCACCATTCTTGACCTTCATTATTACGACGATTTACGACAACTTGAAGACGTCAATAAATTTTCGATGCATATGATGTATAACATAACATTTTTTTACTTTATAGAGGTATTCCTGTTGTTTCTAAATCTCACCTGCAGAAAATGACGAAATTCCTCTCCAGTCGAGATGTAAGGTATCTTTTGACGCGATTCTGCAGGCTGGGGAAGAAGGCAGATTCCTTCAAATTCTTTCAGACCATCCTTATAAATTTATTTAAAACATGTTTTTTTTAGATTTTCAAGCTCCGAAAATGCATTTGGGGAAATTGAGGCACTTACAGCGGTGAACAATAGCTCATTATAGATTCCGATGCACAAGACCAATAGATTGGCTCGATGTTTTTGCTGAATCCTTTAAAAATATATTGGGGGTTTAAGGACTTGTAGTGGTTAAATGCTGTAAATTACTATACCAATTTTGAACAAATGATTGCTTATTGATACTTTTCAATGCAATTTTCGAGGATGAACTATGCAGGCTACTAAATTATGTTTAAAATTTATTTTTATGTTATGAAGTTGCTGAGCAGAAATAAAAGTGCTTTACAGAAAATACTCCCCGATGGAGCCTTCTGCACTGAAACTCCATTACAATCGAGTTTGTTCCCTACGGCTCTGCATGTATGTGATTATGCGATTTGTATGTGGTTAACTGATCAAAACTATATCCTTATATCATTTGTTTCTTGCGCCTCTGTTCTTTCATTGATCTTCTATGTAAGTGTCATTGTTAGCCATTTACTATCTATTTTGTGCAGGTTTAGTTAATATCTGATAATTTAGAATTGTACGGATGTTACCTTGATTAAAGATCTAAGTTTTATATCCTATCAATCTTGTCATTGCTTGTGCAGTAAATTTGCTGAAGGCTTGTGTTGGTAGTCTTAACGGCAATCTTAATAGGAATAATACTAATAACAATCATGACTATGCTAATGTCCTTGCAATTTATGTGCCTAAAAAATAAAGCTTATTTTAAAAAACCGCGTATATTTGAGATAAGACTCGGAAAATAAGACGTGTTCTTCCACCTGACAACTTGAATAAATCTGCATTATGGCGAAATTGAAATATTAAATACGGCGTCTCAAAACTGTACGTTTACGTCCTGGCGTGCAAAGAACTAAACCAACCTCACATAGCGCTTTAAAGCTTTAACTCAGAAAAGCCTTAATCAGGAGGGCGACATAGAGCCGGAACAAAAAGAGGCCCCCGCAGTGGAAAAATAACAAGAAAGAGTCGAACTGTTTCTGCACTGGTCGTGCTCGACAGCGGAAGAGAAATCTTAATATTTTTACATGATTTGTCTTTGTGGCCTAAAAAACAGTTAAACCAAAAACTCCAAAAAGTATGATTTAATCTCTCTTAAAAAACTAAAGTGTCTTTTAGAAACGCCTTGGAAATTCAAAGAAATCCAGAGAATTCAGTGTGGGTTTTCATTTTTTGTTTGTTTGGTTATTTAAGGTCGCATCAACTACTAGGCCATTAGCGACCTCAATTGGGTTTGTCTGTTATGGTATCGGTGACAATTACATTAAATGGTGATGATAGGGGAAGAAAGGACGAACACAAATACAACCATGTCCGAGGCGGGACTTGAAACCGCGACCCCCCGGTCCGAGATCACTACGGCACTACTGACTTAGCGATCTCGGCCACGGGGCCAACAGTGTGTTTGTTGGCCATCCTGTACCGCAGGAGCTGCCGTCTCTACAGCCGTCACAGGCCGCGCCGCATAACAATTGACTCCTGACACGCGCAGTTGTTTTCTCAGTCTGGATCGCTCTGTCTCCTCCCCCTCCTCCAACCCCTCCACTCCTCTTTCTGCCTCTTTCTCCTTCTTCTGCCCTCCTCCCACTCCTCCTTCTCGCCTGTGTGACGGGAGGCTACGCAGGGGGCGGAGCAGAGGTCGGGCGACTGCGAAAAGCGGATGACGTCACGCGCTCTTCCTTTCCGACGCCCTCCAAAGGGGCTCTTCAAGCGGGGAGGGCCTTTCCCAAATAATACTAGAGCGTACTACACGGGCAGGAGCATGTTTTTATTCACGAGGGAAGACGTTTAGCGCACGAGGCAACGATCGAGCCGAGGAAGTTTCACGAAGAAAGTCACGAGCGAATAAAACCAGTTTTTGCTTCTTAACATTATTATTTGCCCTCTACCATTATCTAAGCTAATTTTTCGTTTCTATTCCACCGCGAAATAAAAAAAAATCATACTTTTAACACAGCTTACACATTTTGAAATTCGTAATTTTGTTAACTAGTCTCAGGTCTTCCAGTTGACAAAATGAGATTATTCCCTTCACAATATATTTAGATAAATCGTTTTTACTTCCCGTATTTCGTTTACGAATGAATAACGTTTACTAATGAATAAATCAATGCACAATAATCGAACGTAAGGGTATTAAAAGTCTTCAGGCCGTTATAGACTAAATAAAGGACGCTGTTGAAGTTTCTAAACCGAGTCGATGTTTAAGATACGATATCCAATCTAGGACAACGGCACAAATTCCTCAAGAAGAAAATTTTGAAGGCAAAATTTTATGACCAGTGACATCAAGAATTATACTTGACTCTCGAAGGCTAATTTTTATAAAAACGGATAAATGGTTCTAATATAATATTATAATACCTAAAATATTCTAAGGACAAAATTAACTATAATAATAATAATAATAATAACAATAATAGTAATATATTTTCATCGCAATGAAAAGCACGTCACGTTACTATAACTTGAGTAATTTCATTAAGCTTTGTAGAATCATTAACGAATTGCAATGAATTGACAATAAATATTTAATATGCAAAATGCGTGACTACTGAAACTTTAAATGACGTATTGATTAGCACGCAGTGACAGAGAAGCTACCGATGAAATAATAAAACTTCAATTTGTGTTCTATGTTTAGTTAATGAGACGCATGTAAACAATATTCTATGAAACATTATGAAAATGACATGCGCTGTTAAGCGAGCGCAACTAGCACGTTAATACATGAAAATTGAAATTCAGAAGAGGTGCTCGTTCGATGAAAGTTTGACCACACACGAAACGCTCAGTTTGATGTCAATCATCGATCGCATTGTATTATGGATAATATTGTTTCATCCTTGAGGAACCCAAGGATGAAACAATATTATGCTCTGTGCATTTATCTGCTAAGCGTTTCGACGCAATTTATAAATTGAACTAAATCATGTTTTCTTCCGAGTATAATACACCTAAATTGATGTTACTTTCGTTACTAATTACATTTTAATTTTTGCATTATAGTGTAGAGCTAACATTAACAAAACTTCAAAAATATACTCTCATTTCTGGAATTGTGTACAGTTAAGCCAGTTTTGCAATGATGTGGTGCCTGTGAACTTAAGGAGAGTAAAATGCTTCGTAATAAGCGATTCATCCTAGGTTGACAGCTTAAAATTCCAATAAATGATTTTTGTGGTGCGTTTCTCTTCACTTTTGGCAGAGAAAAAGTGATTTCTATGTCTCAGAGTAGTTTCCATACTGCACATTTTTATCAGTGCTGATGAGCAAAGCAACTACAATGTTCGCGTCTCCGCCACAGGAATAGGTGGCTCAGGGCATCAACTGATGTCACTGCAGTGCCTGTCCGGGAGGTCCTAGGTTCCAGTCCCGGCGGCGGGAAGATTTTCGACACTAGCTTCTCAGCAAGGTCGAATTCAGCCGCTGTCCGGAGGAGAATTCTAGCGGCCGACTGCTTTGACTGGTAGTTTTCCGTGGTTTCTCCGATCAACATCAGGCGAATTTCTGGCAGTACTTTAATAAACGGGTCACGGACCGCGCGCGATCTTTCCTTCTCCTTCCTTGTCCTATCCTCACTCCTTACACACACACACACACACACACACACACACACACACTTGTATGTACTACTCTACCACACTTGTTGGGTGACGAGTCGGGAGAGTAGAGCTTGTCCTGGCTGGAGCGGTGTCCCGCTGGTGGGAGATTCCTAGTTGGGCAAAATAGCACTAGCCGACCTATAAGTCAGTATAGGCCTGGTCTCACCAGCCGAGGGAAGGTCACCGCCACGTCACGCGATAAAAAATATGCACTATGCTTACGAGACATATGACCTTAGCAGTTGTCGGCCCGGAATCACTAATCAATCAATCATATCTCCTCCTGGAGCTACTTCAAGAAAAACGATACAAAAAGAAATTCATTGTAAGGCAGTAATTTATTGATGTGATATTCATATGCCATATTGTAGATGGAATATGAAAATGAGTTCTGCCAAAGCAGTACATTTCTTTGTTGAAAAATTGCATAGATGCTTCAGTACTGCCTCCAATTACTCTTGACCCCTTGGAAACTACGGCCCAGTTCCGACTCCTTGTTGTTAATGATTCCAAATTCTCCAAAGTGCGTTTTCGTCTTTCAGGTTTTGGTAACATTTTTTCTGCACCTTTGTGTAATTCTGAACCCAATATGCATTTAGAAAGGAAAGAATTGTAAAGAATAATTACCACGGACCTCATTATACAAAACTTCTCATTTCAACACCACGAGAAATGCCAACGTTCAAATATGCAGAGAACAAGACTTTTCTGGGTTGAGATTGCGTTGCATTGTTATGCTGATATGCAGTTACACTATGATGAAAGCACGAATATTACAGGTGCTTGAATATGACACCTACAGACGGAGCTAAAACATTGAAAACATTGTACAGTGTACAGCGGCTTAATGGTTCCTTACAAATAATTTTTCATTTGTGCTAAATATGAATGTGTGTGTGTGTGTATATATATATATATATATATATATATATATACACGTGTATATATATATATATATTTATATATATTCCTTGAGTTATAGTTAACAGTTGATGTATTGGATGACTTGCTTTAGTACAAAATGCAGCAAAAGCTATTTTATTTAATGTCTTTGGCTTCTGAGGAGGGTGGGGGTGAAGCCCCATGAGCCGTCACCCTTGGGTGCGCCACTGTACATTTATTAAAAACTAACAAAATACTCGCCGTTGCCTCCCCCCCCCCCCATTTTTCAATCCTTGTGAAAAAGAAAACGTTTTCGGGTCTGTGTATCCGTTTCTGTGTCTCTGCGTGTGCCTCTCTGCGTCTCTGACTGTCTGCCTCTGTCTGCCTCTCCTGCCCCTGCGTCACGCGGCAACGCACAGCAACATTGAAGCCTGAGTGAAGCGCACTTTGAATGGAAATTGAATTAAAATGAAACGCAATTGTGTTCTGCAGTGCCATGTGCACATACACCTTCTGGGTGAGAAAAACTCGTATAAGTCGCAACTTTCATGCAGATCGGTCACACGGTGTCGGAGTTTACACAAACACAAATACACACACACACACACACACACACACACACACATATATATATATATATATATATATATATATATATAATATCCACATACGCACACGCGCGTGCGTGTCTGTGTGTTGTTTGTTTGTTTGTTTCGATTTTGACTGAAAAATGCAAATATTTGATTTGTGTTAATCTTCCTATTCTCAAAATATGCATACCAACTGACTCCTCATATTCAGCGCGCCAGCTTGCTGCCTCGGTGGGCATGTAGTTGATGGACTGACCTTTGAACCACCGGTGCGCAACTTCGATCCCCGCTGAGGGGCGTGGAAGTTCGCAGGGCGGAAAATTCCATAGAGGCCATGCCATGCTTGTGGGCATGCATAAGAACCGAGATAGGGGCCCGGCGAAATTAAATTCCTCTGGCAATGCCGCGTCCTAACGAGATCTCGCGTTTTCCCAACCAAACAGTTCGTGTACATTTATCACAGACGGACACATGACGAAGAAATTGAACACATCCCCAGGCGCATCGGGGGAGGCCCACGGTGCGTGGTTGCCCCCAAAAACAAATCCTCCATACCCGCTCAACGCTTTGAAAGAAGTCTGCGTGGAAAATACGAGTGTCAAACTACGACCTGCGAACCGCCTGCCTGCAAAAAGAAGCCACACGATAAATAAGTAAATAAATAAATAAATAAGCTACTCCTACTTCCGACACTGCTGTCATGTGACAGCAAGGCTCTCAGGACTAGACCGTTCTCTATTAAATATTTGCTCTTTAAATGCTGCGGAACAGCAACTAGTTTTATTCTTCGCAGGTAAAGAACTGTTAAAGTACGTAATATGTACTATACTAATCATCCGTTATAATGTTGTAGTATTCTTGAAGACCTATTTTGTCAAAATATGTCATTGATTTCAGTGCAACAGCTATTCGTTTTGTGCGATGCCATCGCATGGGATCAGTTAGTTTCAAAAGTAATATTCCATAATTACTGGAAGATTTGTTAAATTGATTTTAAAATTTCCAGTCTGTCTCCGTACCTAGTACGAATCACAAAATGGCGGCATCCTAGAGGTGATCACTATGTGTACTTAATGTGTGTTTAATCCATGTTACAGTGAAATTATTTTAGCGTGGCCGCTCAAGGTCAAGGCTCCAGAGCTGCCGGAAGAGTCAATTCCTTAAACTTATCGCTTTAGAGGGGAGCGCGTCCCTTCCCAGGACATGTTGACAGCCCTACTACAGTTCACTAAACATTGACCCTGACTATTCGTCTCCGCAAAGTGTCAGTTTGCAGTTGCATTTCCCTAACAGAGTACAGCTATTTGTATGAAGTTCTGTACAAGTTATTATTATTTTGTTGTGATCATTGCAATGCGTCCTGTTAAGAGCCCTTCACAGTCCTAAGGACGTCCTTCACAGTCAGACGCGTGAAGTCGTCACCAAAGTACGTATGAAGAGAAGCATGAGAAAGTATTGAAAATCAAAACAGTTCTTAAGGCAGAAAATGCTGCTTCGGGTGTTTCGAAAATATCTATTTGCAGAATTAATAAGGAAATGAATTCTATTCAATTGGGAGAATAGTGTTCATTTTCTACTCCTAATAAAGAGAATATGAGAGAGGACGTGGAATCTGCTCCCTACAGTTTCAATGAGAGTGTGATTTGCCGCACATTGATTTAATGCACCATATCAAGAAATCGTTATTTTCACAAGTAACGAAGCGAACGATAATAAAGACAGTGACAGTGATACTACTTATGATAGTGAGGAAAGGAGTATCAGTGACAGGGAAAACATGGATAATGAGCCAGGCCATCCCGTGAATTTGGTGTTTCTCCATTACCGAGCGAAGACACTACTGCAAATTAATTTCCAAGACCGTTTGTTAGCATATGCGGAAGGCTAATGTTTTTAGTATGGGCAGACGAGCCAGGCGCGAGCGAGCGCCGCCTTCTGGTTCTCTCCCCAACACTTTCAGCTTCCCCCTCTACTCGCGAATCCCAGCGGCCACGCTAGAAAAATTTGGCTGTACTTGGAGTCACTGATGATGGGAAAAAATTCCCGAAACACGTGTATGGCTGAATGTTCTGCAAAGTAAAGTTATATAGCCTAGTCATTGTGGTTGATATCTCTGTTATCATCAGATTTTAGTCATGGAGTACCGCAAGATCTCTGCTGCCCCTACAGAATCGAAGTTGATTTTGTTTCTTTGGGAAGGTCGTGATGTGAAATGCGCGTGAGGCTGGCGCGTGCCCTCCCTCGAAAGGCGCCGCCTGAGGGAAGCCAGAGGGCGAGGCAAGAGGGACGGTCGTGATGTGAAATGCGCGTGAGGCTGGGGCGTGCCCTCCCTCGAAAGGCGCCACCTGAGGGAAGCCATATGGCGGGGCAAGAGGGAAGGTCGTGTTGTGAAATGCGCGTGAGGCTGGGGCGTGCCCTCCCTCGAAAGGCGCCGCCTGAGGGAAGCCAGAGGGCGAGGCAAGAGACAAGGTCGTGATGTGAAATGCGCGTGAGGCTGGCGCGTGCCCTCCCTCGAAAGGCGCCACCTGAGGGAAGCCAGAGGGCGGGGCAAGAGGGAAGGTCGTGTTGTGAAATGCGCGTGAGGCTGGGGCGTGCCCTCCCTCGAAAAGCGCCGCCTGAGGGAAGCCAGAGGGCGAGGCAAGAGACAAGGTCGTGATGTGAAATGCGCGTGAGGCTGGCGCGTGCCCTCCCTCGAAAGGCGCCGCCTGAGGGAAGCCAGAGGGCGTGGCAAGAGACAAGGTCGTGATGTGAAATGCGCGTGAGGCTGGCGCGTGCCCTCCCTCGAAAGGCGCCGCCTGAGGGAAGCCAGAGGGCGAGGCAAGAGGGAAGGTCGTGATGTGAAATGCGCGTGAGGCTGGGGCGTGCCCTCCCTCGAAAGGCGCCGCCTGAGGGAAGCCGGAGGGCGAGGCAAGAGGGAAGGTCGTGATGTGAAATGCGCGTGAGGCTGGCGCGTGCCCTCCCTCGAAAGGCGCCGCCTGAGGGAAGCCAGAGGGCGTGGCAAGAGACAAGGTCGTGATGTGAAATGCGCGTGAGGCTGGGGCGTGCCCTCCCTCGAAAGGCGCCGCCTGAGGGAAGCCAGAGGGCGAGGCAAGAGACAAGGTCGTGATGTGAAATGCGCGTGAGGCTGGGGCGTGCCCTCCGTCGAAAGGCGCCGCCTGAGGGAAGCCAGAGGGCGAGGCAAGAGACAAGGTCGTGATGTGAAATGCGCGTGAGGCTGGCGCGTGCCCTCCCTCGAAAGGCGCCGCCTGAGGGAAGCCAGAGGGCGAGGCAAGAGACAAGGTCGTGATGTGAAATGCGCGTGAGGCTGGCGCGTGCCCTCCCTCGAAAGGCGCCGCCTGAGGGAAGCCAGAGGGCGTGGCAAGAGACAAAGTCGTGATGTGAAATGCGCGTGAGGCTGGCGCGTGCCCTCCCTCGAAAGGCGCCGCCTGAGGGAAGCCAGAGGGCGTGGCAAGAGACAAGGTCGTGATGTGAAATGCGCGTGAGGCTGGGGCGTGCCCTCCCTCGAAAGGCGCCGCCTGAGGGAAGCCGGAGGGCGAGGCAAGAGGGAAGGTCGTGAAGTGAAATGCGCGTGAGGCTGGCGCGTGCCCTCCCTCGAAAGGCGCCGCCTGAGGGAAGCCAGAGGGCGAGGCAAGAGACAAGGTCGTGATGTGAAATGCGCGTGAGGCTGGCGCGTGCCCTCCCTCGAAAGGCGCCGCCTGAGGGAAGCCAGAGGGCGAGGCAAGAGACAAGGTCGTGATGTGAAATGCGCGTGAGGCTGGCGCGTGCCCTCCCTCGAAAGGCGCCGCCTGAGGGAAGCCAGAGGGCGTGGCAAGAGACAAGGTCGTGATGTGAAATGCGCGTGAGGCTGGGGCGTGCCCTCCCTCGAAAGGCGCCGCCTGAGGGAAGCCGGAGGGCGAGGCAAGAGGGAAGGTCGTGATGTGAAATGCGCGTGAGGCTGGCGCGTGCCCTCCCTCGAAAGGCGCCGCCCGAGGGAAGCCAGAGGGCGTGGCAAGAGACAAGGTCGTGATGTGAAATGCGCGTGAGGCTGGGGCGTGCCCTCCCTCGAAAGGCGCCGCCTGAGGGAAGCCAGAGGGCGAGGCAAGAGACAAGGTCGTGATGTGAAATGCGCGTGAGGCTGGCGCGTGCCCTCCCTCGAAAGGCGCCGCCTGAGGGAAGCCAGAGGGCGAGGCAAGAGACAAGGTCGTGATGTGAAATGCGCGTGAGGCTGGCGCGTGCCCTCCCTCGAAAGGCGCCGCCTGAGGGAAGCCAGAGGGCGTGGCAAGAGGGCAGGTCGTGATGTGAAATGCGCGTGAGGCTGGGGCGTGCCCTCCCTCGAAAGGCGCCGCCTGAGGGAAGCCAGAGGGCGAGGCAAGAGACGAGGTCGTGATGTGAAATGCGCGTGAGGCTGGCGCGTGCCCTCCCTCGAAAGGCGCCGCCTGAGGGAAGCCAGAGGGCGAGGCAAGAGACAAGGTCGTGATGTGAAATGCGCGTGAGGCTGGCGCGTGCCCTCCCTCCAAAGGCGCCGCCTGAGGGAAGCCAGAGGGCGAGGCAAGAGGGCAGCTGCGGCGGCACGGGCCTGGCGGCGGGGGCGGGGCCGCGTCGCGCCGCGCCGGAAGCCTAATTAGGTGGAGGCGGCGTCCAGCCCCGCCATCCCTCCCCTCCCTCCCTCCTCATTAGTTATGATAATGAACACCGAGACGCCCGCGTTCCATCTTCGCCTCGCGCCCGCATCCAGCACCGCCTCTTCCTAAGCCCACGCCACCACCACTATCCCAGCCACCACTACCCCAGTCCCCGCCCACACCACTGCCAACGCCCTCGACACCGCCCTCGGCACCGCTACCGCCACCACCCCCACTTGCAGCCCCACCCCCACCATCTTCTCCGCTCCCTCCCCAGCCCTTCCACTGCCCCCGCTTCCGCCACCGTCCCCGCCCACCCTACCGCCAACGATCTCGCCACCGCCATCGTCCTCATCACCGCCACCAACATTGCCTCCGCCTTGACCACCATCGCCACCGCCACCCTCCCCGCCCAGCCTTCGCCCTCGCCACCGCCCCCATCACCGCCTCCGCCTCCGTCCCAGCCCTCGCCCTCGCTCCCGCCTCATCCACGTCGCCACCTCCACTCCCACCTCCGCCGCCGCCCCCACCCCAGTCGCCACCACAACTACGTCCGTCTCCGCCAGCACAGAACAAGGAAATTCTCTCGTCTTTTTACTCTGCAACACGCTCTCGATCATTCTCTCTTTCAATTCCAACCCCGCAAATAAACGTTCATGCAAAATATATGGAAGTTTTTTGTTTTTTTAATTATTTGTTGCTTGTTGGGTTGTACACAGATCAGTAAAACACTCTTTCATATGTATTGATGACTTACTACTAACTTAAACTATGCTTAACCTAGTTCTACTATTGCTACTGCATTGGGGTAGATTCCTCATGAGAGTATCTACGGTTCACAATTGTCTGAGAATATTTTTAGGAAGGAATCGAACGGATATCTATTGTTTATTCTGGTCTGTGTGTTGTTTGTTGAGGCTAAATTGTATTGTTTGAGTTGATCTATTGAGTTTATGTTAGAGTAGAAGTTATTGGATAGGCGTGCTATTTGATGGGTGATTGAGTTTACGTTTAATTCACTATGGAGTTGATGGTTTGATATGAACCATGGGACGTTGGTGATTATTCTGAGGAATCTGTTCTGTAATATTTGTATTTTATTTATATTTGATGGTGCAGCATTTGTCCAGATGGGACTAGCATATAGCATTATGGGTCTTATGATATATTTATATAGTGTTATTGCATTTGTTAGTGAAAGTTTTGAGTTTTTATTAAGTATTGGCTTGAGTTGGATTAATTTGATTTTGGCCTGTTATGTTTTAATGTTGATGTGGTTTTTCCAGTTTAGTCTTGTGTCAAGATTTAGACCTAAGTATTTATAGGTTAGTTTGATGGTGTCCAGTTTATTTGGCTATTATTTAATAGTAATGGGTGGGGGCAAAGAATGGTCTTAATGAAAAAAAATTGATTTTGATTTGCTTGGATTTAGTTTTATTTTCCATTTTATTGCCCATTCGTCTATTTTATTCAAATGTTGTTGAATTTTTGTGCTACTATATGTCAGGGTGCAACTTGATGTGAATATTGCCGTATCGTCAGCAAACTGTGCAAGTTGTGTGTAGCGTGTGGTGGGGATATCTGCTGTGTAAATATTGAATAGTGTTGGGGATAGGGGTGAGCTTTGTAGAAGTTCTGCTTCTCTGGTGCGTGGGTTGGAGCTATGATTATCTATGGTCACTATGAAGGATATGTCTGATATAAATTGTGTGATAATATTTAGTAAGTATTTAGGTGTTCCTATTGTTTTGAGTTTGTATATTAATCCGGGGTGCCAGACTCTATCAAATGCTTGAGATACATCTAAGAGTGTTACTATTGTGTGTTTCATATCTGGGAAGGCAGTGTGAAAGTATTCAGTAATCCTTAGCAATTGATGTGCAGTTTAGATACGGTTTCTAAAACCAAATTGGTGGTTTGGGATAGCTTCTGATTTTGTTAGATGATTATTGAGTCTTTTTAAAATTATTTTTTCAAATAATTTAGATATAGTTGGGAGGAGACTTATTGGTCTGTAATTCGCTGCAAAGCTATGATTTGTGCTTGGTTTAGGGATCGGGATTATATTTGATATTTTCCAAGTTCTTGGGCAATAGCCTAGTCTGAGTGATGAATTATAGATGTTGTTTATGTATGCGATTGTGGTTGTGGGCAGGTTTTTTAATATTTGGTTGCTAATTAGGTCATGTCCGGGAGCTTTTCTTTTAGGCAAATTTTTTATGAGGTTTTTGACTTCAGTAGGTGAAATGAATTTTAATCTCTGTGGGACGTCATAGTTGGGTGCTCCATTTGAATCAATTATTGCTTGGTGGTCTGGGTGTACGGGTGTGTTATTAGGCTTGAATGTTTGAGCGAAGTATTCTGCTAGTGCTTCTGCCTTGTCTTGGGGAGCATATTTTATACCTTGTGTCGTGTTGAGTGGCGGCATGGTTATTTTTATATTTAGAAGACATTTTGAGAAGTGCCATAGTGATTTGTTTGAGGTATTTAATGATTCTATTTTGCTGTCAAAGTGTTTTTGGGTGTGCATATTTATTGCCCTTTTTGTTATTTCATTGAAGAGATTTAGTTCTTTTTTCAATTGTGGAATTCTATTCTTGCTCCATAGCCTTCTAGTTTTATTGCGTGTGTTGATTATTTCTATTATCTCTTTGGGTGGATTTGGTTTTGTCTATTTGAAAGAATATATGGGTTTGTTGTCTTGTAGGTGTTTTATTGTGTTTGTTATTATTTCGTTTATCTGCATGACTGATTTTTCTATTTCTAGGGGAGAGTTTAATATTTTGAATTGTGTTGTCTTGGCTCTTACTATTTTCCTAAATGTTTCCAAATTTATGTTTTGGGTATTTAGTTTCTGAGTTGGAGCATGTGGGGGAGGTATACTTTTGGTGGTTACTAAAACTGGAAGATGGTCTGAATCCATCTCGAATACTGGGGTTGAATAATATACTGTACTTGTGTTAGTAATTGCTATGTCTAATATATCTGGCTGCTTGCTGTTGTCGTGTGGGAAATGAGTTGGTTCGTATGGCGTAAGTATGTTCAAATTTAGGTCTGTTATTATTTTGAGTAGTTGAGAGCCTGCATTGTTGGAAACTCTGCACCCAAAATTAACATGTTTTGCGTTTATATCACCTAGTAGAATCAGAGGCGTATTCTGTTGAAGAAGGGAATTTATGTTGATACTTTTCATTTTAATATGGGGTGGTTTATATGCTGATGTTGTGGTTGTGATTCTATTATTTACAGGGATTTTAATAGCAATTGTTTCTAACCCTGGTGTGTGAGGTGTGATTGTTATCATATATGGAATTGATTTTTCAACGAGTATGAGTACTCCTTCCCCTTTTTGATCTTCTCTTGTCTTTTCTTATTACGTTATATCCTGGTATGTTAAATGTCTTGTCTGCGCTGAGGTGCGTTTCAGTGATGCATGCGATTTGTATTCCTTTATCTTTTAAGAAATATTTTAGTTCGGTTTTTTTTGTTTGATATGTTATTAGCCTTCCAGTTTAGTAGGATTAATTCTTTTTTACACTGTTCTGGCATTATTGTTATTAAAGTAGGATGTGACTGAATTTTGAAAACTGTTTATTATGGTTGGAATGATACTATTGATTATGTCCATTAAATAATTTGAAATGCTGTTGACTATAGTGTGCATTATTGAGTTGGTGTTGTTATTATTATTGTTATTATTTACATTTTGGTGTGTGTATTGATTGTTATGCTGGTTTGTGGTAGGGGTTTTCTTGATATGTAAAGTTTGGTATGGTTCGATCAAATCGAAGATTAGGAAAATTGCGTTGTGTGAGTATATAGGCGGAGGTGTTGGTGTTTGAATTTTCCTGGGAAGTAGTAGCTTTAGAGTTGCTTTTGTTGCTGTCTGAAATTTTTTTGAAATAATTACATACTGCGGACCAAATGTCCGCGCTGTGCGGGCCCTTGCAGTTGTGACATGTTGGAGTTAAGTTTTTTTGTGGACAATTTACCGTGTAATGGTCTTTTGCACAGAATGCACATACAACTTCATTATTATAGTTATTCCTTGTATGGCCAAAGTGTACATGGAAGTGTTCAACTGTCAAGCATTTTCACAATCTCAACAACACTACGGGAAGTTTAAGTCAAATATAATTGGAAAAATTTACTCCAAAAATGCATAAATCTCCCCTCCATTAACAATGGGAGTAAAATTTCACACTTTAAAGAAAATGTTTCATTCCCACTTGAGAATAAAAGTGTTGTTGAGCGGAAAGTGACTAGACTGACATTCCAGAAGCAAAGGAAATTCAAACAAAGAGTTGGGAGAATAATTTATAAAAACTTCCTCGAAAACTCGCAGTAAATCTCACAAAAATATTTGCTTAATCGAAAGTCATTCACGTTATCTCATCTAGAAGGTATATAAGAATCAAATGCTTTACAATGATTAATTTAATACACATTTTACCAGCGAGAAATATAAGAGAGAACAATTCACTCGAGATGCTACATTGAAACGCAGAATTTTAGGGAAAAGCAGCTTGGAAGAGGAATTTTAGCAAAAAGCAAAACTGAAATAATGTCAAACTTCAAATAAAGTGTTATATATACAATATAAACAATTAAAAACGTTTGTTTATTTTTAGTTCTAAGAGTAATTGAGAGTTGTACAGCAGTCACTGTCACGTAATAAACGATATATAAGAAATAATTTTAACAAGTTACATTGGTCTTCGAAGAAAAAATGCGTTCATTCCTCTCTATCCAATCACGTTTATTTTGCACAAATATACTATTAGTGATTTCCTCTACCCCATCTGCCAGTTGCTCTCTTTCCCTTTCCTTCTCCCTCTCTCTCCCTCCTTCTCTCTGTCCTTCCCTCCCTCCCTTTTCCTCTCTCCCTTCCTCTCTCGTAATAGCCCTTCGCGTGCATTTGTGAAAGGTCAGGTATTTTTAGTTCGACAATCGACGAGTTCTGCAGCAGAATATATCTGAGTAAAGATACATTATGTGATCGAAGTCCAATTTATTTTTATTCGTTTTGAAAATAACGAACATCACGTGTCCTCTTGTTGTTCTAGTTGAATACTCAAGGATATGACATCCACGGCCCTCCAATGTCTCCTGTTAACCACTCGCCCACCCAAAGGCTTTCAGCACATCGAATGAATGTAATTTTCTTAGAAACTATGTGCTCTTGAAACTGCATTAAGAAGTTAATTTCCATAAAACAGAAACTAAATTTATAGATGAAATTATCACTATTTAGTGTCGAAATATGTTTCCAAATTATTGATTTGTTTATAGAAGAAAACGTTACTTTTTTGTTAGAAGAAAACGTATAGAAGGAAACCTAGTTGAATTCATTTGTTCATTCAAAATTGTGTTGCGTTGCATGGTGTAAGAAGAATCAGAAACGTAATGGTGTTTGAATTTTATGAATGAAGCCAGCAGCAGACAGTAAAAAGGGCACGACACAATACACAACAATAACATGTTTGATCACAATGAAAAGCAAGTTTCGTTTATTGATGTTAAGGAATAATTGATTGAAATCACTGACCTAATTCAATGTAAATTGATCTGGAGAAATACGCGGGTATTTGACCAACGTTCGGCGCAAACAGATAAGGTGAGTCGAATGTCATTTACTATGCAAGAATCATTCGAGTTTTGTTTCTATGCGTCTGTGACTTATAAAGGATATGAAATAGGCTGCCGCGTAATTTACGTATGTACACATGAAAACTTACTCAATCTGTCTATGAACATCCATCGTTCAATTATTCTGTTGATCTTGAGTGAAATTTATTTGTAATGAAAAATCATGTAACCATGTGCACTACCTGGATATTATTTTGTATGTATTGTATATTTATAGCCCTGAAGCAGGCCAAATAAATGGCCGAAACGTTGGCACTGTAAGAATAACTGAATTTTATTGATCTACCCTCACGATTACCCATTCTACATCGTTCAATTAACACCAGCGCCCCCGTTCGTCTCTGCTTTATATTAGTGGTCTCCCAGTTGTCCAACCCTTGGCATCAAAGTGGCTCAGATGTGATCACAAAATCTGGCAAATGTAGAGGAAAATCTGTGCCCTCGAATCTCTCCTCCGCTCAGTCATAAACCAGAGGCGTATCTCCCATTGCATACCAGTATTTTTTATACTAACCATGCGTGTAGTTTTAATCCGAAAAACTACTTCACCTACTACACCAGACGCCTCACTTTCGGACAATCATCTTATTTTATCCCACCAGCATCTAATCTGGCTGGTGGCTAATGCAATCATCATCTGGATAATGCAAATATAAGGGGGATGTGGTCCGAAATGATCCGTTTATAGTCATTCATGCATTCATCCAAACGGTATGGCTAATATGCCAATTAAACAAGTAATTGTGAATTGGCAATATTTCGTACTTAAGCCGTCAGATATTCAGGAAGTATTGTTTGTTGCTAACATAATTTATTTACATTCATTCATTATTCTCCATCCATTACATTTAATTAAAACGTAAGATTAAAATAAATGTGACACATTTTTTCCACAAAGTAGTTTTTTCAATCATCTCCTCCGTAGAAAAGAGTGCCTTGATTAAATAATTTATTCGATTGTGAAAACGGCGAAGTAGCGAGTTCATTCCTTACCTTCATCATGGTCATATTCGCTGAGCGGATAGCCGCTTCTTCAGATCCCATCACTCAGGCTGTAACGGGCAACGTTATTATATCGACCAAAATAAACATCTTCACTCGCTGAAAGAACGTTCATTTTGCATCAAACACTGAGCGACTTGTTGACTCACGTGCCTGTTAACGAAATTTTACTAACCGTCAGACATGCATCAGCATCTATCAGGAAAATTGAAGTTATGCACCTGAAAAATTAGAGTCAGATAAATGTTACATACCACAAGTAATATATAACGTAAAAATGTTTCTATATGTAATTGCTAATAATGCAGTTAGTTTAGAGAATTGCTACTAGGTGTAGAACCCTTGTCGTGATTTTTGTACTCTTTCCCAGCTCCCCTGAGAGCCGATACTAAGATAGTCATTTGGAACACATCAAGGTGTAACTTTTTTCTCTCTGGGCGTGTAAAATTTACGTAAGTAGATTTTAATTAGGTTAAATGTTCATCAAGTTTTTAATTCATGATATGTAAAGATGTCGTCTGTAGCAACTATTTGCGACTTACTTTAAAGTTCTATTCGTTTCTGTTATGGCAACGAAATCTTGATATGGATGAGAGAAGGTTCTGTAAGGAGATCTTATATGTTCGAAACTACAAAGAAGAAAGGTATATTTTGCAACAATATACCCGATTTCGTAAGTTGTAGTCATCCAATACGTATCTGAATGCAGTTTTTTTGCGAGGCGTGGTTCCATCTCGGAAATTTGGACGAGTGATCGATTTTTGTTGGTTTTCTCTTTATAAGGCAAAGGCTACCAAGAAAATTTCAGGCAAAAAAATGAGTTTTACGATTTTATTTCGCGCAAATACAGAAGGTATTATGAAGGCAGAATACATAAAAATATGGCAAAGGGTGGGAAACGTATAGATTATAGTTCCATTTTTAACTTCCTTGCGTTTACAACATCCACATACAATTCACATAGGGTTGCCACCTCTCCGGGTTTGACCCGGAGGACTCCGGGTTTCAAGAGTGATCTCCGGGTTCCGGGTTACTTTTGAAAATCTCCGGGTCGTTTAAAAAATTAAATGAAATAACCACTTTCTCCTTTCTTAAAATATAATCTGTGCTTAATAATTTAATTTTATCGAATGTTTTCATAGTAATGACACTACATAAATAAAACTTTTCTTCGACCATCTTTAGTCGAAAAATACTGTATTTATTGTTACAGTAATTAATCCGTTATTAACATTGTAAATGAATTACTTTTATGAAATAATTAGTCGTAAAGGGCATATATTAGTTTATAATAAATATAGATTGACAATTTATGTATTTACTTTTCGTAAACTCACCCCCGGCAATTAGTGATCTCCGGGTCATGTATTCTTCGAAGGTGGTAACCCTAGCATTCACATTAAATGGCATGTAGAAGATTCATTATTTACATAATGAATCTTCTAACTAATAAACTCGGGTTCGTATTACTCGAATCACTCAACTACTACCAAAATCAATTAATACTAACAATGAATATCACGCGAATATTGAAGCCTTGACACAATTATTCCCGCTTGATGACACGTAGAGTTGGACGTCCTCACTTCAATAAACCCTGAATGCGCATTGTGCAGCAGTCGGCACGCGTTAGCGATCAGTTGCACGGCTCCGCGTGCTTTATGCTGTCCTCGATTGTCACAGCATTGAAACCCAGTTTCTGTGTAATGGCTTGTTTACATGTCGTGAATGGTGTGTCCATCTACGGCCCACATTTCACTTTGAACAATTTTTCAATTGTCATGAGTAACAATATGAACACTAAAATGCCTTCGGGAGGAATATTGCCGACACATTACCGTTTATGGTTAACAAATATTGGGATTCCCACTAAATGGATGCGAATTAAATCTATCTGGATGAAGTTGTCTCTGTTTTTGTGTAAATTATACATTAAAAGAGTTAAACAATTGATAGAATCGAGGATTGGAAACAGGTGTTGTTTGTCACGGGTAACACAGACTGTGAACTTCTGATGTTATTAAACATGAAATGTGAGACAAAAAACGTTCAAGAAATCGTGGAGAGACAAACCACTCCATGAACAATATCTAAAAAGAACTGAGAAGGTGCAGATCAATAAAGAACATTAATTTATGTGGTTTAAAAGAGGAAGAATGAAGCTGAAATCGGAAGCACCTGTAAGAGCTGCCCAAGATCAGGTGTTGAGAACGACATTATGATAAAGCGGTTCTCAAAATTTCCCAAGATGGTAAATGACGCATTTGCCAAGAACACGTAGAAATCATTATCACATAATCGCAGCTTATCCAATTCTAGCAAAGACCGAACACTTGGAAAGAGACGACAGGGTGTGTGGTTACCTCTACTGGCAGATCTGTATCGCCCTCGACGTTCCAAACACATACCCCAAGTGGTACGAACACTCACGAAAACCGATGACATCTGTTGAACTGTATACGATATTGTACGACCAACAAATTCAAAAGTATTGCACGTTAGTGGCAAACAAACCGGATATTGTTACCCGGGATTTGGAGAAAAAAATCGTGTCTATTTGTAGACGCTGTGCCATGCGATCGAAACGTCATAACCAAGGAGGTAGGAAAACGTCTTAAATTCAAGAAGTTGGAAATCGAGATTAGCCGAATGTGGGGCGTTAAGGCAAGGAACCAGTGCTTTTACGCCCCACATTCGTAACACATAGTTATCGGAGCTCTGGGATTTGTTCCGCAAAAAATATGTCAGAACTTCGATAAACTACAGGTTATTCGCAAGACTGGGAAGTGCAAAAAAATGCTTAATTTAAAACCGCTCACATTTTGCACAAAGTATTGTAGAGGCACCGATAGTCCCTAGATCTACTCCTTAGGAAGCTGGTTGCAACCCGGAGTAGACATTATAATCAACCGACTCTTAATATCTCTAGTCGTGAATTAGAGGAATAATAATCACAATGCAGTGAAATGTTTTTAATTACATCTGCCCCAGCCTGCGATAAGAGATTAGAAAAAATATTTTAAAAAAATACTGTGAAATCAAGGAATAATATGTTTAGAAATTCAAAATACCTCATCACAGTATTTGTAATCAATATTTCACCAATTGAAGTACTAGTTACTTTAGCCCAAACAGCCGAGAGATGACCAGTAACATTTTAAAGTTTTTATCAACGGAATTGTGGTTTAGTATCTCTCTGCAACGGATAGAGATGGCAAAAGAAATCGATGATTTTAAAACGTCGATATTTTCCACCTGAAACATCGATATATTAACATCGATATTTTGCTTTGGAGTTTTTTTTCCACATCGATACTTTGTTGCAAAAACATCGAAGTTTGAGTTTATTATGCTTCATTATGTCTTTAAAGAATGTTTATGTTCTTTTTATGGTGTTTTGTATGGTATGTGTAGAATATGTATTAAAAGATAAAGATGGTAAAATAGCGAAGCACCATGTTTTTTAATTTTGTTTTTCTTCTGTACTTTCCATAATAATTTTTATTAGCATAGTAGCCTACTGTTAACATGCTGCTAACCAAACAGAAAAAAATATATCCCATTTGCGTACAGTAATTAAAAATGGATAGGAAAATAGCATACTTATTAGTCTACATTTAAAACATCGATGTTTTAAACAGAGGTGTTTTTGTCGATGTTTTCATCGACATCGAAAACCCTTTAGCGATGTATCGAAACATCGATGTATCAATGTTATGATAAACTTTGTCATCACTAGCACAACGAAGCGTGGACATAGTGGCAGAGCGATGTACCTTGGGCTCCACAGAAGCGCAGCGCACCCGAATGGGGGGGCGTCCCCTGAGACGAAAGTTGGTCTCGGTCGGCCCACACTACGCGAAAGCGGGCAGGGTCGCCGCTTCAGCACTCGCCCGCTAATGAAGTTGTGGATAGCGAATATTAGCGGAGGCCATTGCGGAGGAATTTATTTATTTATTTGTCAAAAAACAGTAAAAAACTGGTAATGACGCGTGGGGAAAGAGAATTATTTGCGCACATTTTCTTGAGGCCCAGAATTTTAAAAAAAATGACGGTGGAAAAAGCCTTTTCTAAACAACGGATGCCAACTTTGAGTATGGAAATACGAAATCGCATATGGTGAGTGATTAGCAAGCTTAACCATAGCTCAGTTACTATCACCGCTTCGAGGAAGCTAATTTTTAATGTATTAAATTTCATATAGACGAGAATGCACGTACATGTTTGGATTTATGCGTAGAGTGTTTGCATGGCTGTAATATTGTAATTGAATCAGAGAATATAGTGCTAACTAGCACAAGTGACTTGTAGTTGCCTGGGTATTTATCATAATCATTTATTACTCAGGAAAAGAAATTTATATTGTATGTAGAGTAAAATGGTAGTTGTAGTAAAACTAGTTCCTCCATTCTGTTCCCAATTTTCCCCCTCCATTCTGTTCCCATTCAAGTCTTAGGATCGGGCTATGGATAGACCCGTTTGATTTTGAAAGACCCCCGATAGTTCTAGGAGACTACGGATGTGTGGCGAGTGACAGACCTGGCGTGCAGAATCATCGGCGGGAGAGAGAATGTAGGGAATTGGTACAGAGAACGAGAATGAGAGGCAAGGAATTACAGTAATTTACGAGAGACGGAGAGAACGAAAAGGATTTAGCGTGAGGGGAAAATGGGAGGAAGACTTACAAAGATAGAGGGAAGAAGATAGAGAGGGATTTAGCGTGAGGGGAAATGGGAAAAAGACAGAGGGAAAAAGAGAGTAGGGAGAGAGAAGAGATAGCAGGGAAAGAGAGAAGTGAAAGAGAGAGAATATGGGCACAGACAGGGAGAGAATGAGAAAACGGGAAGGAATTAGTGTGTGAGGGAGTAGACATAGAAAGGCAGAGCGAAGAGAGAGAGAGAGAGAGAGGGATAGACAAAAGACAGAGAGAGACAGACAGAAGACAGAGAGACAGACAGAAGTCATTGAGACGGACAAGACAGAGAGAGACAGAGCGAATATGTACACGGGCAGTGAGGGAACGAGAGAACGGGAAGGAATGAGTGTGTGAGGGAGTAGACACAGAAAGGCAGAGAGGGGGGCGTGTTGGTCGTAGCCTGAGCCAGCGCCAGCGCCAGCGCCAGCGCCGTGCGCCGTGTGGCTGCGAGGCGCCGGCTGCCGCGGGGGGTCACGCGTGCGGCGGGGGCGGGGGTGGGGGTGGGGCGTGTGGTCACGCGCGGCGCTGCGCGTCGACGCCCCACCCCCCGCGGCTGCAACGCCTTCGCTTTACTCCAAAGGACGCTCACGAATAACACGTTTCGCGGAGGGCAACCAATTGGCCTTGCGAATACCGCACATTATCTTCTTCTTTTTCTGGATGGCTGCTATTTAAGCAAATTCACACTCGTAATCATATACGTTACTTTTTTCCGTCAAAATTCAACGAAGGCGGTACCGCGGAAAAGAAAATGAACAGAAATTCGGGGCTGACTTGTGATTTTTAACTCGTACTTTAGGTATTCTATTGAGGAACACCTACATCTGCAGTTCCTGTTGTGTGCCTTTAAAATCCCTGTTGTGTGTGGGCAATATCAGCAACTTTGCAGAATTGAGCGTACCTCTTTCTTTTTTCTGTGTACTTTGTTGTACATCGCACTCACATATCAGCCCAAAATTCCAGAGAAAATATATTTATTATTCAATTGAGTCTCGGAGGGTTGACAGTTGGAGGTTTACTAACACAGCTCATAAATTATGCGAAAGGCCAATGGTAATATATCGCCATATATGCTCTGTGATTTGCAACAGTCACAATAACTCAAACATCGATAATGCAGATTCTTACCCTCCTCTCAGCCTCTCGTGCTCATTTCAAATTCAGGCACGTTATGAGTAATTATGGGATCACCCGAAATTATTTCGTTGGAATTACTTTGCCCTGCTTTGACTCCAGTCACCGAAGAAGCACAAGGGCACTAGCAGCCGCTGCTAACTTCGCCCAGCACGGACGACTGCTTGATTGTGTAGTGATTCCAGGTACATCAACGGCTAGGGTCGTTAATCCCGTAAGTGCAGTGCATGCTTTATTGCTGGATGTTGCGGTGATTGTCCCCTGCCATTTGGCGAGATTCAGCGGAGACCTACTGGATAGGTTGCCGAACTACTCGACTCGATGTTTTCCCAACCAGGTATCCCCAACCAGCGGGGCACCGCCCCAGCCAGGACAACCTCTATGCTCCGGACTGGTCCCGCGATATGTGTACTGTGGTGCATGTAAGTGTACGTGTGTGTAATTAAGGAGTGGCGATAAGAGGAGGAACAGGAAGGAAAGAACGCGCGCGGTACGTAGCCCGTTTGTTAGGGAACTGCCCCAGCATTCATCATGTTACGTTCGGAGAAACCATGCAAATCTACCGATCAGAGCAGCCGGCTGCTAGAATTTTCCTCCAGACAACAGTTGAATCCGACCTACAGCTCTAGCAGACTCAATAAAAACTTTACTGCGTATGCCCGAACTTTCCCCCTCCAAAAGCTTCCCCCTCCAAAGCTACAAACATTTCTCCGCCAGCCTGTGCTCTTTGTCCCAACATAGTTCTGTTTTTCTCTCGTGGGTCGCGCGGTAATTCAACACTGCGAGTTTGGCGATAAAGTTATGAGTGAAAAGGATCAGACGAAAGGCAGCCTACGTGTTTCTTCAGTAGGGGTTGTCCAAACGATCAACATAAAATCAGGCATGCCTTCAAGGGTTTCAGCAATAGGATAATGTAATGGACCAACACACTGCTTAATTAGTCATTTGGACACTCCTGTGAGTGAGAGTTTCTTCTTCTGACGATAAGAGAAGTGATGCAAGTGATTGCCAGTGCGATCGCTGCGTCTCGCAGTCGCCTCGCCTTGTCGCCCCCGCGCTTCCTTATCGCCGAGAGGGGAAATCTCAGCTGCCGCAGGGTGGGGAAGCCTCTGAGGCTTCACCAAAGTTACGTCGGCCTTGATGTTTTACTTTCTTGCCTTACGAATACTTCGAAAGAAGAGAAAGTTATGTAATCGTGCGCCGTAAAACGGCGAATTTTCGCCAGAAACTCATTGCTGGGGTTTTGCGAGCGGTACAGCTATAGCTATGAAGCAAATGTCGAAAATCCTGCCACCGCCAGGAGTGGAACCCCAGGACCTCCCGGTCAGAGCACTGCAGTGAATGCGCTAAGCCATCTCAGCCGGTTCATCACGCACGCGGCGCCAGGCACGTCTTCTTCTTCTCCTTCTTCTGAACCTTATGCCATTTAGCTGGGGTCGGCTTTCCGGATCGCTACTCTCCAGCTGTTTCCATTTTTGCCATATCCACGGTGACACCATTCTGACACATACTCCCCACTAACACAATCTCCCCGCTTCTTCTTTGGGCGACCTCGTGCTCGTTCCCCATTCTGTATCGACTCCACTCGGTGGGCCACGTATTGTAGGGGTCTTCTCGCAACATGCCCAAGCCACTGAAGTCGCCTTTCGTGAATTTTCTCCGCTATCTGCTTCATCAGACACGTCGCGAGAGCGAATTGGTGGGTCGTTAGCGGCGGTCCTCGTGGGACGCCCATCGCCACCAGCTACAGAGCAGGAATGTGCGCTTCAGCGCTCGTGGTGCCTTTTATAGTTCTTAAATGGACTACGGCTATGCGACATGTCAGAGGGCCTCAGTATTCTCACTTCGCAACATTCTAAACGAAACGCGGAAATCTCCGTTGCGTTGCGTACTCCCTATCAGTCGTAAAGAAGATTTGAAAATAAAAAAAGTCTGACTGCTGCACTCCGTGCTCTACCGCGCCCACACGTGGAAGTATTTTTAGTATTCCA
Organism: Acheta domesticus; assembly: GCA_031308135.1. Taxonomy (NCBI): domain Eukaryota; kingdom Metazoa; phylum Arthropoda; class Insecta; order Orthoptera; family Gryllidae; genus Acheta; species Acheta domesticus. The sequence goes on from JAHLJT010003656.1 coordinate 52,018,084, forward strand.
AACGATCATTTTACTTATTCAGATTGTTTGTTTACACGTATTTTCGATCACTAGCAAAATAGGAAAGCACGAAGCAAAATAAATTAGCACGAAGCAGAATAAATTATGTTAAATGTTTTTTGTTGTTTTTCCTATTACTTGTAGTCGTATTTATGTTTTGCTTTGCTGAAGGGCTGAAACAGACGAAGAAATCAGGCATGTTCTTGAGTTAATGGAAACGACTTGATTAAAAGCTATTGATGCTTTCCTCAAATTAAATGTCAGTAACTCTTTCATTTCATTAATTTGTCTATTTAATAACAATTTTCTACTTAATTTTTTCTTTGCTATAATTTGTTTTAAAAGGTTTTCTGAAACAACGTGTTATTTATTTATTCTATACCTAAAACTACCCACATTTCTGGAATTTATAAAATGTATTAACATTGAAAATGCAATGAAGAATAGTTGCAAGCCGTTTTTCTTCCTTCTTGAATTAAACAAAGTTTTGAGGGTGCGAAAGACTGTTTCCTTGAGGCAGCACACAGTGCTCCTACGCGTCCGCTTATGTGACTCAAATAGGCGCGCCCACCGGAATGTTAAGGAGGGACTAGTTTCACTGATTTGAAAACAAATGATCGTGATATCGGACGGTGGAATTCCAAGTAGTAGTCGTAGCGCGTGAAGGGAATCGGCAGTTATGTTGCCAGCAGTAGCTATCAAGGCGATCCCTTCGTAGTCCTCTCTTTCTCTACAACTACCCCAGAATGTAGGCATTTATGTTATTATATTATTTTCGCGTGGCTGTCGACCAGTCACATTCGTGCCAGTTCATTATACACGACAGAGGTTTCTCACAGTCGCCTAAAGAGGGCAAGAGCTCTGCCGTGGAAGGTCTAAGACGGGTGAACCACGAAACAGAGTGCGCGTTGGTGATTGTGAGGGTCAGAGAACATTGAGTGTTCTAGGGCCGTTCTATAAGGTTAAGGCGCCCCGCCGGAAGTTTAATCGTGTGACGCCTCCGCGCGGCGCTCTCGAGGACGATGCGAGGAAATCCGCGTGCCAGCGAAAGCGCTTTCGTGGGCGGCGCACGCTGTTCGGGGGCGATGCTCCCACGGGCCTTGTTGCTGCAAACGTTTTTCTTTTGTGAAAGAAAGCGGAATATATAATTGTATTTGAAAGACAAGGGAATGTTTTATGTTTTTGGGCCCCTTTACAGCAGATCTTACGTTTTATGATACATTTTACATGCTTTTAATTAGCGGGTAAGTTACATTTGCAATACCTACTAAATCAATTCCTTTTTAAATACTTTGACATAGGCGAGAATGGCCACAGTCGTTGAAGCGCCCTCTAAACCCTAATTAACTAACTAACTCCTTGTTGCTGCTGCTCCTTGTCCGGCACGTGAGGCGCGCGGTCTTTGCAAGGCTGTCTATGACATTATCCTTGAATGTGCATCTCTTATATGTGATCTGGGAAGATTTGATAAATTTCTTCTCTTACTGCCATACGCTTATTAGTGTGCAGGCTAGTCTCCTGAAGCCCCTAGCGTCTTCTTGTGAGACTTGTTCTGGGCAAGTATACCTAGGGTGGTTTGTCATTACTTCCCCTAGGGTCGCTAGTGCGCCAATTTTGACGTTTGACTTGAATGCCACATAGCGCAGGTCTAGATACAATATAGTAGTAGTTCAAATCAAAATTCTGATTGGTGATAAATTGCTAGATGATTTAATTTTGCCAGGATCGGCCAAGTAACTTTCTTGGAATCTGTTTTACTTGCCGAGAAGCGTCCGCATGCATGTCGTCGATTTTTGGCACCTCAACCATCACCCAACTTTCACCGATTTTGAACCCGAGAACTTGGGATCAGTAGTCCGGCATGATAGTCACAATACCACCAACGCCGGTTAAAGCCGGTCCATTAATAAATTTAAGTCAAGAAAAATATTTAGTATAGAAGCACGGCACTACTAATATTATTTTTAAAATTTGTCTAGGAATGTGTTGATAAATTTATTTTCGCATTCGATAAGTGTGTTTTATAATTGATGTGTTTTAATATTAAATATTATATCCGATTTCACATATGTATTACATGTTCTCACTGCTTTCGTTAAATATTTATGTACATATTTTGACGATTCATACTACATATTTTTCCAGTCTCATGACGAGGCGCGCTTTTCAGAAACTGACCTACGGGCGCCGAGTTCCATGTCTCCCCCGCTCTGCCATCGCTCGAAATGGCCGAATAGCGGCCACCAAAGATTACCTGCCGTGATCTGCACTCCGGAGTGATATTTAGCCGACCCCTGGCAGGCGCTAGCGTTGCTCGCGGACGGGTGTTTTGAATACAAAATCAACAACACTTTTTTTTAGCATCAGGGAACCCCAAAACGTGGATTTCCGTTAAAATTCCTCAATCATTTGTCATTAACTCCCTGATTCTCTTCGTTCACCATAAAATGCGCGGAAGGATCGTAGGTGCAAAATTCGGCAAAGAAAACAGAACAGATGTAAGGTCCGATTAAATTAAAAAGATGATTGACATTTGCGAGTGGAGGGGGGCGACGTTGCCAGGTCGCATACCACTGAGCACGTGCTACCGGGACACCAAAATAAACGTTTCAAAAATACTTATAAAAGTAACCAAACTACTTACTCGCATTGTATGAAGCAACAGCTTGTTCTTGAAGAGCTACACATTACGTTCTTCACTAAATTAAATAAATATTTCGGACTACACTGCGTACACGTGGTATACATGGCCTATTTGTGTCGTGGCACCTCGTATATGTGTGGCGCCGAATTGCATCAATTTGGGAAGAATCCAAATTCGTGACACGCTTCATGACAGTTCGCTTCTTTCCAGCTGAGATGGTCCTGCCTCGTCTGCTGCAAATTTATGCTTTCCAACTCTGCCAACCGTATTCTTGCTCAATTTTAGAGCAACACCAGTTCGGTCAAGAACTGTTGAAACGGGATTCGATGGAACTTCATTGTCTCTCTCTCTTTCAAAATATTCCCGAACACTTTCACAATTCTCACGAGCTTGTCTGTACACCCTCTCCAGATGACTTCCTGGTTATTTTAGGACGTGTTCTGGGACGACCTCTTCGTCCTCGTTGTGATTCAGACATTGCATCGTCAAGTAAATGACAATATAAATTAAAACTAATAAAAACGAACTTATAAAAATAAATAATCACTAAACGAACAAACAGAAAATTAAGTAAAAACTGAACACAAAAAAGCTCTACGAAAAACGCATTCACATAATTGGCACTAGAAAAGTCTAACCTCAAATCAGCTGATCACAGCACAGAACATAATGTTCGGGTGGCTTGAGGGAAGAGTCGCTACCCGATGCTCAAATGTTCCCCGTTCGTCAGTGGCAACTCAGCGACCTCACACGACACCTTTTGTCCCTCTGGTTGGCAACTGCCGTGGAGACGGGAGAGGCATACTTACGTCACACAGAAGTGTCAATCCCCTTTTTAATTTAATCGAACTGTAGGTAAATTTTAATTTGTAAATAGAACAATACAAAATTGGAACGAATTACCTGCAACAGTGCTGGAGACTTTTCCTCAGAATGTCAATTTTTTTAAAATTAGATTAAATTGTAATTTTTTAGAATAAGTTAGCATGATGTTTTTGTGTTATTTTTGTTATTTTATATTAGGTCAGCTGTAGCACGATATGGTAAATATATTGTGACAACATGTCACATATTTTTATGCACTAATATCTGTCGTAAGTGGGGTGAATTACAAGGGTAAACAAATAGGAATATGGCGCCCTACCAACGGCAGTCGAGTGGTTGTTAAGGTCAATAAACTTCATTCGGGCCTTGAACCTGAGGGGTGCGGCTACGTGATAATGTAAACGGTGAAGAGATTGGATGTAAAAGCAATGACAGTCTAGGGCGTAGCTAGTCGATTTGGTAATCAGTTGAGGGATTGGCCTGGGGGAGAGTGACAGTCTATTCATGGCGGAAGTGCGTCGTTTTTTTGCTGGTAAAAAACAGTAGAGGAGATAGGCCAGGTTTTGAAGGGCTGAAGAGAAATATTTTTTTACATTCGGACATATGCCGGGGTGCCGTGTGGGTCGCTCACGGATAATTAATGTTATGAAATTGGGACTTGTAAATTTCTCTTTAGAGTAAATAGTTCTCGGTCTCTGAATTTTTGTCATGTGTGGAAATTAGAACTTAAAAGACTTTGAGAATTCTTGAGTGCGACGAATGGAACTTAAACTTTGAACTCATACGAATTCGTTTGCAACAGGACTCGGAGTATTTATTAATAAGCAATAGTTTGTTGAACTTTAATATTTTGCGTCACGTAGTCGGGAAGAACTGGAAACTTTCGTAGTAAATTTAATGAGAACGGTCAGGTATTTGAGGCGGTGAGGGTTGGTGACTCGACGGCAGTTGTGAAGAGCAGAAGAAAAGAAGCTGGTATTTGGACTTGGAATTATCGTCACCGGATGAAGAGAAACTGGTTCCGCGGGCGTCATCGAACAAGCGCGCGCGAAGACGGGTATTGCAGTACGAGGTTCAGAAAGCTCATGACCAAAAGAACTATCTATATTATTATTATTATTAAGTAATAATTTTTGCCTGGCCAATTGAATAAACTGTCAAGTTTCTTTTGAAATAGAAAAGATTATTTTCATTTGACCAATTCCAGTTAATAAGAAGCTAAACTTAATTTTTCAGATTCCTCGCCACTCAGTATGGATGGCAGATCGAATAATCGGCTATCAGTAGGTAATAGCGATTATTTCTTACGAAACCCTTAGGCCCAGCTAGCCGGATATTTATTCTATTTTAGATGGCAGTTGAAGCGTTAATTTCAATAACAATAAACGTAACCTTTTCCTGACGCCCATATTTAACATAAATTCGGAACGGGTTACGTCGAAACAATCACCCAATAATTTTTATATAAGCAGTTTGTGTACAAGGGCTAGACATTTTAAAATTGATGATTGTTTCAATATTAATTTTGTAAAATTTTATTAATATGCAAATATGGTAATGCTTATGTGATTGTTGCTTTGGTGTATTTGTAACTACTGAGAAAACGCTACCGTCGGAAATATATACAGGATCTCCCACCAACCATGGACCACCACCATAACTTCTAAACGGTTCAGGATATCGAAATGCAGTTTTCGATTAACAATGCGGAATGATGGGGCAAGTAACATGCCATAGAGAAATTGTCTACGACATTTTTAGTTTTCGAGAAATTTAATCGTCTTTAATTTTTTAAATAGAACTATATATTTTTTCAGCAGCAATGTACAGATCATGAAAAGAGGAATAAAGTGATGTATCATATGTCAGTATTTTGATGGTAATTTGAGTATAAAATTAGACTTTCTGACACATGATTTTTAAGTAAACGATATTTTCTTGTAGCAGCCCTCGCAACAGTAGCTGTTGGTCAGACGGCCTTCGCGGCGTCGAGACTATTTCGTGGAGACAAGGTGTGTGAGAGGGGCGGCTGTGAGGGATAGAGGCGTAACTACAGCAATTCATGGCCTTGACATGAAGATCATATGTACAAACATCAACATTAACGATCAGAATGAGAAATTTTTGCCATTTGTTCAGCTGAATTCAACTTTTCTTCTACTGAAATTCCAAAGCAACGATAATCAAAAAGAACAAAATAAAAATAATTTGTAGCGGAAGGAAAATAATAATAAAGGTTCTTTTCAAACTTACAAAAATCGAGCTCAGTGTGTTTGCAGAAACAAACTCATTTTAAAACATGGAAAGGAAATGAATGATTAATGATTTTTTTTTGTAATATCTCGATTAATTCATTAAATAATAGATAGACATTTTCTATCGTCTCCTGTATTATTTCAGTAGTATACCTTTGGGTTCCGGCTCTCACACGCAACCAATCTTTATAAATGAGGGCTCTAAAGAAAGAGACTTTCATGGAGACTTGACGAATTCCATTTTGACTTTAAAAATATGGATGATTTCTTTAAAAACACGCATAGAAATATTCATGTAAAATGCAACCCGCATTACATGTCAACCTATATCGGCAAATAACTCATAAACAAAGCGATTTAGAGCCTTAAAAAGTAAAATTTTGAGGCCGAAGACCTCAAAGAAACGTTTTTCACACCATAATCTACAAGATGAGACATTCCCCGATCCATTCAATTAACTTTTCGGTTCCACGCTTCAATATTATCAAGGCCACATATTTCAGTCCTTCTGCTGGTCGAAATTTTTGTGGCGACACGCTTAGAAGGCTTAGATTCGACAATCTTTATTTACGCTTTCCGTTAACACCGTAGTTTGTGCAGTCTGACGAGGTTTATTTGCATAATCATTAATTCAAGATTTGCTCTCCAGCAGTACTATTTTAATTTTTTTACATATTTAATTTTTTTAAATTTTATTTTAATTCTGGCCCTCAAGAAAATGTGCGCAGATAAATTTCTTTCCCCACACGTCATATACAGTTTTTACTGTTTTTTTGACAAATAAATAAATAAATAAATTGCTTGATACCTATACCTATGAAGATTGTTTCTTATGCGTGTAGTGAAACTATTCAATTAACGTTTTTTCATGGTCTATAAGTGCTGTGTACTTAATTGTGGAAAGATGTGGTTGTTCAGTTAAGAGTGAAGACTGTGTTTGTGTTTTACCTGTACCAATATTTTCGTTATCATTCGATGAAATTTTCAGGTCAACGGGTTCAGACACGTAGCTTTCTCAAAAGTAAAAAGCTAATATTTTTGTGACTATCAAGAAAAACTAAAACCTAATTGACAATGAATATTGAATAATTACTTCAAATGTCTTAGGTAAGTGTTGGGAATTGTTCCAAGCTAATTCTCCATGATATTGAATAAATATTTGTTGAAAATTTCTTTTACACATATTTGCATTGTTTTTTATTATTTGTAATTGTGTTAGTACATTGCAAGTTACCTTTATAGATTTTAAACAAATAAACACGTTTTGTTAACTACTTTCCCTCTTAGAATGAAAATAGAAAGATAGGGATGAGTGTGTGGTCTAACATGCGATAGTTCTCGCACGGGTACGCAGAGGTAGTGGAGGAAAACTAGTGCTATGGCACAACACAAAGAACAAACTTTTTAAAGTAGCTAAAGTAGAATAGCTTGAAATAAATGGAAAACAAAAATCAAAACGCGCTAGCCTACAATACTACTGAATCAATTAAAAAACAACTAAATTTAAAATTATAGAAAGAATAGTGCAAGTTACCCGACAACTGCCAACGATCGCAGTCCAAACGCACGATTTAAATGTTGGCGGTATCTGGAAGTATGTACATTAACGCCAGCAGCAAACTCATATTGTAAATAAAACACCGTTTGATATTATACTCAAGGTGTCGGTTCGTTAAGATATTAAAAATGCAAACATAGTTTGAGCAACATTCCCATGCAGCGAAGTGGGCTTACAAATGTCTACTGAATTGTTTCTAATGCTAACAAATGGTATTTAGTACTCAAAGGTGAAAACATTAGTTTGATTATTTTTTGGCTCGGAATTGTTTTTCTTGAGGTACGTAACGACGCAGAAAATAATTCAATATTTTTCAATTTTCTCACCCCAGCAAGCTGGCACCCTGAGTCTCCAAAACCTACTCGGTTCTTCATAACAAATCAAGGAAAGTTAAATAATATTGCAATGAGTAGGTCTGTTCTTGCCCGATCCGGTATTTTCGCATTCCTTTACTTGGCTTTCTCAAGAGTAAAAACCTTTTCTATTATTTGACTATCAAGGAAAGCGAAAAGCTAACTCTCAAGGAAGATTGAAAAATTTCTTCAAATATTGTTTTTAAAGAAGTATGAATAGATTCAAGAACATCTCTCTATAATGTTGAATAAACTTTAATTGAAAATTAGTTTCAAACATCAATTGCATTGTTATTTTGTTTGATATTCTGTAAGTACATTAGTAGTTCCTCTCCTTTATGGAACGGATAGACAAATGGATAGGGAAAGGGTGGGATTTAACATGCGAGAGTTCTCGCACGGGTACGCTAGTTATTATTTACTGTTAATAAACTTATTTAAACACGTACAAAAAGAAGAAGCAATAACCTTTTTGAAATATTCTTGACAGACGCAGTGTAAATTTAATAAACTTTAACACACATGCACATCTGCAGTCCCAACTGCTAATACTGATTGGAGAGTTTCTCACTTCATAACGCCACGTGCTGCCACAAACTTGAAAATCCACGGCAGAAGACGGAAGTGTAATGTTTTCTTTTCCATTCATGAACAACAGGAGAGGTACGGTTGCGCAGTGGACGAATAATCATCTTAATTAAAAATTGAATTTACCAACGAAGAGACGGTGGTTGGATTCTTGTCAAGTTTGAAAATGATATTTATTGTTAAAGAAGACAAGATAAATGCAGATAAATCAATGGGAAAAATCTCTTCTTCTGATCGTTGAAATTAGTGCTTCTTAATATGACCTTTGTGACAAGACCCTGGATTGCTTTAGTCAGGCCTCTTATCCGTCATTGGCACCCCTCTCAGTCTCCTCTCTCTCCACGCAAGTCTTGACGCCGCGAAGGCCACTTTTCAAGGCAAGAGTTGTAAGGGCTGCTTCGCGAAATATTGTCCGTTTAATTCAAAATCACATATCAGAAAATCTATTTTATACTCAAATTACTATCAAAATACTAGGATATGACACGTCATTTTATTCCTCTTTTCATCATCTATACATTGCTGCTGAAAAAAATATAGTTCCATTTAAAAATCAAAGATGATTAAATTTCTCGAAAACTAAAAATGTTATAGACAATTTCTCTATGGCATGTTACTTGCCCCATGATTCCGCATTGTTAATCGAAAACTGCATTTCGATATCCTGAACCCTTGAGAAGGTATGGGGGTGGTCCATAGTTGGTGCGACATCCTGTATCAGTGGCGTGCGGTGATAATTTTAGTAGGGGAAGCACTATTGAAATCCAAGGTATTAAAACGTAAAACAGATAAAGATGATATGAATTTTCTCAAAATGTGAATATTAACCCGGGAGAGGTAGCATCTTGCATACGAACATAACTGTTCGCCCGGGAGAAAAGAGACCCCAGGGAAAATTTCGTTGCCTAAATGACTTCTAACATTATAAACAAATATAATTCTATATTTATGCGATTATAACTTAACTTTATTGATCGAGTACTTTGTTATTTAAAATTATTAACACAAATGTACAAAATCCATCAATGCATTAAAGCATCTTTTTTTCTTTCATAAAATGAAAAATGTGTGCATAAACTTTAATATATGGTGAATGTTGATTTGAAAATGTATCTATAGAGTTCAGTAATAATGTTTTTCACAATCTTTACAAACAATGGATGTGATGTCCGTTCTACTGTTTTCTTACACTTTTCACATTCTCTGGATGCTCTGTGGTTTAAATTCCTCGGACAAATTTCACGTCTTGTGGGTTCTTTTTCTTGCAACTTGTGTTTCTTGTTTTTGCTCTGAATGCAAATGTTGTATCATTTTGGGTATTAGCTCTCGCGACAATCCTCGTAGAATTTATCTCATAATAGACCAAGGGCGAATACGATCTAAACCTTCCGTCTGCAATTCTTATGTGCGGTGAGACCTCGAAATATCAGTAATGTTTTATTCTCCTGAAAGTTGATCGTGCCTACTTCGAACGTATCACCGGAAAGGGATCCGTAGGCGTTGCGCCGTGCCGACGGCTCTGCTTGTCAACACGGGTTCCCCCCACTTTCCTCGCTGGATGCCATGACTTACTGCTCGGAATGAGCCCACCAATTCATTCCCTTTCCGCAAAGGAGAGCTGCAGAACGGTACGCAAAGAATTAGTTGGTTTAGAATACTTTCTTTAACTTAATATAAACGTTCTCGGTATTATTAGGTACTTGATACTTTCATTGTATTATAATGTAGTTAACACGTACATGAAACACGCTCAAAACGCCAAAATAATTAATTCTTACGAACTTGAAATTGCTACCAGTTGATCACAAGAGAACGCATTTAAATTATCATTCTCGCGCACCCACGAATCGACCCGACTTTTCACGAGACATGACGAAATCAAACCCCTGCACTCTCCAAGAAGCTTCGCTGACGTCACGAGACGAATCTTATACACCGTTCTGAAAACATCACACACACACAGCTCAGAATCAGAGTTGAGTGAACAGTTTTGCTCTGGTCATAAGCAACGAATATTTCCAATATATAAAGGATTTTTTCTATGCTTTACTAAGGGGAATGACTCATTCCCTTCATTCCATGGAATGCACACCACTGCCCTGTATAATGTATATAAAACAGGATGTTGGTATGTATACAAGAGCAAAACTCCAACACTGTTGAACCAATCTCCATGAAAGTTGGCACTTCTTCGTGTTTTTTTACCGAGAAGGTTTATGTGGTGTTAATTCTGTTGTAACGCCATTACATGGCGCTACATTTTCACTACATATCCACGTCCAATGCAACCTGCAACACATTCGGCATCATTTTGAATCTATATCGTTAAATAAGTCCTAAACGATGCGTTCTAGGGCCTTAGAAACTAAAATATTAAGTCCAAAGGCCTCAAAGAAACGTTTATCACACCGTAACCGACAGAATGAACTCTTCCTCAACATTCTATTACATTTTTGCTGGTCTGGCGCTTCCAGATATTACTTCACGTGCTCAGAGACGCGCAGAATCTGCAAGTAAATGTGAATGAGAGGGGCAGAGAGCGGCAGAGACAGAGACACACAGAGACAGACAGGGACAGGGTGAGGGAGGGAGGGAGAGACAGTGAGAAACGGAGATGGGAGGGGAAAGAGGGAGATGAAGGGCAGAACAACGTCTGTCGGGTTTTCCTATATTCGTAAGTAGCAAAGTAAATATTCTTTTCTCTTCTATTCGAAAGCGTGTTGAAATAACGTGTCGTGGAGTTATTGAGTTGTTTCCTCCCTCGGTTCATTTCGAGCGCGGGCGGTGCGAGGGGTTGTGGGGGGGGGGGGCTGTCCACCTGAGCTGAGTGGCGGACGCGGATGCTTCGCGAGCTTCGGCGGAAAACCGCGAGGACGTTGAAGGGCCCTCTCTAAAGAACCACTGGAGCGGAGGACAGGACACAAAGAAAGTGCCCGCTTTCGCTTTGAACCACCAACGAGAAGTAGACGAAGAAAAGAATTTTTTTATTATCCACCTATCAAACATCTATTTAGAACGCGCTCATCTTCCATTCTTGGTCGTAATTAAAGAGCAGGAGAGTCGTTGCGTGGGAACAAAGGATAGAACGAGACGCCTCCTCCAACTTTGAGCACGTCTCTCAAACATTTTGATATTATCGATCGAAATTCTACGCCAGATTCCAGCAACGGCGTTTCTCATTTTACGTCTATCACAAACGCCTGTGAGGCATTGCGGACTTGATGATAACCATCAAACTTTGCGTCGGTCCGTACTTGCATCAAATGTAGCCTCTTTCGCTTCTTTTACTCGCTCGTCTGTTTCGCGGCCATGTGACGAATCTTATCGCTTCTTTTATTTGACAAGCGCGTCGATGCCTTTTCCTTCCCGTAACAACGAACAGGAACGAAACCTCTTCCGAGACATCGCCTCCTCGCAGAAGCTGCTTTGCTCTTTTCGGGTGACGCGTCGAGGTGCCGCGAGAGGGGGCGGGGGCGGCGTCAGAAGCGCCGCCTGCGTCTGCTCTTCGCTCACCACCTCCCCCCCCTCCCGCCCTGCCACGGCCACCACGGCTGTAAAAAAAACCTTTTTTGTATTCCAGCATTATAAACAATTTTTCTGTTGCAAGAAATCGTTCATAATTAGGCGTTTTATGGCATAAATGATGACGTATTACATTTTATGGCACGAGTGATTGCGTCATCACACATTCAACCAATCGCAGCGAGAGAATTAGAGGGAGGTAGAGGTAAACGGAACAGTCGGCCATAGTTTTCTCGTAAAGATGTCAAATATCCGAGACATCACAGGAAAGGTCCTCGCAAATTTAAGTTTCATTCTCTTATAAATTTATAATGCTGTTATACAAAAAATAGCGTATGCAACTCGTTTATAATGTTGCTTTATTGCATTCGTACAAATTTGAAAACTCACTCCTAACGTCGCTCGTTTTCAAACCATGTACTAATGTAATAAAGCGAAACATTATAAACTAATTGCCTAAACTACTATTCTCCCTGCCCTGCCCCGCCCCGCCCACCGATCACTCCTGAAACGGGACGGCTTGCCAACTGATTTGGACGTTTCGACTTCAGATTCATGATTAACAAGTTCAAAACCCTGTTGATCACTAACGATGGCTATAGGTCTCTCCACGTAAGAAAAGACCCTAAAAATTCAACATGGCGGTGTTTCGGCACTGCCAACCTCATCGAAATGAAACGCAAAGGATACCGACACGGCGTGTTTAAATGCACGTAGTGTCCTTCAAAAAGGCAGATTTGCTGAAATCATTTTATTTATGTTTTTTGACTTATAAATCGCAACAAGTATATGGTAACAATTTAATTTATAATTTTCATATGGAAATAAAATCTTCACAATTTTCGTAATCTTTTTTAAACTGAAGAATATATGAAATAGTAGAATCTCATTTGTAATATAAACTAATATAAATGCCAAAATCAGGGGATTTATGGAATAAAGATGAAATGAAATGCAAGGCTCAAAATATCTTTAATTTTGAAGTAATATACAGTGTAACGAAATAAAATTATTTTTCACTGACTTAAAATATTTGTATCATAATGATTTTATTAACATAACATTAACACCTGACTGTGATGAAAACTTATCAAAAGAATGAACGTATTTATTGTACAGAAATGACAAATGTTTGAAATTTAGTGAACCGGATATCTGAATTCATTTAACTTAAAGCTTTAGTAAAAGAATAACTTACGCACGACAGGTGGGTTAGATTTTAATAACAAATTGCAAAGGCAGTCATTAAACAATGGCCCACAGCAATTATCTTCACTTTTATCATTGAATTTTTACAAGAATTTTAGTTTCTAATTGCTCCTAGGCTTACAAACATACATTTCATTCTTGCATTTATCTTACTAGACTGGAGAACACCGTTTTTGCACAACGTTGACATCAATTGTATTGCTAGCTCATCTGCAAACTCCAAACTTTGAGACCTGTTCTTTTGACTTCAGGTGAGAGTACTTAATGTTTATAGAAATACCTGTATGGAGTTTATGAAAATAGTGAAATAAAAGAGCAACAGTACAGTAAGACAGTGTACACAAGACTTGTGCACTGGAATATGATTGAGAACACGACTGTCGTATGTTTACGAAAATAACCAAAGCAATATATTTTGTTCTCAGAATTAGTACATTGAATAACAGGAATTGACTAATAATGTCCTGCTAAAATCAGGTTTGAGAAAAAAAACTAAAATGTCATTACAAAATATCATGAAAATCTGATTGAAATTAGACTTTGAAACCTTCCGATTAAATTCTTAAAATGATTTAAAGAATCATAATTCCTATAATACGTTATTTACACACAATTACCATTATACACATTTGCTGGAAAACAAAATAGTATACACCCAATATGCAGTACACATAAATACCATTCATATCCAATGTAAATTGATAGTACCAACGCTATGTCCTATATAGAAAGTATGTTAATCTACTAACTGTTCTGACAAATTAACTTGTTTCAAAAAATGTATAACTGTTACTGATACAACAATATTCAGTTTAATAAAATTTAAGAAAAAATAATTTTATTTACTCCTATGAGATCTCTTTATCTTATGAAATTTTTAAGTTAACTGCTAAACAACTAATTTTACATCACACACAATATGTCAATCAATCAAATAACGTATTGTCTTTACTTCTAATTTTTTACAGTAATACTTTTCAAGTATCTGGGTCCAGTAACGATACTGTATTCCTATCTGGCATTCGGACACGTATTTAATAACTCACGACAGAAGTCGAGTAATATTGCAGTTAATCATCTCGTAAAATACTGTACTGAAATAGTTCTACAATCTGGCCCACGCTTCTACCTCTAACTTGAAATGAGTTAGACGAACTCACAAGGTCTCCCGCGGCGTACGAAGCCTTGACGTTCTTCGAGGTCGTCCGTAACGGAACTTGAGCACGAAGGATTCCCGTCGACTGCGCTGCTCTTCTTGGGGCTTGCGTCGCTACTGTCGGCGTTGCTGTTGCGTCGGATGTCGCGATGATCGAATTTGATTCAAACAGGTCCAAGTATTCTTATTCTAAAAGCTGAAATAAATCATATGTTGCTAGTAACATTTCTATTTTGATTTACTTCTCACTACATGTTTTTACTCGTTTCAGTTCGTAGTATAAATCTTGTTATTCATTCTTCTTTAAGAATTATTCATATTTTATATATTTTATTCGTTTACTCTCTAGAATAAGCTATCGTAATAATGAGATATGTTACCTTATTCTAAAAGCTTCTGTAATGATGAATTCTTGCAATGGCGTGGTCCGTCGTTCCACTAGCTCTCTCAGAGTAACGTCTCGTCAGCTGGTTAGTAGCAAAATGGCCGGGTCAGTCTACTCTTGCTCTTAATTCATCAATATTTGCCTACTCTATCCCCATTGGTCGGTCAAGTCGTTCCATTGACTGATTTTGATATCACGATTTTGATACTAGTTGTAAGCGCTCCTCGTAGCTTTCTTTCGAACTACTTTCGTCGTCTAGCGTTCTCTACTGGTTGCTCTAGTAACTACATGATTTCTAGATAATAAGACGCATTTACGAAGAAAAACTTATATTTTTCTTGATGAAAGCGTCTTTAGCGGTTACACACTGGAAATACTTTACAGTGCGTACTGACCCCACAATTTGTAATGAAGCTTCTCCGTTTTAATTATAATACTCTTCAATATTCCCAAGATTATTAAATTCTATTGGAAAATTTGTACCACCCCTTTACTATTGTGTTTGACAGACGTGTTCTGGGCACACCAATATGGCGGACTGGCTCAACTTGCAGAAAATGGCAGAGGTTGCTAATGCCATCTCCCATGTTTTCATAGCTCCATGCTTGTGCCACATGTAAAATCTCTGAATGCGGTGACAAACGAGATATAGAACAGGTGAGCCAACACTAAGTCACGAAATTGTAATATAATGCAAGACTCCGTGGTCCTTCGTCTGAAGCAATTACATGGGGAAAAGACGGTGACAGTAGAGTGAAGAAAAATTCATTACACGACTCTTTCAACAGACTCGCCCTGTAATGAACAAGTTTCTTGCCGTAAAACAGCACAACAATGAGGTGCTTTCCTGACATTCTCGAATGAGTGTTAATTATATATCTAGGGCGTTAAGTACATGTTTTTTCCCGAGGGCCACTCCCAAACCAGAGAACCTCCGGGCCGAGAGATTGGAAGTTCCCTGAGGGGCAAAAACATTTAGAAACGCCCGTGGTGCATGCAGTATTTTATGGTTTACTAGTTCGTTCCCCAATCAAATGAGAATTTGAATCATTTTATAACTTTGTTGCGTTTAAATTGAAAAGACGCATTGTAATCGTCATTTGTCATTATGACGTCAGATAGACAAAGCAGAATGTGTGTCTAATTATAACTCGACCAAGTTGAGAATGATGTTTACATGAGCGCGCCACTGTCTGTGTTTACAGCCGAAACGACAGATACGGAGATATTAGGACAATCAAATAAAATTGAAAATGGGACCATGCCAAACTATTTCGGGAAAAGGGCGATTTATTTTATCACAAATCTGATATCTTCCCAATTAATATTTTTACTGTATTTGGACATGTCTGCACCTCATATTGGAAGAAATAAAATTTTATTTTTCTCAGTAGAATGATTCAATTTTGATCAATCAAGATTCCTTTCATGAGCAGGAAATTTGTACTGTAACAACTTGTGAATCATTTAATTTAATTTAAGTAGTTTCTCAGAATATACACCAAATCAAATTCTTATTATGTAAAAAGCAACTACCACCTACTGAAGAATATTTTAAATAGTTATGACAGTCACTTGAATGTTTTTGTACTTTATTGCATACCTCACAAATCGCGTAAAGTGTAAAAAAAGATGAATGAAGAAGAATACAATATGTTTGAATTCAACCATAACATTTCATTCATCCATAACAATTTTTCTTTTTGATGTCACTTTTGATCGTTTTCGGCGATGTTATCAAAAACCCATGTCTCTCAGCTTCACATAACTTTAAGCTTGCTGCTGCTGCTGCACGTTTGCTGCTGCACGTTTTATTGTGCTTCTTGGAGGTATTTTAGGTCTGTCTTTTTCACTATTACAAAATTTAATAACATTATATGCAAGTCGTCTTGTCTGCCCGCGAGGTGTCACACCTCGACGAGAACTCGTATTTCCCCAAAGCTACACCGATAAACAACTCGCTTCATGCTCCTCGCGACTTTTTTTAGAGAAACTGACAGTATAGGCCTGTGTTTACACTGCTAGTTCCACGACACGCCGCAATAACCTCCTTCATTCTTCGTTTGGTGGAGCTATACTACTGCATACTCATTGAACTGATTTGTTCGTACACAATGAAAGAGTATTGAGAAGTTTCTGCGGAAATTCTCGCAGAAGCTAAAAAGCTGCGGACAGTGGTTCCGAGTAAAATCTCTAGAAACATATGGAAATGATAATTGTTATTTGAGAGTTATATGGAAAATAACAGTGTGAATTGCGCTGATGAATGGGAACTTTTAGGTTATTTGACTCTACCGAGAAAAGTGATTTAGAGTATTTCATAACTCCAAAAAATAACATTTCGAGGATGTTAGCCGATGTGCCTTACACATTTTATTAGTACTGGTTCTTCTGCTACTCAAGAAGCAGAGAGAATATATCTAAAGAAAGGTGATACGCAGCGGTGACATATGAGAGACTGGCAATTTTAAATTCAATTAAGTATGGCAATTATGAATTCAAGTAAGCAATCCAAAATTGCAATTTTCATATCAACTGAGCAAAATATGGTTTATTTTACTTATTTATTTATTGTATTTGCTTTAATAAATCGAATTCATTAAAATGTTGTATGCGTTGTGTTGGTATTCAACAGGCCCTCGCGCATAAAGAATCAGAAAGGCCCTCAAGGATATTAACAATACCGTTACGTGTTTTGATTGAGGTCCGTAAACACTCAGCAACGAACTAATAAACCATAAAAGTTATTTTAATAGTGCGATAAAGTTGTGAAAGAACTTGCAGCCTCTGAAATATTAATTTCCTACAGTCGGCCATGGCCGCGGCTGCGTCGAGGAGCACGGCCTGCTGCAGTGATGAGATCGAGGCGCAGCGCCAGGCGGCCGCGGCCCCTTATCTGCGCGGCCCATCCGCCCCAAACGCCCCTGCCCCGCCCCGCCCCGGCCCCGCCGACGCCAGCGCCCCAGCGCCCTTAAAGGAAAACGATGCGTCTAAGTCTGCGGTCAGAGTCGATCCGTATTCGGCCGAATTCGCGTTCGGTCAAACACGGCCCTTTACGGCCGAATATTTCAAACACTCACTACAGCGCAAGCACGGTGCATCCGACAAGTTCTGGCGAACACTGCCGATCTTTGGAATCGATAGACCGGTATTAAATCAATTTGATTTATTCGGCGGATCTCAGCTGTCGGAGATGGATGTTGAAAAGCTGGTTTCACTTGTTCACGAACGAGATGCTCTGCGGAAGACATCGGATTCCAGATATCACAACAGGGACAAAAGCAGGAAATTATAGTATGCAATCGCAGAAGAAATGGGCGAAACTAGTATAAAACGTGTTGTAAACATGGGACACAACTTCCCATACCTTATGGTTAAGAACAGTCCTTCCTCTGTAGTAGTGCATTTTCTAAAATTCGACATTTTTGATTTTCAAACAGAAGAAATTTAAGAGCAGAGCTCTCAGCAGGCAGTTGTAATTTTCTCGCTTCCATTATGTTTCACTTATTCTCAATAATTCACAGATAGATGTCTATTGCAGTCGTGTGCAGTGTGACCACTCAGGTCGGCAGAATCAGTCGGACATTCGCGCGCGAACTTTTATTCAGCCACTCTGACCGTACCTAATGATCTCTGCAGGGTCGCGCCACTGGCGACCGGCTCCTTTATGCCTCCTCTTGCGATAGAGATGGGGATCGTGCACACGAAGTTATTGCAATATGCATAATTTCATATCCTTTCCCTGTTTGAAAGCATTCGTCAGTATAATAATGGAAGAATACTGATTTCATCTCTTCTCGAGGAAGAAATAAACTCGAAATATCAATATTTTATGCCAAAACTTATTATGTTTTTTGGGGGGTAAATGAATGAAATTTTCTTCATCGGAGGGAACGATGAACTGTTGAATGTTGACGTTCATACTTCTGTTTCAGAAACAACATTTCGTATCTAAAATAGGAATGAGCGTATACACCGTTTAACGTAGTCCATTCGCCCGAATGTCAACACTACATTTCAACCCGCACACCCATTCTACCTGGTCTGATCCGACTAACTGAAGATAATGTTGTAGCGTCATAGGCTCTACTTCCTGCGCAGAGAGACGGGCTTGCAAGGTATGGGCATGAGGGACCTTAAAATAGCCTCCCCAAACAAAGGCCACCCTCCGGAGGTAAGAAAGAGGGGTGGTGGCGGAGGTGCGTGGTGTCGTGCGCAAGGCAGGTCCAGGCAGGTCCAGGCGTGGGAGGGAGAAATGACGTAGGAGGTCATGTGACGCGGCACTACATAAAGCCGTGTCGCGAGGCCTCGTGAGGGAACACAGAGTAGGAGGCTCCCTCGCGGTTATCCGCAAAAACTTATCCGCCCAGGCTGGCGCGGAGTGCTCTATGCACGAGTGGGTGTTCGATGTGCTCGAACACGGTGAAGTGGTACACCGCCGCTAGGCGCGTGTAGAGAGAGAGGGGGCTGCAGTGAGTAGCTCTAACAAAACGCCTTAGAGTGATTATGTAAATATGTGTAAATAAATTTGTAGATACTCACTCGTGTCTGTTAATTGGTGGCGTAGATCCCTACCCACGACGTTACAATGTAATACTATTGAAGGTGATGCTGGAGTGTGGAAATGCGCTTGGGACGCGGCGTTGCGGCTGCCCGACCAGCGAGGCCCATGTGCAGCGCCCTCTGGAAATTTTAATGGCCGGGGGCGTGTTGGGCGCCGGGGAGGGAAAGGGGGTGGGGCCACGAAGGGCGCAGTCGTTACTGCGAACGAGGTCAGCGCTGCCGGGCGCGGGGACGGGAGGCACTGATATTCTTGGCCTCTTGAATAGTGAATGCGCGCCCCCGCCCGTCTGTCGTGGGCCCCTGACCCGCCGCTGCCAGGGACGGAAAAGGGCTCTGGCGCGACCCGGAAGTACAGCAGCAGTAGCAATATGTAACTCACCTTTGCAGCTCTAGAGTCTTGCCCTCTGCGACACCTCGCAGGTCTTCTTAGTTCGCGGGATACCGTTCCATTCCTGTGCAGTATCTATTATTTTTAGCAGTGGCTTGGGGTTCCACCCCTCATAGGTTTTTTGAGGTAGCTCACAAGCCGATCTGTGGGATTGAAGATAACAGGTGAGATACCCCGTGGGGCCATCCCAGCTTAGCTATCCGATATCGGTTTGTAGATATCTGACTGAAGGGGAAAGACACAGGTTTTTAGGGTGATGTTTGTTGATTGATCCTGCCCTCTCATGCCACAACACAAGGGGAATCAGCACCGGCACCATCCGATTGCCAGGAGACTAGCCTCGCCCGCGTGCCCTAGCACCACCTGGATGGCCCATGAATGAAAGAATATTGATGGAAAGGTAATAAATGGTAAATTGGAAAGCTCACAACGCACAGGTTGACAATCATGCCTGCGTGGGATTCGAACCCTCGATTTACCGAACTGGACTCACTGGTGCATTAGTGCCTTAGCTACTTCCGCCTCCGGGCTTGTTTACAATAAGAACGCTTTAGTGTGCGCGCGACGGTGCTTTATGTTGTGGGTTCAGAGCCCGCGTAACGCATTGATGCTTTCACTTTAGATTCGTTGGTTGGTAGATTGGTGATTCCGAGCGCGTCAACTGCTACGGTCCAATAAGTGTAGTGTGTGTTTTATCGCGGAGGTAACCGTGATCATTCCCCACTGGATGATGAGATCCGGCGCTGGCCTACCGTCGGATAACGTGGTTTCCCTCTCGCAACCAGGTATCTCCCACCAGCGGGGCACCGCCCCAGCCGGGACAAGCTCTAAGCCCCCGACCGGTCTCTCGACGTGTGCGGTAGTGTAGTGCATGTTAGTGTAAGTGTGTGTGTAAGGGGTAAGGATTAGACAAGGAAAAGGAAGGAAAGATTGCCCACGGTCCGTGGCCCGTTTGTTAGGGTACTGCTCCGGCATCCGCCTGGTGTTGATCGGAGAAACCACGGAAAGCTACCGATTAGAACAGCCAACCGCTAGAATTCTGCTCCAGACAGTGACAGAACTCGATCTAGCTGTCTAGCAAGTGTCGAAAATCCCGCCATCGTCGGGACTCGAACCTAGGACCGCACTGCAGTGACACCGGTTGATGCCTTGAGCCATCTCTCCCTGTCCGTATGTTCGTGTCAAGGATTCATTTTCACTTGCGTTCTTTCAAGTACCTCATCTTCGCACGTGACAAAACTCTCCCCCTGCTACGAGAAATAAAAACAGTTTAGGATGGCGTTGCTGGTGCGGAGCCGAGGGGTGTTGGAGGTGGTGGTATTATATTTCATTCACCACGCCCCCTCTACTCTCCCGGCTCATAAGAACCGAGATTTGCCTGCGGAGCACCTGAGCATATCAAAGGAATAGAGAACGCGCTGAAATAGACCTCAGAGCGTGTTCAGAGCGCCGCGTTGCTGGAGGGATGTTATCACCCCTCCTCGAGTGTTTGGGACACAACAGGGAGAGGAGGTGCTGAAGATGGAAGGGGGCACAAAGGGGAAACGTTGGCCTCCGGTTTTGGAGCAAGACAACTAGTCAATAGGTCTCTGTTGTATACTATATCATACGCGTAATCAAGTTTCTGCAACAACAATATTATTTTACCAATAATACCTTAAAATAATGCCAAAACACTTCGCCAGTTCACAGAAGCCAGGAGATACAAATTCTAGCCAGGTCGTTATACAGATTGCAATTACCGTGTCAAAAGAATGGTCCCGGTATTACTCGCGCAACTTTTTTTGAACGATGGATTGAAGAAATGCGGGTAGAGTGTAGGTATTAGTTACGAAATCGGCCACTAGATTTTGTAAATCAATGCCTGTCTCTGGAGAATCAGCAATGCCTTCGCAACTTTCTCAACAATTTGCGTTCTCACTTTCTCAGGAGTTCGAGGTATCTCCTATGATGAATCTTCACCTGCTTTGGTCATTTCTTTAGATTTTTTGGAGAAACTCACGCACAGAAGTTTTCACCTTCAACAGAAAACAGTTTCTGTTTCGCGGCAGTGAAGATGTATTTGGAATGTTGTCGTCAGTGCTCACTGTGAGCCTTTGTCTTTAACTGTTTAAGAAATTGGAGTACACGCATCTTGTACACTTCAATCACAGGGGTATTAAAAAAACTGACGTATTCTAAACGTTCTTAGATTTCAGTTTGAAAACTCATGTTTAGTTTGCGTGCATTCTTAAAAATAAATGAATACATGGAAGTTACTATTTACTTCTTATTTTGGACCTGTTTCAAAATTCGACTTCTTTTTATGGAAGTAAAGTCTTCAATCAGGTCGCATTCCAATGTAAAAGCAGGATTAGGTAGTACTGACAATCACAAAGCTAGCTGATACACATGATAACCTAAATGTGGTATGGAAATTAATTTACTGCAATTAATTTCTTTACTTCACCGGCACATCATATGGAGTTTAACGTCTAAACTGTTCAGAACCTTTACTTTCTTTACGCTTTCAACCTGCTGTTGCCTGCCAACCTGCTCACATTTTGTGGAGCCTTATTTCCTTGGGCGGGCCTCGTGAGAGCCACAAGTCTTGTAATTCCCTCTGAGTCCATCAACCGAAAAGTACGGAGAGCCTCCGAAACCTCACTCGCTGAGCTTCGGGTTGGGCATTCGTTCCCTAACGCCATCAGACAAACTGACTTTTAACAGCATGTGTTTGCCTATTGTTAGCCATATAATGAAGCCTATTCGTCAGCCGAGTTTATCTGGAAAATTCTTCTGTAGAATGCTTTTTTCTCCGCGACGCAAACGAGTCTGCCAGGCCGCGTGCTGATCAAGTTGCCGCTTTCAATTTGCTCTAGCGCCGCGCCCTCGGGGAACGGAGAGGCAGACATTTCCATTTTGCATCGCTTTCAGACTCTCTCTCCGGTGCAGATAGAAGCGATTCCTGATAAGCCACTTCCCGCCTCGCCATGGTTTCCTGGATGGTACTTCAGTTTTGAGCCTATTTGAACGGCCCTTCTCGTCAAACAAAAGCACTAACAATGAAACCAAACAGACATCTATTCTAACACGGCATTGCATGCGTCATAAGGGGCATAGATATATTTATAAATTCATTTTACTTAACCGTGCTCCATCATCAGCACATTTTGTTCACTTTGCGTTATACGGGGGAGGTCGACTTTCGGTTATTGACCCAGGCTTCCTTTGAAGAGGTAAGCTGTCTACCTCAAAATTACGAAAATTCGTGAAATTTCATGTTTTTTCCATTTTTATTGAGTCGTATGTTCGGTTGTGTTCTCTTTTGAATGCTTCAAACCATTTCTTTCTACGTTTCTTAGTTTT
This sequence comes from Acheta domesticus, assembly GCA_031308135.1. Classification (NCBI taxonomy): domain Eukaryota; kingdom Metazoa; phylum Arthropoda; class Insecta; order Orthoptera; family Gryllidae; genus Acheta; species Acheta domesticus. The sequence goes on from JAHLJT010003656.1 coordinate 52,040,878, forward strand.
TGAGATTTTTTTTTTGAAGCGTCAACTGTCAAGCCCTTAGTGAGTGAACTTCAGACACAATTTCCCGAATTGGGAATTTTCAGTACATTCATGCATGCATGTCAAACATCATGAATCGTAAACTATAAAAGATAATACAAAACATTATTCGCTTTAGAGAATGTAACCCATGATTTGTTCTAGTGAATGAACTGGAATAGTTAGTCACTAAAAGTTTCAGTTATGTTAAGAGAAATGCCAGAATAAATTTATAAACAATTATTTTTCTCAAATAATCATATCCTTTCTCTTTAGTTTCCATAGTGCCTTTACCATTCTAATCTACTCACTATAATAGACAACTCTGATTATTTAAAAAAAATAATTATTAGAATTATCAATTTCTTGAAGAGTTACACTGTGTGAAGTAATTTTGGCGAATTATTTATAAACAAATAGAGAAAAAAAGATTATTAGATCTCTAAAAGCGTAGAAACATCAGATGTACAAGGGGAAAAAACATAATCTAGATTTTTGTTGTTGTTCAAGTGGAGTCCCTCGTATCGCGCCAAGATACTCTTTACGTTCCCAAACCCATTTACTACGTGGAAACGGAACTGACGACAACAAAATTATTCGTGTTGAAACTGTTTTTAAGACTAATAATGATTCAAAAACGAATTTTCCCTTGAACTGTATTGAATGTATTGTCAAGGAATTTTGCACTGCATAATTTATTGGCGTTGAATTTTATGTGTAACAGGCGGTGCCGTAACATTCGAACAATATTATTTGTTCTATTAAAAAACTCAGAGTACTTGGTTATATGATGAAATTAATGAATTGAAGCTCACTAACAAATAAAATGTCACTTTACGTAATATAAAAGGTCGCTTCATGCAACAGTTCAAAGAATTTAGCTTTTTCATGGCAGTCAGCGTGTGATTTTCTTAAATATCAGAAGGTGATTTAAGTGATTATAAGAAGAGAAGTGGAGACACGTTTTTAAAGTAAGAAAATATCTTTTTGCATAATTAATGCTTTTAAATCGGGATTCAGTAAATTTTTCCTGCATAAACGAATGCAGACCCATGTAACTGGAATAGATAGTACATCGACCCGGAAGAGGTGGACGCGTCGTTAAAAAATTGTGATAATTTTTAATTAAAACGTATAAAAATATTTCTCACGTAACAGTGCAAGACGCCAAACTGCTAATGAATGTTGTAGCCGTGCTGTAGCAGATTTACGGCTCCACAAAGTAGTACATTACAAATTCTCGTCGCCAGAGCGAGGGCGCATCCATCATGGAAGTCGTGGCGCCATCTGTCTTCCACTCGCGGCGAAGTGTCAGGTCTTTAGCGACTCCCCCGACCCGGCGCGCCGAGGTTCGGGAGTGCGATGACGGAAAGGCTGTGCGTAGAGACGGAAACGGACGACAGGAACAGGAATTGAAATCGGGGAACTAGCGAAAGAACGTGGATGAGAATAAATAAACGTGATGGGGATGAATGATTCGTTTGTTTAGATGTAAAATGAGGGAAGCTTAAAGAATGAGTGTCAGCCTCGTGGCGGAGAACGCAAAGACAGTAGTGCCGTACTGATCTCGGGCCGAGGGGGTCGCGGGTTCGAGTCCCACCTCGGGCATGGTCGCATGTGTTCGTGCTTTCACCCCCTGTCATCACCATAACGTTTCATTCTCATGCCATAACATTAAATCCAATAGTGGTCACTAATGACCTAGTAGTTGATGCGATATTAAATAACAATAAAACATAATAAAAAGGAATGAGTAGGAGATTGGATTTAAAGTTGGTGCATTGTTTTAATTTTGTTGTGGGAAGAAGAGGCCTGAGTGAGCAGAGGGTGATGAAGATGACGAGAAAGGACGTATAATGGATGTAAAGCGTTAAATGACATTCGAACTAGGATAGCGCACCCTAAATACCCTTTTGCCAACCGGACAATAACTGACTGGTACAGCCTACCTACTGCAGTACGAGCGACTTTTCTCTCTCGTGCGCGTTGCTTCCGGAATCGTCTAGGGAATTGCGTGTGATGCCAAATATTTATGTGTGTTATATGTCTTCTTAGTTACTTGGATGTACTCTCCTTATAAAATGTATCCTTAACTTGTGTTTGTCCATATGTTCTGTGCAAACCCAGCCACCGAGCGAAAGCTCATTAGCAGCAAATAGATACAAAGGGAGTGGGGGTGGGTGCGTGCAGTGGGAAGCGGGGCGATGAGAGGGGGCCGTGTGCAAAGGCAGGTGCGCGGGCGAGGCGTGGGGGCGCGAGGGTTAGGGGAGGGGATCAATAAGGGGCGGCCATCTGTCTTCGTCCGAGCCCCAAGGCGTAATGCGCGGCCAAACAGACGCCGACGCCGCCGCCGCCGGCCCAGACGCTCCGCAACGGAAGCGTCGGGAGGGGCGGCGCCCGGACGCACACCACACTCCGAGCCGACTAGACTGCCTCTGGAGCCCCTGTGGCCACGATGGAATATCACACGGCATTTCGCGTCTCTCTCGGTCCTGCAAGCACTGCTCGATACGGTCGCGATCATGGGAGAGCTAGCGGCAGCGCTGAGAAAGACGCGAAATACCGTGCCATATTCCATCGCGAAGAGGGGCCTTAAGGGGTAAAAAAAAATCGCAGTATAATGCCGCTTCGTGTAATTCCAGCCTTCAGGACACTTCCTTCATCTTCAACATTGAACATTCAGGACATCTTCAACACAAATAGCATCTTCTCACAAACTATTACTAGAAAGCAGTATTTTAGATTTTTTAGGATCTACGTAGAAGCTTTAAATACTTTCGCTGTGAAATCTACTGCAATTGAAATGTAAGTTTAGGATAAAGCTCGAAAGAGAATATAAGAATTTGGTATCTTCTCTTTATATATGGGTATTATACTTGTAGTCTCTGTTAGAGTAGTGATTTTGAAGATAATATTAATTTTGAAGATAACGGCGAATCAAAACTCTGTGAGTATGCTGCTGTTGCTGCTGCTGAATAGGGAATGATTTGCGAAATGACATATCTCCATGAAACACAAGTTTTTCCGGAAGGGAAGGTATTCACAGCTTTATAGCTTAAGACAGGAGTAAAAAGTTTTTCGGATATCGCTTAACATAAGAAGTCAATTTTTAACACGATATTTGCTAAGATGATGGAGAAGCTCATTAGCAGTTCGTTCATTCCTATAAAAACCGAAAAGGTGATACGTCACTCTATAAATAAACTCTTTAATTACTCCCCAGAGTTACTTCAGTCAGTCACAAGTTACTACAGTTACTGTGAGGATTAGAGATATCATAAGATTTTAATTATCATAACTTCCGAAAGGAATATTGGTGGGGAATATTGAGAAATACGATTATGATTCATTTCACGAAGGATTCACAGTATTCTGATTTCATGAGAGACAACATGTAGGATAAATCGCTCACGCTGTTTTCTCAAGAATGAGCGAAAAATCGTAAGTGAATAAGTAAATAAGGACTAAAACCTCTGCGGGGTTCTACATTTAATCGCCCCCTCCTCTTCGCACTGATGTTAGCTTGGCATCTTTCAAGTGTTTTGTTGCGAAGCGTGTCGCGCTATCTTCACCATATAAGCGTGTATCTAGCAATCTTTTGGAGGCACATTCATTGTAAAAGCAGATTCATACTATTATCTGAACATAGATAATAGTAAAAACATTTCCTCATTGAATTTCATCAGCACCAGTGGGTCTGATATGATGATGCAATAACGTAACATGGCTCGTAAGAATGATAAATTATTAATCAACTGGACGATCTGGGGAAACACATTAATAGAATTCCACGTAGAGATTTCTCTCTCCTTGCAATTGACATAGTGAAAGCCGAGATGTAGCAAGACGAATAACGAACGAATAATATCGAAATGAACTGATAAAGATCGTGCAGCCGGAAAAATGGAGTCTTAATCATAATATGGAAGTAGACGAAATAAAAGAAATAGGTAAAAAGAAAAAAGTTTATACCAAAAATAGAATGGACAGATCGAAATGGCTCATTTCCCTTGGATACAAGCCGAATGCTGGGATGGTTGCACGAACACCTCCCAACTCGTATTCCCCCACCTAACACTTACCACCATCACCTATCCAATAATAATAATAATAATCCACCTAGGGATTTCACGACCTTGCAGTTGGTGGTGCAGCTTGAGTACCCCCATGAGCCTGAGAGCTATGTCAGTGGTAGCCTAGCTACCGGTAGGGACTCCCTTGCTGAATCGGTTGAAGGTGAGGGGTCTGACGAAGATGTACTCCATTTTGAGGAGAGTGGGAAGTAAGTAGAGAGGGAAGGGTCATGAACCTTTGGACTTCCTGTTATCGGCCCATGGAGGGTACAGGGGAGAAACTGGGTTGGCACACCAGGCCACTAATTAGAGTGGAGGCTCGAACCTTGCATTAGCCAGCGAAGGAGGCTGCCATCAGCAGTCAGTGAAAATCCCGTGGGGTTTAGTAATGCCGACTGGCGATCGGAAGGACCCCTTGCTGGGCCCTGCGGGGGGATGCTCCGAGGCCACTATGGGTCGCAGTAACGGATGGCAGGAAACAACCCAAAGGTTAAGTGTGATCTGTGAACTCGAATTTGCTACCTGCGAATCTTCACTTGAAACCAATGAGCATAATGGATAGAACAAGCAATGTAATGAACCTTAACATGCATTGTTCTACCAATGTCCCATACCTGCTCAGAAACCGAGCTAAGGTCACATTGTCGACATCTGGCCATCCCACGGATGTTAGTCCCAGGGACCCAGAGCCGGCAGTAGCTCGAAGCCATCCTCAGAGATGGACTCGGGATGAATTAAAGGAGGTGATGTGGTGCTTTTACTATGCAAAAGCGAAAAATGGGGGCTCAGAAATGGAAGTTTTAAGATATGGAGAGAGCGGAACCCAGATATGAGACCTACCCTAGACTCAAAGAAGCTTGCCAATCAACGACGATACATACTCAGCAGTGGAAAATTTACAGCAGAACAACTTGCAGACACCCAGAGAAACACGGAGTATGTTCTTCGATCAAACTATCCATATGACGAACATTCAGAACCATCTAATATCCCTGAAAACGATGGTCCCCTTGAAGGTTCATCTCTTCCAAATGAAACATCCGTCAGTGGCGAAAATTCATCTGGCCATGAGTCACACGATAAGGACATGATGCGGGACCTCCTCGGACGCGAGATAGAATGAGTTCGTCTACTTCCATTCGAATCTCGTCCACCGTTGAGGAGAATTTACGAAAATGCTAAAGCTAAGAGAGTGATAGAAACAGCGAATTCTGTCTTAAATGAGGTTGTACAGACCTCAAGTAGAGATGTAGATATTACTGAAATCAATCACATCGTGTATGCAACTGGATATCTAGTATCTCAGATAATCTTGGGGCCAGCCAAGAACACCGATGGCCGACAGCCAGACAGAGTAAAAAGCTCCGTACCTCCATGGATGAAAATAATTAAGAAACGGATAGCCGACACGCGGCGTGAAATATCACTCCTAGCCGAGGCATCTTCTAAGTCAAACCACACGTATAAAGTTCAACAAAAAATACTCCATGTTGAACAAAAGTACCTAATTGACAATGACACAACAAGGCTAATGGTAGCTGAAAAGCTAAAAGAGAAAATCCCAGCATGGCCTCAACGAATAAGACGGTACAAATGTAGAGAAGATTTCCGTGTACAGAACCGGTTGTTTGAAACAGACGCGAAGAGATTCTATCGCAGTCTGACTGAAAAACCGAATGGCAATGCTGCCCCTCCTTCAAAAGATGACGTCGAAACATTTTGGGCAGGAATCTGGGAGGAAACCAGATCCTAAAAGAAAGGCGCATCGTGGCTCCAATCTGAAGTTGATGCTGCCAATGGACTCGTGGAAACAATGGAACATGTTCAAGAATTCTCGAAAGAGGACGTATGCCAAACAATTAAGAACTTGGGAAACTGGAAATCCCCTGGGGTTGATAAGATCCAGATTTATTGGATTAAGAAATTAACAGCATTACATTCTGATCTAGCAAAGGCTGTTAATAAAATTTTAGAAAACCCTAAGGAACTCCCTGAATGGCTCACTCGCGGCATCACGTATTTGCTACCCAAAGGAGGAGACAGCTCTTTGGCGAAGAACTACAGGCCAATTACTTGCCCGCCACTAATGTACAAACCTATAACTGCAGCCATAGCTGACAAAATGTATAAGCACCTAAAGAAGAACCATCTGTTGCCAGTTGAAGAGGAAGGATGTCGTAAAGGTTCCTATGGCTGTAAGGAAATCTTGCTTCTGAATAAAATAATTTTGAATGATGTAAAGAAACGAAAACGTAATTTAAGCATGGCTTGGATTGACTACCAGAAGGCCTTTGACAGTGTACAACACGATTGGATTTTGAAGACCCTGGAGATCTATCGATTTCATCCTAGACGTGTTGAGTTTTGCAAGGCTAGTATGAAGTCGTGGAGCACCAGGTTACTAATCCACAGCGGAAAGGGTGTAGTAGAAACAAGAAGTATTCAGATTAACAGGGGAATTTTTCAAGGAGATTCACTATCCCCTCTGCTGTTTTGCATTAGTCTGATCCCACTATCTAGACAGTTGTCGCAAGCTGACTTTGGTTACAAGCTCCATGGTGATGAAAGGCCAGTATCACATTTGTTTTACATGGATGATCTTAAAGTGTTTGCTAAGAATGTAGCGATTCTCTCCCAAATGCTGTCTGTCATCAATGATTTTAGCAGTGACATCTGCATGGAGTTATCTGAATGAATAATAGAAGTAAACGTTATGGAGTGTGTGTGTGTGTGTGTGTATGTGTAGTGTGTGTGTATGTGTCGTTGTTTCGCTTACTGTGTGCTGAAACAGCGCCGCAGCAGCAACACGGGTGGCGTAGCGTGGGAGGGGCAGGGGAGCGTTGGTGCCGGCCACAATAAGCCGAGCAAGCGATCGCCCTGTAAGCGGTTGGCCGGTCGTGCGTTGGCTCCGTAATTGCATCGCTCCCCCCTCCCGCTCCCCTCTCTCACCGCCGCACAAGGAGCGCCGCCGCCGCCGTTGCGATCGCATGAGCAGCGCTGCGCCATTTGCCATTTGCCTTGCAAGTCCTCGCTGCGCGCCCGCGCTGCCAGCTCCACATCGCTCATGCACGTTTCTTTTATATTTGGATGGAAAAACGAGATATGGACGCCATCGGTTGCATTGGACCATGCTCTAAGTGTACGCAAAATTTTGGCGCCAAATCCAAAATAGCCTTATAATGAATGAAAAATGTAAACATCATCAGGGATTTTATGTTTCGCCACACCGCACAGTGTGTAATTTTGGCCAACTAGCTGGGAAAAAAATTCAATTTTCGACTGAATTGAAATAGTAAAATTGTTATATTTCTGTGTAGTAGTATGTCTGAGCTATGTGGAAACGTTGTTAGTTTTCTCTTGAAGGTCACAAGGACCCCATGGTGCATGTCCAAAGACGTCCATCGCCGCTCCGCCACCTCTCAGCTCCGAATGGCCCTTTTCAGTCCATAAAGTTCTCTTGGTAGGAGTACACTACTCGTCTCATTCTGTGATTTGTGGGTTTACTATTAGTAATGTACATGCTTTTACGATTATTTTTATGTGGATAAAGTTTAAGTATTTATTTTTGATGTGCCTAAAAATGTGAATGGAAAAGGTGAGCGATTTATATTGAATGTATTACACATTCTCTAAATTCAATTAGAGTTTTAGTGTGTTATACACCATTACACACCTTCGGGCCATATACATTTTAAAACTAGTACTTTTGGGTTCTTAATCGTGAAAAGACTAGCTGCTTATATCTGCTTATCTGAATTACACATACATTTTTACAGAAAGGGTCTTTAAGTTACCGGCAAGTTGTTATTTGATATATGAGTAAAAAATTCAATTGATAAGAGATCTGGAGCTGTATTAAATGTTTTTTTACGTGAATTAGGAATTATAGAACCTCAAAAAGCATTTTTGGACAAAATTAAGTCTTACGTTAGATGTATTTGTCAAAAAGTTGAAACCGGATTGCAAAATTCCGTAAGAAGTAAAGAGTCGATCTTGAAATATAATTCGTCCTGGCTACAAGAAACTCTTACCCTTCCTGATTAAATGTTAAAGTCAGTCCCAGGTCCATCACAAATAAATGTAAAAATTACTAGAGCTAGAAGACCTAATGAGTCTTTCAGGTACTGTGGGATTAAAGCTAAAACCATACAATTGAAACCTTTGTAGACACTACTAGCTCAGAAAAGTTATCCATAGCTATTGAAATCAAACTAAGGAAGTATGACAAGATATGTGGCAGCTATAGATATGGAGCTCTGTGAAGCCTACATCATTGTCACTTGCTTTGATGATGGATATAAATATTTCAACCCGCCAGTACGTACACATACGCCAACAAAAAATGGTTTTGAGTGCATTTTGCACATTTCTTATCGTTCATAAATACGAACATGGAAAGTGTGTGGAGAAGAAAATAAAGCAAAAGTGGCGAACAAGAACTAGAAAAACGTCAAGAGCAAACGCAAATATGAATTTGCTCCACCAAAAGCAAATACGACAGCTTATTAGCTCAGATCCATTCAAGTCGAGCATGTGCGCCAAAACTATTGTACAACTGGACCCAAAAAATTGAAACAAACTTTTCATGTTATTAGAATCAAGGTGTTCGAACAAGTTATCATATGTTTATTTTCTTATGTTCCATACAGAAGCACATCGCACGGTTTCGCAACCTCACTTTAATACAACTTCTTTGTTGCCCAGCGCAGCTGCGGCCAATTCTTACGAAATCTAACGCCCCCGGCATTCGCTGTACTCAGCCACTGCCACACGTGCGGGACGCCCTTACAATTGATTTGTAACACAACGGCTCAGGTCCCTCCTGTTAATTTCATATTAATGGCGTAATTTCTATAATTTAAAATCATGCTTAATTTACACTTTGTTTATGAATTCCTTTCTTTCTTAATTTTAAGCAACAGAATCCCTCGATTCTGTCTCGCTAGCTCCCATTGGCTACCGCACGAAAATCGGCGCCAAACGCTCACAGCAAGCGCTGGCGCCGCCAGTCGCTAGTCAGTCATGCTGGAAATTTTTTTGTGGTGCAGTCGTGCCCGAGTCATGCTCGAGAATTCTTAGTGCGCTATCGCTCTTAGCCGCGTCGCTCTGTCGCGCGTTTTGTAAGCCATCATGGAAATTATTTGTTTCATTGTCGAACTACAAGCCACGCTTATGTTCGGAACATTAATCAACTTTACTTGAGCCATCACCGGCAACCACCACGCGACTGTGTTCCGTGTTTTCTTATACTTGTGCTTTCTCTATAAGCCGAATTCACGCCGTCATGGCACCTAACTTTACCGTTGCCAAACGACGCTTGCGCTCCGTAGGGGCCAAGCCAGCCATCATGGTTTATAATTAACTTGTTACTAAGCTGCACACTGTACGACTTCATATATTGTAACATTGACTGACTGTGTTAGTGCAAAATTTGTGACCCGTGCCGTGCTACGCGCAATGCCGCCGGTACTGTTTCTGCTCTGTTTGGCTCGCCAACACTCAACTCGTGACTCCCAGTTTTATTGTACTGTGCTGTTTTAACTGTGTTGTGCTGTTCGGTGCACATCATTATTGCACGCTTATCCACTGAGGGTGCCAGATCTGCACTCGCCATCTCTCTCAATGACCGCTGTCTGTGTTGTCCGCTGCAAGTTGCGACAAGCACAGAGCCGCTGCCACATCTGTGTGTGACGTCACGTGCTACGTCATCCTACTGCGTCATCCAGCCTTCGTCCACCAGTAGGCTACACTATTGGTATCAATATACTTTCTTTTCAGATCAACTGCCCTCAACATTTAAGTATGCTTTCAAATAGCATACTATTGTATTCCACTAATTTATGTAATCACTAATTTATGTAATTTTATATTCCTTGTTAAATTATGTGTTGTGTTTAATTAAGCAATGGTGACGTATCACAACCCTCCGGTACCTTCTCCTACCGTGTTGTTTTTTACTAAATCGGAGAAGTGGTCCTTCTGAGTTATCCCAGGTTTGTGAGATGGGGCAAAATTCATAACAGTCCACTCTCTCACGCCTCCCACTCACACAAGGAATAAGACAAAAAAGAGATGGCATATTTAGAAGAATCACCATCAGAAGAATACGCCAGAAGAATATGCGAGTAGTGTTTCAAATTAATTTGTAAATATTTGTTGTTTATTCCTCTCATTTTATTTTTGTTTTTATTTTTAATTTTCGGGTTTTTATGCTTTTTATTTTCGTATACTTTCATTTTATTTTTCTTGCATAGTGTGTTTTGTAAAATTCAAATATTATGTCCAATAGAGTTAAACAAATGCAACGTTTGAAAAAGGTATACTGTCATGAGGGCTAATACAAGTATTCAAATTTCCTAAATATTTTACAAAATATTTTGTAAAAATTTAAGTTTTACGAGCAGATTTGTTTATTTGGAATTTATTTACACAACAGACCTCTAAAAACTACGAGAAATTCATTTCAAAGAGAGTTATTAATTTGTTCCTCCTAGATCGTCAAAACTACACACTGCGCACCGGCTATAAACCTACAAATCTGCTGATCTTAATTTTACATTATGCAGGTAAGCGCCAGATACCCCACTCATATTTGTGTAGTTTGGCGCTTCAATGAATGAAATAATTAAATTACAGTTTTAGGGCTGAAAATGTAATAAAACCCTTGAACACGATTATCTCAAAACTTATATGATATCGCATAGCCGGTTGATTTTATCTTTGTGCATGCCTAGGATGTTGCAATTTTGCTTTGTGTTGCAATGAATGTAAAACGGCGGTGAGGCAAAGAACACATACTCGCAATCCATGAGAGGATCCTTAACTTTTAGTTCTATTATCCATTCTATTTTTGATATTAATTTTTTTTCTCTTTTTGCCTACTTTTCTTGCATTTCGTCTACTTCCATATAGTGATTTAGACTCCACGTTTCCGGCTGCAAGAAATTTATTTATTGCAAGTATTCTACTCGAAGTGGCCTTCATTATTTACTTCTTAAACACAAAATGGACTGTATTCGGAAACAGTTTTTCAGTAAATGTAAGCTTTTCTCATTAACAGAATAGAATGTCTGCCGGATTTTCCTAGTTCTACTATAAAAAGTTTAATTCCTTGTAAAAGTTATCTTCAAATTAGGACTATTTGGATTCATGTCTGTTTGCTGTGTAAATCGCATTCCCCAACTAACAAATCTTTAAGAATCGACGCAGTACAAATCATTGGTGTTCATTACTACGCAAAATGTATCCAGCAAGTGCGATCAACATCATTCGCAACGCAGAAGCAAATCATATGTGTCATACTTCTGAGAGTGCTGTGTCGTGCCCCTTGGGTGCTGTTGAGAATATCGACTGTTGGACTTTCTATGGATGAACTGACTTTATTTCTCATGAATACACAAATGTATGTTCGCTCTACGATATACAATTCAATGTAATACAATACATAGCAACCAGCGCCATTACTTTATTTTCAGCAAGAACACAACAATACCCAGAGATGCTGTCCTCGTTGCTACGTTCTGCAATATAATAAAGCGTGAGATAACTTCACCTATCAGGTGCCCAGTCGGAGCCCCGTCGGCCAACACCTGCGCGCGAGCACACAGCGCCTGGAGACTCTCCGGCGTCGCGCCGGCTCCAATGTTTTCGCATCGTCTGGAGTGAGACAAACTGACAGAACGCTTGTTGCCTCCAACTCCCGTCTACCCGGCTTTCCAGGCTTCTCTCGCCTTTGTACACTTGACAACCTACATGACGTGACGTTCTTAAACCCACATTGACTTGGTAAAAAGTCCTGTATAACTGTATTCTAATCCATTACAGAATCTATTTGAGAATGTGTCCGGACGTAAAAAATATTTTCTTTACAGGCAATCTCTTGGCACGTCAGAAAATGTGTTTTTTGGAAGTAAATTTTTGTAAACGTGAGAATGTCAACATTCACACAATACCTATCCTTGGATATCTCGACATTTGGTTGAAAGCCAGCAGTTGTTTCGTACTACAGAAACCTACATTTATGAATATTTACCACGAATGGTCGTGCGATTGTTGAGTTAACCAGTCTCCATTCGCGTTTCTTTCTGACACGCAATTACTCGAGCGACGAACTGAGTGCGCCATCGAAGGAACAATTGTTTATTCAACAACAAAACCAATATTTGCTACAAATTAGTGAAATTTATAAAGGAAAGTGCTAACTTACTGCATAAAATATTTTATAATGCTCAATTATAAGGTCTAGGTGAAATTTGCAATGGGAAGTAAATTACATGTCTCTAATATACTGATATGGTACATAATAATAATAATAATAATAATAATAATAATAATAATAAAAATCATATAGTAGATACGTAGATGGTACTATTAAATATGTATGAACAACATAGGATCAATCTAGGTTGGTTCCAGGAATTAAAACTTTCGTATTATATATTGTCGTTCATATATTGTGAGCTCGACGTTTCGCATATTCAGCATGTGCCTTGTCAAGAGCAATACAGGTAGAGAAACGGTTGACAATGGCATAGACACTACTGTTTTGTAAACGATATGTAAGTAATATTGATATAAAACTGTAATATAAAATAAACGATTAGAGTAAACATTACACAGAGAACGGAATTTGTTTGATGTAGTTTCTGTGTAGCTCGTTGCAAACTAATAAATATTTTTTATTTGAGCAAACCCCTAATGAAGTCACATAAACTAATGAAAATAAATGATTATAAATTTTCTTTAAAACATTATACATTTCTTGCGTAGAATGTGCATTTCATATCCCAGATCCATTTAACATTGTAAATTTTAGAAGATGTTTTGCAACAGCGTTTTGTTAATGCAAATATCCCAACACATGTTGTCAATGATTTCACAGCTCTGTTGAGCAGTGTGCGGAAGTACGTTGTTTTGATGCAAAATCAACTTCTCCTCTCAGATCCACGACGTTTCTCTCTTATGGCTGGCTCCGCCTTGTTCAAAAGCATAACTGAGCAGTATTGGCTGTGTAGTAGAAGTTATTCCAAGTAATCACGAAAAAACGCACCTACAGCGCCCCCAAACACAGTCAACATAACTTTTCCTCCGATGCGACTAGAGCGGTGTTCGTCAGTCACTGAGCCTCGACCACTTTTGAACTGTTCTACCCACTTGTACAAATCCTCGCGCTTCTTACAACTTTCACCAAACACTTTAGTCATTCCAGAGTATACATTAGCTGGCTTTTAATCTTGAGCAGGTACAAAACGGATCACAGAACGTTGTTCAACCAATGTGGAATTTTCAAGTGGTCTTGCCATCGTTCAACTTCATTTTGAGATTATAAAGACAACAATGCTGATTCTCCAGACGGTCAGGTACCTTCACTGAGTCTGAGAAGTCCCGGAGTTGTCCCAACGTGGCTTGACTAGGGGATGTGCACCGCGAGCGGGGCGGGGCGGGGGAGGAGGGTCGGGGGAGGGGAGGCGGGGCGGGCGTGAGGTGTGAGGCTTGGGAGCGCTGCCCCCTCCCCGCGCCATCCATTTATTCATGTGGTGCTCGCGGCTGCCCCTGCGCGCGGGCGACGACTGCTGCGATTTTGCTCCGCACGGGCTTTGGCTGAGGCTTCGCTGCGGAAGGCGACGCAGCTTCCGCTTGCCTGTCCACGCACAACCTCTTCCTTCAACGAGCATTAGATGCAGAAGCTCTCTCGCGAGCTTCAAGCCAGCTGACCGAGCAGGTGGCTCAGGGCATCACTGCACTGCCTCTGACCGGGAGGCTCCATGTTCGAGTACAGACGGCGGCAAGATTTTCGATAGCTACGTCGCATTCGACACCTGTATGGAGGAGAATTTCAGCGGCTGGCTGCTCCTGTCGGCAGTTTTCCGTGATTTCTCCGATCAACTCAAGGCGAATGCCGGAGCAGTACCCTAACAAACGGGCCACAGACAGCACGCGATATTTCCTTCTCATTCGTTGTCCTATCGTCACCCCTTCCACACACACACACACACACACACACACACACACACACACACACACACACACACACTAACATGCACTACACTACCACACATGCCGGGAGTCCGGTCGAGGGCTTAGAGCTTATCGTGGGGCTGGGCCGACTCACCGCCACGTCACGATGTAATAACTAAACTTACAGGATAAATAACCTCAATAGTTGACGCGCCCGGAATCACTAACAATCAATCAGAGGGTAGCGGATTTCTTTACACTTTGTACCAGTACATAGCTAGGTAGAACTCTTGAACTTTTCTAGAGGACAATTCAAGCGGCCGGCTGCTCTGATTGGAAATCTTCTGTGATTTCTCCTATCAATACTAGTACCTTAACAAGTGAACCACGGACCGCGCACTATCTTTCCTTTCTCGTCTTTCGCCCTTTCTTCATTCAAACACATAACGCACTCTACCACATGGCGGGAGACATTCGGGAGCGCAGAGTCTATCACGGTTGCGGTGATGTGCCGCTGGCGGAGAAACTTGCAAGAAGGTGCACTTGGTGTTCGTCGTCCGCTAGCTGGCGAGATCCAACACCGACCGACCACGGCTTTCGTGGACTTTCCCTAACAACTTACCTTCCACCAGTATACACTACACTTACAGGACTAAAAAGCATATCAATTGACGTACCCGGAAAAAATCAATAAATCGAGAGCTTCAAGGGGAAGGGTGCAGATTCACCAGTCGTTGCTTTCACGCACCGTTCATTAAGAAAGTTAATCTTCGTGAAAAAGTGTTAACTTCGCAATCCAAACATCAAAATGATTTTACTAATATTTGTCCATCTGGGAGCTCGTAACAGATTTTCTATCCAACATTCTGGGTGATTGTTATATAACTCTAACTTTGAGCACAGAAATGGCTTATGATCAGTTTACATGAACAGACAGAATTGAATGAATTTACTGTTACAAAATACATATACCTGAGGAAATAAACGTTAAAATAGAAATGCATTTGCCCTTTAATCTTTAATTACCCGCGTTGACGCCCGGAGTCTGTCAGTGGCATTGTTTTGATACCTGTTGCAATATTTGCATCATATTGCATATGTAGGTCATTCCATAATTAAAGACACAAATTAGTCTGGAGAAAAAACAGTGAGTAAAACAAGTTTGGCAATTTTAGAACATTAAATTGGCATCACTGGGATGATACCTGACCGTCTGGAGAATCAGCTTTGTTGTGTTTATAATCTCAAAATGAAGTTGAACGATGGCAAGACCACTTGAAAATTCCACATTGGTTGAACAACGTTCTGTGATCCGTTTTGTACCTGCTCAAGATTGAAAGCCAGCTAATGTATACTCTGGAATGACTAAAGTGTGTGGTGAAAGTTGTAAGAAGCGCGAGGATTTGTACAAGTGGGTAGAACAGTTCAAAAGTGGTCGAGGCTCAGTGACTGACGAACACCGCTCTAGTCGCATCGGAGGAAAAGTCATATTGACTGTGTTTGGGGGTGCCAGTAGGTGACTGTTTGGGGGTGCCTGTAGGTGCGTTTTTTTCGTGATTACTTGGAATAACTTATACTACACAGCCAATACTGAGGTCTCTTCACTGAGTCTCAGGAGGACTCTTCAATGCCTCCCTCATTGTGTTGAAAATGTCGAAAAACAGGCCAGCGAATTTACTCGAAAATGTTTTCGATGTTACAATTAAGGAACTCTTGTCTTGCAATGAAAAATTAGTTGACTCGAAATTGCCTCTTAAATACAAAATTGGCTATCCGGAAACAGTTTTTCAGTAAATGCAAACTTTTCTTCTTAAAGGTACAAAACCATTAATAGTAACTTGAGCCACTTTTGATTATCTTCACAGTTATAGTAGATTATAGACAACTATAATCTTTATAATTATAGTTGTAGGAAGACGCGGAAACAATTTTGACTTTTTCAATTTTCGAAACATTCGGGTTTTCAACCAACATGAGACCTGCACCATTTTCTGAAATGTCCTTCAGACTATCCAACAACAAAATCTAATCAAAATTGATCGAGCCGTTTTTACGAAAATTTGAACTCGTTCCAGCGGCTTCATGTAAAGTACCCCTAAAATTAAAATATCGGTTTCAAATTCAAGGGGACGCGACATCAGCCAGATCGATTGGGGAATATCAGTTTGGAGAAAATCGGCTAAATGGTTTAACCACTAGCGTTGTTCACAGACAGACAGACGATTTGCCATCAATTGATTTTTTGGTATCAAGAAACCCAAAAAACATAGATTCTGAATACTTCGTGTTAGAGGATTTAGAGGATTTATATATTTAGCTTTGTATTTATCCACTTTTCCGTTACCAGAACCCAACTATAAATGTTTTTCTGGCAAAAATTCTCCGTTTTCTGGCGCATGATTACATAACTTTCTCTTTTTACGAAGAATTCGTAAGGCGGGAAAGTAAAAACGCATCTAAATATTCAAGTCAAATGCAATCTGCAAGACTCGGGTAGAGTTGTTGAAATCTGTATTGAAGTTTTTCTGCCGAAAATACGCCGTTTTTTTTTGACGCTGCATTACAAACGTTTCTGCCGTGGTAGTAGTTAGCGAGAAAGTAAAATGTATTTATATAATTTGCGTGGAAGACTGAAACATGAGGAATGGAAAAAATATGTATATCCTAATCTAGCGAGACAAATTAAAAATCAATAATGGTGCTTCCATAGCAGATACTTTGTTACTTTATTTATTTATAACGTTTACAATTTTCGAAAATTCAGAGAATTCATCGAAAATTAGGCCTGCGGAATTCTCTTAAGCGTTCTTTGCTCTATCCGAGGACAATGTTTAAAAAATAATTTGGAGTTGTTTTTGAGAAAATGTTGAAAGTGTCGTTGAGACTTTGTAAAGTACACCCCAAAATCAAAATATCCATTTCAAGGTCTTGAATTCCTACAAATCAATCGAGGAATATCAATTTTGGAGAACATCGACTGAATGGTTTTGGCGCTAGTGTGAATACAAACGGACGGATGTATTAACAGACGGACCGTACCGGACGTACAGACAGAATGCGGACGGACGTACGGACAGAGAGTCCGATTTACGTTTTGCCATCAATAGATTTTTTTGGTATCAAGAACCTACAAAACGTGTATTCTGACGTGTTAAAGGAAGTAATTTACGACTTATATATGGTCAAGAATTTCCCACTTTCTTTTTGCCAAGTCTCAACAATGAAAGTTTCTCGTTCGAAAATTCGCCGTTTTTCGACGCACGATACAATGCTGTTTCTTCTTACGAAGTAAGGCGAGTTATTGACATAATGTTTGCGAACATCGTTAATTGTTATTTCGATTTGGTGCGGGTGAGTCTGGAGATTTTGAACATGCCTCCATCATTCTAGATTCCAGATTCTTTCCTTGTAAGCTATGCAGTTTGCACTTGATACCTCTAAATCCTCGCTTACAAGAGCTGCATTCAAGCTACGCCTTTCTCAGCTTAATATAGGAGATGGTATTGTTTTTTAACGTCGTATTGAATTTAATGTTTTTCTACCAACAGTAGTTGTGTTGAACGACGTCCGTTTGGACACTGGGCTAGAAGCTGATATATCTGTGTCTTTTGCTATTCGAGAGCTTGAGCAACGGCTGCATAAATCCGTGCGTCAGTAAGGTGGAGATTCACTTAACATCATTGAACTAACTTTCACTAAATCTATTTGAAAGAACTCACGTAAGTTTTTTACTAATTTCGTGTAAGAAAATGGAATATTTACACACAGCTAAATAATTAAATTTGATATTTCCTCATATTTACTGGTAATTTTACACAACACTTTTTTGACAAACTATCATCACTTGTGCCGAAGTACATAAAAAATAATGTATATAGATTTCAATATTTTTTGTCCTCTTCGGTTCTGTATCTCTGGAACATCTCTCTTGGTTGTCCACCAAATATCTCCTAACTGTTCATCATTAACAGATTCACAATTCTCTAGGAATAAATCGAACCTATCTGGGCGAAAGTGGACGTTAAATTTGTAAACGCATGGTTGAATTCAATTTAATAAAAATATATGTCAGTTAAATCTAAATTATTTTAAACAAATCAAGCAGCCTGTCATTTTGTCTTTCACTACACATTTTAGCAGTTGATTGTCCAGACGTCACAACCCAATAAAACCTTTTTTACACTTCCTATATTGAAGTTTTAACATCGATCCCACGATATTCTTGTGCGGTGGAGGCTGGAGAGAACAAAAGCAGAAAGATGATGAGGCCCAGAGCATGCGGTTGGCGGGCAAGGGGCAATGGAGAAGGGACGATGTCCACAGAAGGCATGGCGTTGGTAAGGCGTGCTGTTGTGTGGATCTCAAAAGCACGTTGCACAGGATTTGGAAATGCAAAAGTGCGAGAACAGGAGAGGAGAGTGAGGAGGGAGAGACTCCGAATGAAGAGAGGGCAAAGGAATGAAGCAGAGGAGATCAGGTGGAACAGCATTGGGGAAATCGTGTTGACTTAAAAAGTTAGGAAAAAAAAATTATGGTTTCGATTTGACATTTGCTGGGTGAAATCGATATTTTGTATTTTATGTTTCTTCAAGCAGTCTCAGATAAACACACTTGTCTTATTTATTTTGATAGTACGTTAGTTGAAAATCGTACATATTCTTTCCACTTGGAAATTCAAAATCATAGAATACAGAACATTGCTTATCCCACATCACACCGTCATAAGAAACGTACCGATATTTCGGCTGTTGAGAAAACGCTCGGGCAAGTACAAGGGAATTTGGGTGTCGGAATTTCTTGGCCACTCCCGAGGCCGTTGAGCGAGGATTGGATGCGCGGCGCGGCGCGGGGCGATGAGGCGAGGAGGGGGGCGATCGCCTCTCGCCCCGCCGCGCAGCCCAGCGGCGCGTGAGCGCCCATCCTCGCCCTCCGAGCACCCCCGACCTCAATCGTCCCCGCCCCCGCCGTCGGATTGGCGTTATCCCTCTGTCGGCCCCGCGCATCACCTGCTCTCCTTCCTCGCAACGCGCTCCGCTCGACGCACCGACGCGGTTGGCTCAAGCCCTCATACGGCAGGGCGAGCTTTACGAATCCTCTCCTATATTCTCTTACTAGTACACATGGGGTTTGCATCTCTCACATGCAACAAATATTTTTAAACAAGGTCTCTAAATAAAGAGAAATACACGGAATCTTGACGAATTGACCTTTAACTTTAAAAATATGAAGGATTTATTTTAAAAAAAAAACTAGTAATGCTACAACAGCATGTACTTTCTCGCATTATAATGTTGTCGTTATGTAGACAGGACGCCCATGTATGTTTCATTAATTTCAAACAGAAATGAAGTGAAAAGTACTAACTTTTACAAAAAATTGCACATAATCTTTTCAAAGCTGATTTTGTACACCACTTCGACGCAAAAATCCGTAACTTAATAATTGGACAAATCAAGACAAAATAATTGGTATAAAGCGCCGAAAAAAGGAACGCTTCGGTCCTCTGGGCCCTCGTCCAATTCCCCTCCCCTCTCCGCCCCGGCGCTGCCGCGCCCGCGCGCGTCGGTTGGGAGCGCAGTCACCTGGCGCCGCCCCCACCCACGGGGGATCCGCCGAGGGGCGAAAAATATCCGGAGATGCTCTCGCAGCGGAGAGCGCTCTCGATGCTTCGGCCGCCGCCGCGGAGCGGAGGGGCGGGGCGAAGCTGGGCGAGGCGGGGCGGGGCGAGGTGGGGCGAGGCGAGGCGGGGCAGGGCGGGGCGTGGCGAGGCGGGGCAGGGCGGGGCGTGGCGGGGCAGGGCGGAGCGTTGCGGGGCGGGGCAGGGTAGGGCGGAGCGGGGCGTGGCGGGGAGGGGCGGTGCGTGGCGAGGCGAGGCGGGGCGTGGCGGGGAGGTGCAGGGCGGGGAGCAGCCGAGCGCGCCCTTTCCTCCGCCGCTGCGAGCGGCTTTGCCTCCCGCGCAAGGCAGAGTGCGGTCGGAGGGAGCGAAGCGTCGCCGGGCACACGTTCCTCCCTTGGTGTGTTAACGCGAAAGGACGCACAACCCGTCCACGGAACGCTTCCAACGTTGTTCGCAGTAGCGAAGTCTTATCTTGCACATGGTTCGATTTCACTGCTTCACCTTTGGCGACGAGAAAGAATTATAAGTTGGCATGGGAGCATCATAACTGACAGGAAAGTGTCGAATACACGATTTGTTTCACCGTAATGCGACTCGCTTAAAAAATCGTTATCACTACGGACTGAATTAATGAAATGTCCTTATTTTTCTTTTCTCTTTAGAACAATCACTTTTAGTGTACACTAATTTTATGTTATAACAAAAGGAAATGATCCATTTTTGTGTAACTTGTTTGCATTTTACTTTGATTTTGACTAAAGTCATTTTTTCCGTTTTTGTCACTTTTAAAAGCCTTTCCCCTGATTTAATAGATTTTAATACTATTTTAATGGTACTCGCTTCAAATAATATTTAGGAGATGCAACAAATGTTCACAGAATTTCTAAGTAATCTAATCTATTTCTTCTTTGAGTAATTGTAATGTCAGCCGTTTTGAATATGTAATCTAAGGTTCCTGTGACGCCTATCTGTGCCATTGTCGGTACGGCCGATTTCGGGATAACTAAACACTGATATTTCCTGGTGAAGAACAATCCAAACGTGTGACGGTTAGCGTGCCGGACTGTCATACCCAAGCTCGCGGGTTCAAACCCGATCGAAGCCGTGGATTTTTAAGGGCAAGAAAATCCTTCGTACGCCTTCCGCGGAGGGGAAGTAAAGCCGGCTGGCCCATGTTAGTAGATTTACTTGCATGTAAAAGATCCTCAAGCCTAAATGACGCCTCTGAGCTAAATTCAAATCGCCTGTTTCGTCGCCCGAGATAATACCTTCTTTCTCCGCTAGGTGGTGAAAGGAGCGTAGAGAAATTTGCGTGGTCAGACGGAAGAGCGGGCCTGATGGCCCGAGTCTCGCCACGTAAAATAAGGCATTAACAACTAACAAACCAAACGTTTGCCTTCTAGCTTTAGTTGAACAAAAGGAAGAAGTCTCGATTACATCAGCAACTTATTATACAGCTTGAATTGTTCATCAGAACTGGTTTCGATAAAATATTTTACATTTGTCTTCGCTTTTAGGGCATTTTATTGATCATTTTTGGCGACGTCTGAGGCCGTCAAAATCCACCGCCTAGTTATGACCTTCCTCCAGCCTTCCCTGCCTCCCACCGTTGTGTTATTTCATCGCCAGCTCCTATATTGCCACCCATTTTCTCCTCTGTATCATGCCTCCACCACCATGCTGCTCCGCCCTCTTTCCGTCCTGCGTCCCCTAATCTCACACGTACGCCCACTCCTCTTCCGCCGCGTTGCTCTCGCGATTCCCAGGAGACCCACCGCCGATTCGCCCCACCCCGCCCCGCGGCGGCGCGGCTGGCAAAACATGGCAGAACGAACGGCCTGGGGCAGCAAGGTGAGCGCGGGCCCGGGCTGGCGCAAGAGGAGTTGCGGCGGGGGCGGGACGAGGCGTGGGGCGCGGGAAGCAAGCAAAGGATAAATGGGAAGCGCTGCATTAGAAAAGGCGGTGATTCGAAAAGGTGTGGCCGAGATCGTTAAGTCAGTCATCTTCACAGTTATCATGTCATCTTCACAGTTATCATGTCATCTTCACAGTTATCATGTCATCTTCACAGTTATCATGTCATCTTCACAGTTATCATGTCATCTTCACAGTTATCATGTCATCTTCACAGTTATCATGTCATCTTCACAGTTACCATAACGTTAAATCCAATAGTGGTCGCTAATGACCTAGATGTTGATGCGACCTTAAAAAAGAAAAGAAAAGATGTTCTATTCAACTAGTTGGTTGAATGATTGAATTATTGATTAGTAACTCCGGGCACGTCAACTGTTAGGGTCACGGGTCGTCTCGTAAGTGTATATATCACTGGCGGTGGGCCTCGATCCGGCGCCGACCTTCCTGTTCACTTGCCGCTTTCTCCACTACAAGATTCGAGCATCTCCCGCCAGCGGGGCACCAGACAGCAGTTGAAGGCCGCTATGAAGCTAGTGTCAAAAATTCTGCCACCTCCTGATCAGAGACACTGTAGTGAGTGAACATCAATTGATTCCTTGAAACATCTAAACCGGGTTTAGCTATTTGGATTAAATGCGGTAAGCCAAGTATTAAAAATGCTGATTTCGTACAGCGATTTTGTGTAGCGTCGTTGGCATTTTGAAGCCATCGGCGAAGGACTGTCCTCCGCAACGAATGTAAATAATCTTAGCTTATCCAACGCAAAACTGCTTGTGCACTTCACGTCAAAATGCAGATGTGGCGTAACTTTACTCACTATTCTCGCGTAACTATCTTTTTCTGAATTGTACGGAGTAGAAGCTCACCTTTGCGGATCGTTGAAATATACGTACTTCAACATAAAATATATTTTTGTACCCGCCTCTAAAGTCTCCTTTTTCAGGGTGGCAGTCATTTTACGTCCGTATTTCTCATTTAAATATGTCGGATGAAAGTAACTTCAGTAGAAGTGCGTAACTTCAGTAGAAGTTACGCACTAGAACAATTGAATCTATACAGCATATCGTCGTTGAATTGGCGATTTTTACTTTTTGGTACCAGTGATTCAGAATTTGCTTGCTCTTAAGGTTGAGAAGAAAATAAAAAAAAAACAACTAGAAATTGTGGCCTTAAAATAGAAAATAAGAAACGTCCTATGCGACCTTTACAATTTATTGATGATAGAATAATCTCGTATGTGGTAAGAGCCAAATGGGAGGTTTCCTTAAGGTGCTTTGAGAAAATTATTTCAATATATAAATATTTAATACTGTTATATAGAAAATGTAGGATGCCTAAACGCAGCCAACTGTACATTATTAACATCCAATATTGTTTTTCCTTCCTCCTGTAGAATTTTGTTGTTTCTTTGCAGTAGGAGGTTGTCTACCATCAACGACGATATTCCAGGGGTGTTCCTGTTTTCCATTTGCTCTCGTTATGTGTTGAACAAAACTGCTCGCGAGAGGAAGCGGCGAAGGCGTAAGTGAAGCAAGAGCTGGCGGGAAACGAGAGCGGTGCCCGTGCGGCGCGTCGGGAGCTGCTACGTCATCGATTGGAGCGGAGGTGTGGTGGGCGGGCGAATGCTGCTCATGCAGTAAGCCCCCTGTCGGTGGCAAAGGGAGGGACAGGAGCGAGGGAGGGCGTGGGGGCGGGGGCGGGGTCTTCGGCGCCAAGAACACCTCATTCAACGCTCGATTCATGATTCCGGGCGCGTCACCTGCCAAGGTCCCGGAAGTGTAGTGCATGTATTTATCGGGGGGGGTGATCTTCCCCCGCTGGATAGTGAGATCCGGCACCCACCTACCGTCGACTAGCGGGGTTTCCCCAATCACGTATCTCCCACCAGCGGGGCATCGCCCCAGCCGGGTTAAGTCCTAAGCCCCCGACCGATCTCCCGGCATGTGTGGCAGTGTAGTGCATGCAAAGTGTACGTGTGTATAAGTAAAAGGTAAGGATAGGACAAGGAAGAAGGAAAGATCGCGCGCAGTCCATGGCCCGTTCGTTAGGGTACTGTTCTGGCGTTCGCCTGGTTTTGATCGGAGAAACCACTAAAAAATACCGATCAGTGCAGCCGGCCTCTAGGATTCTCCCCCAGACAGCAACGAATTCCTCTTAGCTGACTGATTCCTCTTAGCTAGAGTCAAAAATCCTGCCACCGTCACGACTCGCACCCTAGGACCTCCCGGTCAGAGAGGCACTGCAGTGACATCAGTTGATGCCCTGAACCACTTCTCGCGTTCATTCAACGGAAAGTGCAATGTTGCTGTAAAGAATGTTTCGAAAGTCGAATCATTGGCTGAGATGGCTCACTGACAGTGTTGTAGCGGCAGCATTTCTAATTCTATAGAATCTTATACATTTTTGTTTCCCTTCTATAATCTTGTCGCTAATATCAATTTGGTTTTTGAAGCAATACTCGTACGTTCAGTGCAATTTAGATTTATTAGATTTTTAAATGTTCGTGAATGTTTTGAGTGAATTATACCAATGAAACTTTGAAGTGATTATAATTAATATTAAAATTGAAGAGAAAACGTTCAAATATAAAACCTACGAGTCTAAAAATAGTATTGATTTAACCGATAAGGACATTCATGTGTTTGTAATAATATAAAACTATTTCTTACATCCAACAACTGCTTTGTAAAGTTCTTCGGGATCTAACTCCGTTTTTGATAGTGTTCGTTCGATGTTGCTTCCTCCATTGGGAAGGCGCTGATGCGGTGCCGAGCTTCCCTTCTATAGAGCATCGCCTTCCACCGCTGGGGAGCAGGTTCGATCGCCCGCCAGTCCGAATGGAATTCGTTGACAAAGGAGGCCCCAGCAAGTGTTGCCTCTTGGCAGCCATCCTTAGAACGAAGTCAGTTGAAAGGCATGTAAACCCAAACCAGTAAATAAATCGATAAATCACACCGGTTGAGTTTAGCTCATTGCCACTGCCTCTGCAGTGTCTCTGACCGGAAGGTCCTTGGTTCGAGTCCCAACGGTGGCAGGATTTTCGACTGTGACTTGTCAGCTATGTCGAATTCAATCTCTGTCTGGAGGAAAATTCTAGCGGTCGACTGCTCTGATCGGTCGTTTTCCGTGGTTTCTCCCATCAACACCAGGCGAATACCGGAAGAGTACGGGCCACGGACTGCCCGCGATTTTTCCTTCTCCCTCGTCCTATCCTTTCCCTCCCACTCGCTTAAACGCATTACCCTACCAGTAATTTCGAGAGATCAGTGGGGAGTTAGAGCTTGTTCCGACTGGAGTGCCTCGCTGGGGGAGAGAGCAGGAGCGGGAAACCTCGGCCAGCCGACATGAAAACCGGCGCGGAATCTAATCATCGAGTGTGGGAGAACACAGTTTCCCTTCCCGCATAAAACATTTCGCTCTATTAAGGTTACAAATGTCTACGGTAGTTGACGTGCCCGGAATCGTCCATCAATTATTGGCTCCTACTTCGTTTTGGAATTGTTATTATCTTAAAATAAGTGCAATGAAACGAAAGCTTGATGCCTACCTTGGAGTCATGCAGTAATTAATATGATGTAGCGTTGAATGACCCGTAGCGAGCGGCGCGAGGCACGCCTTCGTAATTGCAACTGCCACCGCCGCCACCGCCGCCGCCGCCGCCGGCGTGTGTCGAGCGCCCGCAGCGGAGGCGCGATTCTCCACACCGCCCCTCCCCCCCTCCTCGCCCCCCTCCCCGCGCGGCATTGCGCAGGCTCAGCCGCTGCGACGAGCGCTGCTTTTCCGGAACGCGCGCGCGCTCGGGCGGGCGGCGCCCCGTTCAACCTGTGAGGGCGTGGGTGGGGGAGGGGAGGTTCCGCACGAGCGCTCGCCAGCCCGGCGCACCGGGGCACGGCGCGAGGCGATGCGCCGCGGATACGCCCACGCTCCCGCCCTCTGCCCGCCCCGCCCCGCCCCGCGCCGCACTATGCCACACTGGGCGACGAACGTGCACGTAGGCCGAATGCGTTTCTTCGCCCTTTGCACTCGCAGGGCGCGGGTGACACGCCTACCACGAATGCTGTCTGCGCTCGGAGGTTTCTCAGCATTGCGACCTCCTGCAACTCGTCGAGGAGGACAATGGAAAAAGGCTGCACAGCTCGAAGCCGATACTCGGCACTCCCCCGATCCAGCTCCTTTTCACATTATTGCGTCAGCACTGTTCAAAAATAGAATAGTAGCTGTTATGTCCATAAAATAAATCTCGCACGCAACTTTAACAATAATTTATTAATGCATTAGTTACAAAACAATCAGCCATACTGCTATTCACGGGCAATCTCCAATGCCCTGCCTAGCGTATCTCCGGCAATCACCAATGCCCTGTTTCACGTATCCGGGGCAATCTCCAATGCCCTCCAATACCCCTACTGACACGTCCGCTTCTAGACGCTCCCTGCTGCTGCTGCTGTAGTCGTTACTCCACGACGACATTCATCTTGCGGCTGCCTCTCCGGACTCGGCGCGTACGCTATTCGTGGTGCTCTGTGGGCTCACTCCCAACTCCCTGTCGGGGTGTCGGCCGGCTCCCTTTAAAGGGCCGGCGTCCGGCGGCGAGACTCGCTCCATGCCTCGAGCCTGCCGAACCGTGGCCGTAGCTTGTTGCTGCCGCCACCGGCTCCTGTCAGGGCGCGCTGCCTTGATGCTAGCGCGCCACATACAAACGTATGCGCGCCGTGATACGCAACATAACAGTAGCCAAGATCTATTCAACAATGGAAAGTTTATTTTACATATCAGGAAAATACGTGAGCGTCTGTGGCATGCCCAACGCGTTAATTAAGGATTTTGGTGTGGCATTTGAGACCTGCCCTACGCGTTGTAGGACGTGTCAATACTTACTGCTTCAAGCTAGTAGCCATTATTCTCGTGGTCTTTCTTACATGCCGTGCAAGCTGTAGGACGTGTCCTATACTCGCGAAGCCGCGGCCAGAGTCGACATCAGGCCTGCCCGGCTGTCCTTCGACGCGGCATCCCCCGGAGCCAAGATCTCGTGTATTACGCTCGTTGCTTATGAGTGCATCGGCTTAATTTACTTGAAAGTGTATTATATTATTTTAGAAGAAATTGTTTTGTATTAGAATTCATTTAAATTATAAGACACTGTATTTGATCGACTACTATTGTCTTACAAAGGTGCTATTCTAATTTAGAGGTTAAATAATATTTTTTTAAAGCTCCACACCGGGCCGCACTTCTTCTGAAGCCAACCTGTTCTCTAGTTTTGTTTCGAGTGTTCTTTCCGGATCCTTGGAACTGTAGGACATCCAAGGTCTACTCTCGAAGTTAATAATGGAATTCTGTGAAAACCCATTTTTAACAATTTTTTAATATGCTAAAATGGTTATTTTTATTTCGATGTCATTAAAATAAATTAAATTTCTTTTAAATTCAGGAATTTTTGTAACATATTTACTTTAACAAATTCAAATAAATAGGGCAGTAAAAAATATCATTACGCATGTCAAAATTTCATATGTTAAAAATTAAGGTTTTATATAAAAATTACTATCAAATGTTCATTTACTTATTTTCTTGCGATGATGTAGGATCTTAATTTTTTTTGTTGGTTCAAACGAAAATTTTGGTGGAACAATCTGATAGAAACTAGAAGGGGCAAACAATTTAGAACGGTTCTAATTTTTTGGGGGTGGTGGTGACGGAACTGGTGGTAGGGTTGACATGAGACTATCACCGTCATTTTAAAATAGATGTATTTTAGGTATCATTTTGGATGGTTCTAATGAAATCATCTGATATAAACGATTTAGGATGTTCCAAGATTTTACGGTGGTGGTGGTTCTGCCAGCGTGAAGTTGGCACTGCCATATTATAGTGGTTGTATCTTAATTAATTTTTGGTACAAACGAAAATTATGGCGCAACAAACCGGATCACATCATTCAGAATGGTTCCAAATTTTTAAGATGGTGGCGGTGCAAGTCTGAATTTGGCATCACTATCATTGGAAGTGCTCTATCTTGCAAGTGGTTCTGGTACAAACGAATGTTATTGTAGAATAAATGGGTACAATCGAATGGTAATGATTTTAATGGTTTTCACTGTGGTGGCGATGCCAACTTCATGTGCGTAGGATTGTTCTGTCATTCGTCTCATAGCAAGTCGTTAATCGCACTGACTTTCTGTGAACTAACTCTAAACATGCTTATAGGAATGGAGAGCTATCTTTGATCTCAAAACGGCGCAGACACTAACAGCTCGCCTTTGTATTTCCAAGACGATTTCCAACAGGACATTAGATAGAAATGTTTTCACTATGACGTCGCAGTGTATATGCCAGTGTCATCTTTATATTACACCTACACTATTTTCCAAATTTCTCTTAGATGAAATGAAATAGTTAAATAAACGTAGTAACATTCGAAAATCTGTTGTAATTGTTTCACGATTCATCATTTGAATGATATAAGTATATTGGTTTTTCATTTAGTTGAGTTCTAAAAAAGGCATACCATAGGTAAAAAAGAAATATTCACGAGTAATTATTTATAAAGTTTGCTAAAAATATTCAATCCATTATGATTAGGTCAGCAGTTAAAATCATTAAAAACCGTATACATTGACAATTGATGAAAAATGAACAAAATAAGGAGTAGGAAAAACATGCAAATTGCACTGTGATATGAATATGACAATGGTAAAAAATGGGAAGACTTTAGCGTAAAGTGCTTTATGTGATCGGTTCTTCACTAGAGTGAATAAGTATGAAAGCTACTAATTATGAAGAACAAATCACTGCAATTGGAATTGAAATGTAATATATGGTGATTATAGATGAAGGTAGAGGCTTGCCAAATTCATATACCTTTGTAATTGGATCTGTAACCTAACTAAGTAATCAGGATATATTTTGTAATAACCCATACAAGTAATGTTGCAAGTAACATCGGGGAATCTCTAAACCAAAATTTAGAAAAAACTGTCGCAAACAATAAACTTCAAGTAGCTACCGTATTATGGTAAAAATGTTTGTGTCGTATTATTTCGTTATGCAAACCTTACGTGCCAATTTCTTTTTCTTGGTTGATAACGATAATTTTAGTATGCAAATTATTTCAAGAAGTTTATGAGCCACTTCGACCTTTTCAACCAAGAATCATATGAAATGTTTGCAGTTGCATCTTGAAGAAGCGACTGCGCTATCAAGAATATCAGATGTTCCCTTTGGAACTCACACCAACCACAGAATATCCACCGGACCCACCCGTCTGCCCTGTAACCACTCTCCCCCCCCACGTACTTTCTATCCTCCAAACGCGGTTAATTGAGTGATTGAATTCGTGTTTCCAGACGGGTCAATTGCTATAGCAATTTCCCCGTAAGTGTAGTACATGTTTACCGCGAAAGGTGAAGTAGTTCTTCCCCAGCTGGATGACGAGATCCTCCAGTCGAGATTTTCCAATCAGGAATCGCCTACCAGCGGGGCAGCGACATTTTATGTGTGAGGGGTGAAGATAGGACAAAGAAAGGGAATGAAAGATTGCGTACGGTCCATGGTCCATTTTTAGGATACTGTCCCGGCACTTGCCTGATTTTGATTGTAGAACCCACGGAAAACTACTGATGCGAGTAGCGGACCGCTACAATTCTCCAGGCAGCTGTTGAACTCGATCGAGCTATGTAGCCAGTGTCGAAAATCCTTTCTCTGTCGTACCCTAGGACCTCCTATTCAGAGGCACTGCACTGATGCCCTGAGCCCACTCAGCCGGTCCAACCCCGTCTTTTTGTGCTCGCACTACCTCGCCGTTTCGATCTCCCTGCAGCATTAAACCCAGTCTCCCCCTCCATCCCACCGCACCCACTGGATCTTCTTTCGGCTTGATGGGTGCGCCCGCCCCCGACTTCGCCCTCCTCCCCGCCTACTCAGCCTCGCTTCAGACTCCCTCCCCTCCCCTCCCCGCCCCGCCCCACCCCTTAGCGCCCGGCGGCCGGGGTGTTGCGCGCCTGATATTGTAATTATTTGGCGACCGGAACGCCCCGCACCGCCGCGCAGATGGGCGCTCGTGCCTGACGGAGCAGCCAGCTTCGCGCCCGCCATTCCTCCGCTCCCGCCGCGCCGCACGCCCTCGCGGGAACCCGTTGCAATCACAAGCACCCCTTTTACTGGCAGAATTGCGTGGGTGCCGTACAGTACAAATGACTCTCAGGAGGTACTAAAAGCTAATGCAAAAACGACACACGTGTCAAGAACCCGCAAATATTTCTTCAGAAGTTTTAGATTACTTCCAATCAGAATTTTTGAGCGGTAAACGTATGTAGACATAAATAATGGTAACATACTTTTCGAAGATTCAATTCTATCGTTTCTTAACGACGTTGTGCAATTCATGTGCCGTATGTGTTCATTGCATTGCTGTAGGCGAGGACGGGATCATGTAGGAGTCCGAGAATGTATATTTGAAGGATTTTTATGACTGTTCACGTGGTGTAGTATGTTCACTTCAATTTCCACCGCCATTTTGATATTAGAAGAAATAATTGTACATATTTTAAGTTACAAATTACATACTAGAATAGAATTACGTATAAAGAAATACACGATTTTCTTTTTTATGATGAATTTGCTATTTTGTTCTCAATTTTGCCTATTTTTCTTTCTAAGGTTTGTTGCAAAGATAAGAATAGACTTAGAATATTGTTATTCACTGAAGTATTGTAATATTGTAGAAAAAATATTTCATCATTATTGAGTGGTGGTATTTCTGTGTATTATATTTATATCTTCTGCTATGACTCGCCAGTTTTTACAACTCTAATACATAATTGTATATATAAGTACCTGCTTTAATTGTCTTGCTGTATGGAGTTGTAGCAGACAGCATTTGCGAAAACCCGCCTCTTCCTAAACTAACGTTTTAACCCGGAAGGAATTCAGAGAAATAGCACATGCATTACGCCGCTGCCCTCCAGCGGCCACGAAAAACGCTCAGTTGCGTAGAGGAAACGGTGAATGGCTTCAAGAGAGTTTGTGTACCTGATGCTGCGGAGAGCGGAAGAAGCTGGGGTGTGGAATACGGGGCAAGACAGTGTGCTGATGAAGAACAATGTTAACAGTTAACAAAGGAAATACAATAGCAAGGAAAAATAAATCGATTGAAACGGACCTGATATGTGCCGGAAGCAAGTGGGATCGAGTGAAGTACGCTAGGGCTGCTGACTAGAAGTACGCCAGGATGCAAAAATCGGGTGCAGACTGCTCGAGGTGACCCTCGCATACCACTAAACTAGAGTGTATCGCGTCCTCTCCCGTCAGGCCGACTCTGCAAGTGGCGAACCACACCACAGTCGCAGGTGAGTACCGGGCCAGCGCACGCCAAGGAGTGGCCCTGACATGAGCGATAACGCTGGGGAACGTAGCTTCAGTCGTTTCACAGCAACATGCCAGATTGCTCGTTTCCAGGGGCATTCTGAAAAGATACTTCAAACAATCCACGGATCGCGCTATCGTACCTTTCCCATCTTGTCCCACGCCATCCCTATCAGCCTCATCGGACGGAGTAAGCCTACGGAAGTACTGGGAGTACGTGGTTGTGAGGCAAAGCGCCTGTGTGAGCTGGGTCGTCATTGGAAGGAGAAATGCATACAAGGAACGCGGCAAAAGTGATGTGGAATGGGATGAAGGGCACAAAATTGAAAGGGGTGATGTTGGAAGGATTAGGAAGAGACTAGAAGCAAAAAGGGCTAGGACAATTTAGGGAGAATTATAACGGGAAGAAGTCCGGAAGAAGAAGCACTTGTTATTTTCGCCACGCTCCACTTTCTGCTGGGTGCTGTAATGGAACAACACCGGAGGGAAACTCAAATTCTGGTTCTGTTATTCTCCCCGTTGTTAATAATCCCTCGTCTCCTCTCTTTCTCAGCATCTGTCATGTCTCGTCTTTCACATACGAGCATTTTTCGTCCCGTCGTAGCGTCGTTTCCATGCGATGTCCAAAATGGAGAATGATAGTGTGGATACACGTGAGGGTAGGTGAATGAAATTCAGTTATTCTTACAGTGCCAACGTTTCGGCTATTTATTTGGTCTGCTTCAGGACTGTAATTGTAAAATTGTTACGAGACATATTACGAATTATGTCCTTTTGCAATTACAGCCCAGAAGCAGGCCAAATAAATGACCGAAACGTTGGCACTGTAAGAATAACTGAATTTCGTTGACCTACCCTCACGAGTATCCACACTATAATTGTAAGAAGAGGTCGAGATCAACAAAATGGAGAAAGGGAAGAGCGGGGAAACGCAGCCGCGAGGAGGCGTCGGCCGTGCACCCTGCGAGAAGAGCCTTAAGAAAGCGGCTGGATCGCGCAAATTGAAGCATCAGCGCCGTAATTAGAAAGTTTTGCGCCGCGCCGCACTCGACCCCGATTGAATTAGGGGGCGACGGAGGGGCCGTTGCTGTCGGCGCTTGCGGCAGACAAGCGAAGCGGGCGCCTAAAGGGACGATGCTTCGTTGTTCTCAAGAAATCAGAGATTCGTTGCTCTTCGGTTGATTGGTTGATTGATTACGAGGTGTTTGGTGTTTCCCGGCGTCAACTGTTAAGAACATTGGTCTCATACGTCCTCGGGAGGCGGTGATCTTCCCTCTTGATCGTGAGGATCTAGAGGCCGGCTAGCGGGATTTTCCCCAACCAGATATCTCCCACCAGCGAGGCATCACCCCAGCCGGAACAAGCGCTTAACTCCCGACCGAACCCCGGCATGTGTGGTAGTGTAATTCGTAAGTCTAAGAGGTCATGAAGGAAAGATCTCGCGCGATCTATGCCCCGTTTGTTAGGGTACTGCTCGGGTATTCGCCTGGTGTTGAGCAGAGTAACTACGAAACTACCGATCAGAGCAGTCAACCAGTAGAGTTGTCCTCCAGACAGCGTTCTCGCTATCTAATTAGTGTCAGAAATCCTACTACCGTCGACACTCAAACCCTAGGACAGGGCTTCCCAACTGGCGGCCCGAGGGCCGCATGCGGCCAGCTTTGAAAAATTTTATTACACCAACCAAATTCAACACAAATTCACAATTCATCTAACTTTTATGATAATAATTTTCTCGTTGTATGTACTACATTAATCATTAAGTATGTTGAATAAAAGTCGTATCTAAAATAGTATGTTTCAGTATAATCTCAGTAGTTAGGGTAAAGACCATCTTAAATGGTGCGGCCCGCGGCTCTAACTAGAATTTTTGATATGGCCCATAAACCCTTCTAACTTGGACAGCCCTTCCCTACGACCTTCCGGTCAAAGGCACTGCAGTCCAGTGACATCAGTATGAGCTATCTAAGCCTGTCTGCTCTTCGACTGAAATGCTTTTTGCACTTCGAATCCACACTTCAACACGATTTACATGAAATCATTTTCAAGCACATGATTGATTGTTGATAAGGGCCTTCAACAGATGTTTTTAGTACTTATGTTTCTGTTTATCATAGGTAATACCACGAGTGCTTTGGAATTTATCTAAGAATTTCCAAAGCACGAGTAGTATTTAATAGTGAATTCCACTAGTGAAATTACTTTCAACAGAGTCCCAAAATGCGCCAAATATTGAAAATAACTGAAAGCTATGTAAAACTCAAGGAGGTTATGTTCCAGTACATAGGCGGTTTATTGGACACAGACTTCGCGATCGATGTATACCACCTCCAAAGGGAGATGAGGCACAGTTTATTATTGGCCAGTAGGGAGACGCGGCAAGAAAAATCGGATAGAGAAAGCGATACATTTTGATATACACCGCCCTGATTGGGGCATTTTGTGCGTGTAGTTAAACACTATTGGTCTTAGTTTTACGAGTGGAATAGATGTGAAAACACTTAGTATTTCAAAATAATAGTAGACTACGACTCCTAGGCGGGTTAATCAGGGACTGAAGCGCTGTCAAAAGGTGTGTGATCCATCAGCGTAAAACGGCTAAGTAGGCATTTCGAACTTATTAATAATTTCGTTCATTTTATGTAGAGGAAAGAAAATGCTCGTTAGAGAGAAAAGGCAATTGAGTAGTAAAGAAGGATAGAGCAATTACATACATTCCGCGAAATTTGAGTGTGTTTCAGCGAACGTCATAATTGCTCGAAAATATGTGCGGAGCTGCCTTCGCAGAATTTCACCGTGAACGCACCAATAAAAAGGTTATTAATGCGCAATCGACAGGGAAGTACAGCGCGAAGAGAATTCGTCTGCCTCACCTCTCAGAATATACTACATTTTTCACTGCATATTATTATTATTATTATTATTATTATTATTATTATTCCTCGAATTCATGACTAAAGGTGATAGGAGTCGGTTAATTAGAAAGTCTACTCCGGATTGCAACCAGCTTTCTAAGGAGTAGATCTAGGAACTGTCGGTGCCTCTACAATACTTTGCGTAAAATGTGAGCTGTTCAGATTAAGGCAATTTATTTTCATTACCAGTCTTTTGAATGACCTGGGAGTTTAGTGAAGTGCTTACACAAATTTTTCGGTACAAATCCCAGAGTTCAGATAAATATCGATACGACCTGTTTTTACGCCCCACATTCGGCTGATCTCGATTTCCAAGCACTTGTATTTAAGACGTTTCTCTGCCTCCTTCGTTATGACGTGATCACAAAGCTCTGCAAGATCTGCAAGTAGACACGATTGTTTTTCGAAATACCGGATAACTATATCCGGTTGGTTTGATGCTATCGTAGAACTAGATTTTACCCTTCGATAATATTCTTAAAGTCATATTTAAATTCTACTATGAGGGGTCCAAAAAAATGGAGAAAACGTGAAAAAAATGTATTTGGTAACCAATATTTGGCGGCTGAGTGCAAAAGCGAAAAGATAGCCCAGACTGAAGAGATACGTAAACTAACTAGTACGAGAAGGTCTCTGCCATTCGGTTGCACCACTAGTTTGTCAAGGTCATTATCATATTTTTCACGGCCTATCTTAAAGTAACGCAAACATATTAGTATATATTCTTTCTTTTTCTGGATTTTTCTTCATTACGCCCATTCAGGAGCGCGATTGAACTTCAGCGATTTTTTTGGGGGGGGGGGGATTGGCTGAACATTACTATTACTTCTGTTCTGAATTTAGGCTTATCTAGTAGAATATTGCATATTTTCTGTGATGTTGATTTTCTGAGGTCTTTGTATGAGCCAAAAAACGAGCCGATTTATGTAAATGTATTCTAGGTATAATTATTATTATGCACGAAAAAATGTAAAATAGTTATTTGAGAGACGGAAAAATTTGAGGACGTGGGACGTGTTAGATTTGGAATTCCTCCTGCCTCAAATTTAAAACCTTGCTAACTTTGTTGTCTGTCGTGCTTGTTTGTGCTTTATTTTGTCGACCTAAACGCTGATACTTCTCTCGATAACGGCGTGTCGGGGCGCCACTAGCTGCGGTGTCTGTCGGGCATCATTCCGGTGTGGACATACCCAGAAAGTTGGGGCGAGTGAACCCGAGCGCCCGCATTACGCAATACACTTTATATTTAATCCCACTTCCGCAGCGGCTGGGCGCGTCACATTAAGGGCGGTTCAATTTCCCGTCGGCGGTATTTTTCTTGGCAGCGGGTGGGCGCTGTTATGAAACGCTCCGAAACGCCAGGATTTCCGCGCGATACCTCCCCTGGCGGTACCGAGCCCTGGCCGGGAGGGGAGGGGACGGCAGAGGAGGCGAAGGAGGGGAGGAAAGCAGGCTGAACACAGCGGTCTAACGGAAGAGATGGCCGATACGACAACGCTGTAATTACCAACAGGCAGGGAAAATCAGAGAATAATGGAAAAGGTGTGATAGGCAGTGTTACAAGGAAAAGACAGAATTGTTTGGAAATTTCCAGGCATTTCGCAAGAAGTATTTTTATTATGCTACATTTTCATTGTAAACATGTGTTAGAATTCGTACATTTCACTGATATCTTTTATTGAGAATGAACATTTTGGTCCAAACAATAAAATTTAAAATATTAATTCCGCAGCCAAATTAAACCAATTAAAACCAAAACTAAATAAAATCAAAACCGATTAAAACCAAACAAATCCAGAACATTTTTCTTATTTATTTGTACATGGAGTATGAAATTATCATATTTTCACTAAAACACTATTCCCAAACACATACAGAGGGGCAGATGTTGGCGAGGGGCGGGGCGGGGGAGAGATGGTAGCAGGGGTGGGCCGGGGCGGGCCGAGGGCAAAGGGGGTGGCATGGGGAGAAAGGAGTTGGGGTGGGGGGGAATGTCCAGGGGGTTCGGGGACTTGTCAAGGGCTAGGAGGTGACGGGACGAGGGCTACAGGGGGAGGGCGGGGAGTTGGAAGGAGTGACAATGCAGGAGCGGGATGGCGAGGCGGGGAGTAGCAAGGGGCGGGGCGGTGGGTGGCACGGAGAGGGTGGGGAGGGGGGTTGGCGGAGAGAAACCGAGGGTAAGGCGCTGGGTTGCCGGAAGCGAGGCGGGGGGGTGACAGGAGTGGGTGGGGACCCCCAGTTTGGCGGAGAGAAGCCTAGGGCAAGGCGGCGGGTAGCCGGAAGGGGGGCGGGAGCGGGTGGCTGGGGGCGGGCGGGACCGGGCCGCTGTTCGCGAGAGGGATTTGGCGCCGCGAGCGCCCTCCGGGGGTCGAAGCGCGGCGCGCCGGGCAACTGTTTGCCGCCCCCGCCCCCGCCGCCGCCGCCGCCGCCGCCGCCGCCGCCCCGGGCGCTCAGCTTCCGCCTCTCGATCCGGGGAGACGCCGCGTCGCGTCGCGTCGGAGGGAAGAAAGGAAAGAAAAGATATTTCTCGCGAGGAAATTTATGGAATCGAAGCCTTTCAAGGGGATGGCGTGAAAGGAATCCGACGACGTCGCCCCGAACGAGCTGAGTGACGAAGAGCGGCTTTGAAAGGGACTTTTAAGAAAATGTGTATTTTACTTATTTCGTGGACGTGAACCAAAATGAGTATCACTGTGTTCCATAAAATATACTGTTCCGAAGAAACAGATTTTGTGTGCTTGTCTGTTTCTGCTGTGCTTTAATACTGCTTTATCGTGGGTTTCTGCTCTTCCGGTAACTCATTACGCGCCATCGTTCCTATTGTTCTGCTGACTTATTAACTTCTTCCTTACCATAAGGGAAAATAACCTCTATTTCATATGCTGGATATGTGATGCAAATAGTTGTCTTTGTATCATGGACGTGACTTAATGAAAAATGCACTTCGTGCTTTGCGTAAGCACTGTTGTAATTGCCTACAATGATTACATAGCTCACCTGGTAGAGTCTGCTTTGCACTCTAGATAAAGTCTTCGAGAAACTTGGTCAATTCCCACATCCATTGCTTCTTCCGTGAGTCGTAGAAAGTTGTGACTTCTGTGAGGCTACGAATGAAAAACTCATCGTCAGTGGTTCAGCAAAAGCGATTGCTTTACAGGAAGTGGAGAAGTCGTCAGATTTTAATATTATTTCAGATCTATAAATAGTGTGTAATATTTGTCTGATCCAGATTTTATGTGGTCTACATTTTGTTTAAATTGTGTTAGTTACTCATTCTAAATTCTTTATATCGTTTTCAGTTTGAATGAAATGAAATAATTGTAAAACAAATGTATTTTGGAGTTAATTTTCATTGTTTTGTTCTTGCGCGTGGTTTAACCCTCCAAGGACGAGTGTGACGTATACGTCACAGCGAACAAGTTGTGGCACGTCTAATTTCCTGTCTCTGCAAGTCGATATTTCTGTGCGTGTCAGGGCATTGTAGTCGCAGAAGGGTCTGGTTCGTCAGTTCATAGTGCGATCTTGTCCGAGGAAGGTGTTATAAGAGTTTTTGACGGTGTTTAAAAATTGTGATATATTTTCGATGGACCCAGATGTTAGGTAAGTTGAATTTATAGCTTATATTGTTAGCAATTCAATTTACGTCAATGGTTTATTTATCACAGATAGTATTAAAAGTAATTAAAATGATTTAATTAATTTTATTATTGTTACGGGAAGGTGTGGAGGCGTGAAAATGTCAGTGTGACGTATACGTCACACTCGTCCTTCCCCGTAGCTTTTCACGCGTCTCCACATTTTCCACATTTTTTTCATTTTGTTCCATTTCAAAGTCGAAAATTGAAATGTTTATATACATTTTCATTTATCAGGAATAACGACCGTTTTAGAGACGGACTGACTGTCGCAGAGATAATTCAGTTGCTTGAAGAAGACATTCAAGGCATCGTTGGTAATGATAATGGTGATGATAATATAGAAGTAGAGGATATTTTTATTGCACCACCGCCCGCAAACGAGCTAACTGATGAAGACAGTGGTGATGAGGACACAGGAGGTCTACTGGACAATCTGTGTGGCAATCAATTGGTGAGTGAAGCCGAGGCAGTTTTGTCTAATGGAATTCGCATTGGAGGCCCGGTACACGATTTATCGGGGTATTCCGCAAAAAGGGAACGTGAGTGGATAGATGGAGATCTAGTTGATTCAATAAAAAAAGATGGGATATTTCCAGAAGACTATGCCGACAAATATAAAAATATGACACCCGTTCAAATTTTTGAAATCTTTATAGATGAAGAGGTGATTTCCCTTTTCCTTACGGAGACCAAGAAATATGCTTTGTCAAAAAATGAAAGTAATATGAATGTTACGGCAGAAGAGATAAAGGCTTTTCTGGGTGTACTGATCCTTTCTGGTTATAATGTTTTGCCAGGGAAAAAAAGTTACTGGGATACCAAGCCAGACCTGAAGAATATATTAGTATCTGAATGTATGCGGAGGGACAGATTTTTATTCATAGCCAAATACTTTCATGTTGCTGATAATTCTGATATTGACAATAATGACAGATTATTCAAGCTCCGCCCACTCATGAATCTTCTCAAGAAAAGTTTTATTGATAACTTTCTTGAATGTGAATTTCTTGATTATGACGAATCCATGGTGAAGTACTTTGGCCCACATCCTTGCAAGCAGTTCATTCGTGGTAAACCCATAAGGTTTGGGTACAAAATATGGTGTCTGAATACATTCTACGGGTATTTGATAAATTTTGAAGTCTATCAAGGGAAAAATACACCAGTGACAAACTCTGAATATGAAAAGATTTTTGGTAAAGCCACTGCTCCCTTGATTTCATTCTTAGATGAACTGCCAGATCATAAAAGAAGTTATCCTTATCATATAATTACAGACAACTTATTCACCAGCTTCAACCTTCTCAAGCATTTGAAAGAACGCGGATACTCAGGGACTGGAACCATTAGGAAAAACAGGATTCCTAAAGATTGCCTGTTACCATCGCATGAACAAATGATGAAGATGGATCGTGGGATATTTCGAAGCACAATAGAGAAAAATGATGGAATTCTTGTTGGGAAATGGATGGACAATAATGTGGTTGCTGTTGCATCAAATTTGCTCGGAGAATCTCCAATCAAGCATGTTAAGAGATATTCTTCGAAAGAAAAAAAACATATAAATGTCCCTCAACCAGCTATTATTACCACATACAACAGAAACATGGGTGGTACAGATCGAATGGATCAAGACATCAATCAGTACCGTATATCAATCAGAGGGAAGAAATGGTACTGGGCAATACTGACATGGCTTATAGATGCAGCTATAAATAATGCTTGGCTGATTTTCAAGAAGACTGGAAAAAATATCACTAAGCTGGAATTCAGAAGAGAGATTGCTATCACATACCTCACGAGATACAAAACACCTGTCAAATCTGTGGGTCCAACAGCTCTGTCGTCGAACAGGTCAACGCGAGTTTTAGACGACATTCGCTATGACAGAGCTGACCATCTACTTGGGGAAGTTGAAAATAAAAAGAGAAGAAGGTGTGCTAATGATGGATGCAAAAGTGTCGTTGCTTCAATGTGCACAAAATGTGACGTAGGTTTATGCTTGAAATGCAATGTACCATTTCATACAAAAAAATGAACACTATTTTTCTGCTGTGTAAGAAGTGTAATATGTTTACTAATGATATTGTAGTCATTGACTAGTCATTTAACCGTATGCTTCGAAAATAAATGCTTTCCTCGTTAAATATTTTCTCTCTTTCAACCCAGCACAGTTATCACCCCCAAAGGACGAGTGTGACGTATACGTCACACCCTCCCACGCCTCGCTGAATCATAGAATATTTTTTTCAATATTTTGTGGAGATTAAACTAAAGTAGTTAAATTAAAAAATGTAACGAAGTTTAATTTTTTTGATAAAAAATAATTTTCGTCCTTGGAGGGTTAAGCGATTACAGAAGGGATGATAGTGTCTAAATTTCCGCGGTCTGATAATGCCTTATAAATTAAAAATCATTTTAAGAGTAATAAGTGTGTGCTAACTTTATTAACTCTTCAAAACATTAATTCTTCTTTATTAATTGTTAAAAAAAGTTTGAAAATTAATGTTTTTCAGAAAACAGTGAAACAGTTTCTTTTCAATTTTTTTTCTCAGAACATCGTGACTTCGAGGATGAAACCAACTATAAACGTACGCAGTTGGCCAAATTACGTAGACGTAAGGAATAAATTTACAAATGATCCCCCCGGATAAGATAGTAAAAAGTTCCCTTCACCCAAATTAAAAATGAGTGATTACACTATAATTCTAACATAAAAATAATATTTTTGAAAGGTTTCTTAGCCCCCGTCACACCACCCACACCCATATACAGCCAAAAACTTTTTTTTTTAATTTCAATTTTTTTCGACAACTTTTGATCGAAGGAAGCGCTGGCACTTACATGTTAGGCGATTTCGATCGAAACTTCAGGTAAAAGATCGTCTTTTGCAGCCTCATTTGAGGGAAACTCACTTTTGTTGGACTTTCAACTGATGTCTATAAAAAGTGTTGCCGGCTTGTAGCCACTTACCCTGCGGTGATGTGGTGGACTACAGGAAAGAAGTACAAGGATATACTTGAGGTAGTTCAGAAAACGGTTCTGTGGCTCATAGCGAGTCCTCCTTCGGAAACGGATGGAAGTATTGAGGAAGGAACTCCATATCGAGTCCTTCACTCAACGCTTTAGGTGGCTATCTTTCAATGAAGCCCATCAACACTTTCAAACCGACGAAGCGCCGGCGTAAACAGTTAATTCAACATGTCCTTACTATAGGACAAAGAAGACAAGCTCTCTCTACGAATGTATTGAGGGCGCAGTGCAAATTCCGTTGAAAAGGACAAAGCCAGAAATGTGACTAAACACGAACGCCAAATTCGCAATGCCTAAGGGCCGTCGCGCACCTGCACCTTCCACCTACAAAAAGCAGCAAAACGTTAATTCATGAACTGCAAACACACAAAACACAACCACCCATCGGCTACGCCGAAACCGAAAAAAAAGGAAGGCGAAAAAAGGCCTCCCTGCGGGACGCGCTCTCCGGAGAGGAGATCCCTGGCGCCGCCGCCAGGGGCGCTCGTAGTCGGTCCGGGTCGCGGAGCTTGGGAGAGCGAGAATTTGGGCGTCCTTCGCGGCAGACTTTATCTTGAGGCAGTTGGCGAACGCTGGTATCAGCGCCTCGCCCTCCCCGCCCACCGCGTCCAGACGGCGCCGGACACGCTCGGAAACTTTCGCGACCGAGCGCCTCCTCGGCGGCGGGGCGGGGCGGGGAGGGGCGGGCGGGCGGGGCGGGGCGGGGCGGGGCGGGGCGGAGGCGCTGCAAGAACAAGGGACGGCGATGCTCCTGCGACGGAGGAAGAGGGGTTTCGCGATTCGCTGAGTAGTGACGGCAGTTCGTGAACGAATGGGGGAGAAAATGGCTGAAACACTCAGAAGTCAGTCAGAGATTGGGAACATAAGTGGAAAGCCGGAACAATTTAAGAACGAAAACTGAAAGCTGAACACACGAGAAAAAATCGAAATAGTATGAAAGTGATGATGTACAGTGCATAATGTCTCAATGCAGAGGGAGCTAATAACAGAATTTTGGTTCTAAAAAAACAACAGTTTTTGAAAATACGCGAATGAGCATCAGAATAAGAGTCGTTGACAAAATTGGGATCAAGATTGAAAGAAAATAGCTACATAATAAAAATTTGATGATATATTCTAAATGAAATTCAAGCCATTCACCATATATTCTCAATAAGTTCTGGCGCCGTGACTCAGCCGCCCTCGCTGCCATCGCCCAGCCACCGTCGCCACCTCTCAACACCTCGCTCAGCCGCCCTACCGCCCTGCCCCCACACCACCACGCCACCCTCCTGCCCAGCCACCGCTTCACCCATCTACACCTCTGCCCACCTACCCCTCGGCCCATCCACCCCTCGGCCCATCCACCCCTCCGCCCATCCACTCCTCCGCCCATCCACCTCTCTGCCCATCCAACTCTGCCCACCCACCACTCCGCCCATCCACCTCTCTGCCCGTCCACCTCTGCCCACCCACCTCTCTGCCCATCCGCCCCTCTGCCCAT
Source organism: Acheta domesticus (assembly GCA_031308135.1). Taxonomy (NCBI): domain Eukaryota; kingdom Metazoa; phylum Arthropoda; class Insecta; order Orthoptera; family Gryllidae; genus Acheta; species Acheta domesticus. The sequence goes on from JAHLJT010003656.1 coordinate 52,082,892, forward strand.
CCACCCCTCTGCCCATCCACCTCTCTGCCCATCCACCTCTCTGCCCATCCGCCCCTCTGCCCATCCACCACTCCGCCCATCCACCATTCCGCCCATCCACCCCTCCACCCAACCACCACTCCGCCCATCCATCTTTCTGCCCATCCACCACTCCGCCCATCCACCCCTCTGCCCATCCACCTCTCTGCCCATCCATTCCCTCTGCCCATCCACCTCTCTGCCCATCCGCCCCTCTGCCCATCCACCACTCCGCCCACCCACCACTCCGCCCATCCACCATTCCGCCCACCCACCTCTCTGCCCATCCACCCCTCCGCCCATCCACCCCTCCGCCCATCCACCCCTCCGCCCATCCACCTCTCTGCCCATCCAACTCTGCCCACCCACCACTCCGCCCATCCACCTCTCTGCCCATCCACCTCTGCCCACCCACCGCTCTGCTCATCCGCCCCTCTGCCCATTCACCACTCCACCCATCCACCCTCCGCCCATCCACCCTTCCGCCCATCCACCCCTCCGCCCAACTACCACTCCGCCCATCTACCCCTCTGCCCATCCACCACTCCGCCCATCCACCCCTCTGCCCATCCACCTCTCTGCCCATCCACCCCTCTGCCCATCCATCTCTCTGCCCATCCGCCCCTCTGCCCATCCACCACTTCGCCCATCCCCCATTCCGCCCACCCACCTCTCTGCCCATCCACGCTTCTGCCCACAAAACTCTTCCGCCCATCCATGCCTGCCCATCCACCCTGCCGACCAGCCGTCCCACCGCCCTGCCGCCCCGCCGCGATGCCAGCTCTGCTATTTGTTTTGCACAGTCACTGGACGCGCTTCGCCTCGTCCTCTGCGGCGGAATCGCTGGCCTGGCAGCCGCTCGCGAGCCCCCGAGACCAAGTTGCGGGGCGAAGTTGCCGCCAGCAGAGGGCTGCGGCGGCGTGGGCGGCGCTGAGGTTTCCTGCAAAAATGCGATAGCGGCGCACAGATAAACGGCGAGCGGCTAGCCGGCGGAAATGGAGAACAAATCGGGCTTCAAGATAGTGCAACTCGCGGTGGTTTGGGAGAGGTCGCGGAATTGAGGCCGAAAGTTTCGAAAAACGCGAGGGTTGGGTGGAGTTAAAAATGTTCTTCTATTCAGAATAGAATCCTCAAGGATTATCATATCCAAATATTTAATATTTTTTTGTCTTAATAGTGAATTTGGTTTGGGGAAACATCTCAGTAAGATAATCTAGAGATCTAGAAAACTTGGTGCTGGTAATATTCAAGTCCGGCTATTGCTTTGCATGTCACATTAGGAAAGGATCCCGAAATATGCGGGTCGAAAATACCCTCGAGTCTTGCCTGCAAGCCCATGAACGACTTGAAAATTTAAATAGATATAACGAAATGTTATCTCTGAGGCAAGCTTTGAGATGTTCATGCTGTATCCCAGTACAATGGGCGCGATACGAATATCAAGACCGGTTTTTTTCATTTTCCTTTTTTTTGTCCTTTCCCAAATTACTGATCCATCTAACTTCCGGCATCTCTGTTAAAAATATTTACATACCACTAACACTTAATTTAACAATTATTATCTAACTTGAGGAGTAGATCAGGGTGGATCTTTCAAGCAGCGTTTGACTACAAAATTTAACTATAAAATAAATATTAATATTTATTAAAATTAATTTATATAATTATATAATACATTAAATAATTATGAAATAGTATACGTCTTAATGTTAAGCTCTATTTCATCAGTACTTTTTTAAATGAAGGCGAGTTTTCATATTTGAATGAATGGAATTATGGAGCATTATAAGAGTCGCAAACGGTAGTTTTATGTAATAGCAATACATTTATAAGAAAACCAAAATTAATTTTGGAAACAAGTTTCAAAACTAGTTTTGCTGTTTGGCAACATGGATGTTGGTATTATGACGTCACACAGGGAGTTCGGCCAGGGAGGACAAGCAGTGAGGTCTGCCACAGAGGGCGGGCGGAGCGGGGGGGACGCATTATTGCCTCAGATTTAACCTAGGAACAAGCTATTGCTCTTTTTTTAATTAGAATTTAAAAGTTCCTAAGCAACTTTTTGTAAACGTTTGAATTGACCTCGCCCTATGTAGTCTTGGAGCACGTTCATAAATCGTCCTCGAACCATCAAATAACATTCTTATGTAATACGTTTATTTCGTCACTGTTTATTATGACGTCTTTCAGACTTTGAAATGTTACAATACTCAATTCACTACTACTCTTTTTTTTTTTTAATTTATTTTCTTCCTGTTCGGCATAATATGCCTTTCAGGGGTTTTAATGTACAATCTTATAATACAACATAATTTTTGGCCCTTTGGCTAACAGTATTTGAGGAAGGCCACACGGCTACCTCGAAAAACAAAGTCTGCAGAGCAGTAATTCACATGAGATTGTTTTACGTTTTATTAGCTTTTAAGTTAACATCTTAAGTTGTTTAACATTTTGGCAGCAGGGGTGGTTAAGGGGGAGGATTCATTCTAATTTACGGTGGTTTAAGAGAATCTTTGGTGTATCGGGAGATAATGCGGTTTGGAATAGAAGCATTTTTGCCTAGATTAAATATTTGTGCACTTGTACAAGACGGAAGAAGGGTAAAAAATCTGTTGCTCACCTGTTGAATGTACTCATTGATAGGAGGAATATTTAGCTCTCTGTGTATTTGCTTATTTGGAATAAACCATGGGGCTTGTACGGCTTTTCGTAAGTACTTGTTTTGGATAATTTGAAGTTTCTTTAGATGTGTGTTTGCTAAATTGTTCCAAATTTGGCAGGCATAAGTTAATGAAGGACGTATTACACTTTTAAATACGGATAATGCGCATTCCAGACTAAGTGAAGACTTGTTATTTATTACGGGATAAAGTTTGGTAATTTTTGCATATGTTTTGTTTGAGATCTCTTGAATGTGGTTTTTCCATGTTAATTTTTGATCTAGTAATTCACCTAGATACTTCACAGGTGTTTCATTACGCAGCCATGGAATTACAGTATTATTAATTTAATTTGTCGTGGTTGGTTAAGTTTTCTTAATGTGAATATTTTAGGCTGTGATTTGGTAGGATTTATGGCAATTCTCCATTTCATTGTCCATTTGACAAATTCGTTTAAATCCGACTGGAGATCTTTGCAAGCGTTGGTAATATCAGAATTTGCATTAAATAATACTGTGTCATCCGCGTAAAGTGCTATTTCTGAGTAGGTCATTTCTGGGTAGTCTGCAATATATACATTAAACAATAAGGGAGATAGTGGAGAGCCTTGAGGCACGCCGGCTTTAATGATGTGTGCTCTTGATTTATTATTGTTTATATTAACTTTGAAATCTCTCTCTGCTAAGAAACTTTTAATGATATTTTGGAGATAATCTGGAGTTCCCAATGTTTGTAGTTTGTAAAGTAGTCCCAGATGCCATACTTTATCAAAGGCATGTGCAATGTCGAGAAAAATTGCAGCTGTGTACATGCGGTTGTGAAATCCTTCCGCGATGTATTCTGTTCCTCTTAACAACTGATGGCTTGTGGAATGGTTTGGACGAAATCCGAACTGCGTATTGGGTAAGGCCTTGGTTTCGGTGAAAAATTTGAATAGACGAGATTTTATAAGTTTCTCAAATATTTTGGCGAAGGTCGGTAACAAGCTTATTGGTCTATAGCTACACGGATCTTGTGGATTTTTGTTCGGCTTACGTATTGGAGTTATAATAGCTGTTTTCCAAGTCTTTGGATAATATCCTAATCTTAAACATGCATTGAAGAGTGCTGTTAATGCTGCAACCGCATTGCGAGGTAATTCTTTCATCATTTTATTATTGATTAAGTCATGACCTGCTGATTTTCTCGGTTTTAATGTCTTAATGATTTGCTGCGTCTCGGACGGGGCTATAAATTTAGTTTTTGTCGGAACGGAATATCGCGGGGCTGATAAGTTTTCTTCCACCTCTCGTTGGAAATCAAAGTCGGTTACAGGGTTGGTTACAAATATTTTTTCAAAATTTTCCGCTAGAGTTTCTGCTTTTTCGAGATCCGTCGTTGCTAGTCCTGCGTTAGTTGATAACTGGGGGATAAAAGATTTTTCCTTTGTTATCATTTTAACTGTATTCCACATTGCCCTAGAGTTTGGAGGGATGCTGGCTAAATAGTTTTGAAAATGTGTACATCTAACTTTATGAAGCTCTTGTTTAATTTTACAGTGATACTATTTAATTTTTGTTTCAAAGTTTTGTTACGTGAATATTGCCACATTCTGCGAAGGTTATGTTTTTCTTTGATTAAATTTAGTAGTGGTTTTGGAAGAGGAGTATAATTTTTTGTGAAATTTCTGATTTTAATAGAAGATCTTTTAATAGCATTTTTAATTACATTTTCGAGGGAGCTAATACAATTGTCTATTTCTGATAATGTTTTAAGATTTTTCGGATACTGACATTCATTAGTTAGAAAGTGTCTATACATGCCCCGATTTACTTTTCCATCAATTATTTTTTCGTTTTGATATGGCTGAGGTTCAGCTTTGAATGAAATTATTACTGGGTTGTGGTCCGAATCTAATTCTGGTTTCACATTTTGATAAATTGGTAGATTTAGATTTTGTGTAATCACTATATCCAGAATGTCAGGAACAACATTTGGGTTATAGGGGTAGTATGTTGGCTCTGAAGGAGCTAATATATTAAGATTTCTTTGCAGTGCAAATTTCTGAAGGAGTTTGCCATTATATGAAGTAGTATTACAGTTCCAAATTTGGTTTTTAGAGTTTAGATCTCCAGCTAGTAATATTTGCGATCTACCATCAAATACTGCTTTCATGAAACTCGACGGAAACTTTTTGTTTGGAGGTTTATACGCTGCAATTACAATTATGTTAGAAGATACCAATTCGATCTTGATGATAATTGATTCTATTTCGTTTGAGGACGGGGATTGTATCAGCGTATGTTTAATTTTCCTGTTGATGAGAATTGCTACCCCACCTGATGCAATTAGCGAAATTCTGTCACTGCGGTAGGATAAATAGTTGGGGATCGAAAATCTTTCTCCCTGCTTTAAATGTGTTTCTGAAATACACGCTACATCTATGTCATGGACTTTTAGAAAGTATCTTAATTCGTTCTCCTGGCGCTTTACACCATTGGCATTCCAGTTGAGAAGTTTAAAGTTTTCGATTTTATTTTGTGCCATTAATATGCATGGAAATAAGTCTTTCAACCATTTGATGTAACTGAGGTATGATTGCAGAAAGAATATTGTTTATAATTGTTTGAATTAGGTTTTCGTTTATTACATTCATATTTTGGAGAACTGGCGGCGGGTTCCTGTTATCTTGCCTACGCGGTTGACTAGCGCGATAAGCGAAAGAATGCAAGGGCGTTGGGTTTGACTGCAGAGGAGGAAACTCTTGAGGGACATAGTGATAAGGTTGAGCGTTCTGATTCGGAAGGTGATTTATGTGCTGCCTATTTTGGTGATTTGAAAATTTAAGATTAGCCCGATTCCAGTTATATTTTTTAACTGCTTCTTTATAAGCTTTGCAGCCTTTGTAATTAGCCGTGTGCGCCTCACTGCAGTTTACACATTTCGGTACATTATTATATTTAGGTTTATCACATTGAGAGTAATGATGATTGTCTGAACATCTCACACATCTAGGTCGCCTTCCGCAATTTGCCTGTGAATGGCCGAAAGTCTGACAATTTTTGCACATGATTGGGGCTTTAGGCTTGTTGCGAATTTGCACTTTAATAATGTTATATATAAATTTTGTAAGTCTTAAAATTGCTTTGTTATTTTCATTATAAGTTAAATCTACAGCAACGGTAGTTAACGGTTTACGTTCTCTTCCGAACAGCCGAACAACTTTTAGAACTTGAAAGTTTTTCGAAAGTTCGTTAAATATTTCCGATTCTGAATAGGTAATTGGAAGATCTTTTATAACAACTGAAAAACATTTTTGAGTAGGGTCCCTGTATGTGTGGTGTTCAATTTTCTCTTTTTCACAAAATTTCCGGTATTCTCGATAGTCCTCTATTGAGCTAAATAGAATTTTTACAGTATCTTTTTCTAATTTAGTTGAAAATGTGTCTTTTGCAATAGATTCCAGTTCACTGATAAATAAGGTATAGTTGATAACTTTATGAACGTAAAAGGGTGGTATTTTAATGAATGTTTCGTCACTTTCTTCCCTTTCGTTTTGTGAATTTTCTTCGGTCATATTTTCTAAACCATCGTACCTATTCTGAATTGGCACATTGTACAATAATCTTTTAGAACCACAGTTTTCCTCTGGGAGATCTACATGCAAACGTTTTAGACCTTTATTTTGTTCATTACCATCACTAGTAAACTGTTGAGAAACTGAATGTTGCGGGGCAACTCCATACCTGTTAACATCAGCATCGCTAGTGCTTACTGACTGAAGGTTGGTCAATGTTCTGTCTGTTTCTCCATCCAGCTGCTGGGCGGGCGGTTGAGATGTGTTAAATTGCCCCTGAGGTTGAATGTCTGCCATCTGAATTGGGAATGGGAGGACACCTCCATTCATTGTTGCGAACTGATCTGGCGTGTCACCATTGAGAACTTGTGCTGCTGACACCAGTTGACCCCCAAAACCGGGGGGATTTGATGAGAACATACAGCTTTCGCTGCACCACTTAACTTTCACTTAGCAGAAAAAAAAATTTCGTTGTGCACAATAAACAATACTGATACTCAATAAACAACACTGTTAGAAATAATAGGGGGCCGCTGGTAGCGGCACCCGTTTGAACGCGCAACTAAACACTAGTTGAGTGGAGCACCGAAGCACAGCGATAAGCGGAGCGATACGATGCTTACTCGACGCTGTCTAGAGCCAGACTGACTACTACTCTGATCGTTGTGAAAATTGCAACACTAAGAAGGAAACATACTATTACAATGAAATGTATACCACAGATTAGGAATATCACAATACACAAATGATTAGAACTACAGAACTGTACCTGAATTTTGACCTTGAGTATTTAGTACGGTGTGAAGCCACCACGCGCTGCCATCAGAGCCTCCATACGTCCTGGCACGGATTGAAAGAGCCTGGATATGCTGCTGGAGAACACACTGCCACTGCAGGAGGGCCAGAATGAACAAGTTGCTGACCGATCATATCCCAGACATGTTCGATGGGCGATATGTCAGGCGAACGTGCGGGCCAGGGAAGCAATGGTTCTTTGCAAAACACTTCCACATGCCTTGCTACATGATGTCGGACATTGTCCTGCTGAAATATGGCATGTGGATCTGCTTGGAGTAGGGGCAGTCACGACCCTGCGGGGGCTACCACCCCACACAATGACTTTGTTCCAGAGTGCATCTTGGCCTTTATTCCCACCTTCCGCCGCCGCGCTGGTATCCGGATTCCGCTGGAACGCAGTTTGCCCTCGCGTCAGCCTCCCCATTTAGTGCCTGAGGGGAGCCGCCCTGGCAGCTCAGAGCTACTAGCTATCCGGGCTAGTACCGCAGTCCAAACAATGCGCCTCTCTCAAACAAGTCCCTCCCCTATGTCCAGAGTATTGGGCCACTGCCACGACGAAGCCGAAAGCCCAACGGGGACCACCGGACTGAGGTTTTAGCGACTTGGGGCCGCCTTCCCGTCTCCTCATTGCCGACATCTTGAGTCTAATGATGTGAGTATCGTCAGAACCATTGCTACCCGCCCCGTTTGAGACGCAATGTCACGGTATGACAAACTCGCCTCCCGGAGCCCAATCATTCTGTCTCGTTCGCACTCACTCAGATGTGATAGTGTGTTCTTTGGCGTCAACGAGGCATGCTAGCACTTTCTTGCCGTTTCCACGTCGTCCTTGACGGCTCTACACCCACCAGGTGTGACGTAACTCCGACCTGAACTGTCGCACAAAAGAGGGCACTGCTTGGCCAATGAGGACGTCATCTCTATGCAAATGTAATCCCTTCTTATGGATACACTATTCTATACATCCACCGATTTTTAAGTCATTCCCACCATTGCTTGGGATGTTGCAATTTTGACAAACAGCAGTGTATAATCATCTACGCACAGAATTTGACGATTTGTCCAAAGCGTTGGGTAGGGAAGGATAAGGAGGATCTCGAAATGCATTCGTATTTGAATACCTTAAAGCAAAGCCTCAAATCTGTTACGGCGTGTTAAATGTTCCAATCAAGCCCAATCCACCCAGCCCGCCTAATACAACCCTCTCGCCCGCCCGATTTCTGCCTGCTCGTCCACACGCCCAATCCAATCAGTCTGGCCCGCTTAAGCCAACCCTCTAACCCTCTCGTCCGCTCACTCCCCCTCTCCCCCTCTGTCCGTACGTCACTTTCACCCGCGCAAGCCAACCCGCGCCTCTCCAGCCAGCTCCCTCTCGCGCTGGGCGTCCGCTGCAAGCCACGCACCAAACGGCCGACGCCCCCGCGCCCGCACTTCTCGCGGGCGGAGAGGCGCGGTTAATTTCCTTCCTCATTTAACAGCGCCGTCTCGTTGCTCCCTTTGCTCCACTGGCGAGCGCGCGCATGTTTATTCAGACTGAAAATGACCTTTCGGCGCGGCCAGGCTAATGGCTCCCGCCACACTTTAAACGGCTCGTCTCACTCGGCAGGTGGCGCCCGCGGCTCAAATGCACATGCCGATTAGGACGACTGAATACTGACGTGGCCGCCATTAAGCGTGTTATGCCAGCAGTGCAACATTATTTTCATTCATGAACACATACATTGAATTAACAACCTGACAGGAGCATTTATTTTGACATTATGCTCTGCTTGATGCAAGACTAAGAGATAAAGCGGTTTTACTTAAATTAATGTTTTAAAAAAATATACGACGAAATTGGATCTTCTTACTCAACGCCGTATTTGGTTTGTGATACAGTATTCTGTCGCTAGGCGACCTAGGCTCTTTTTTTTCTCTTTTTTTCCCTGCATGGACTACTAAGTACTCGCTTTCGTGGACGCTGGCAATTGATTCATTGTTGCAAATCTTTTCAGCGAGTTCGCTACAATAATACTGAACTTTTTTAATAATCTTAATTGTGCATTAATCTGAATGTATTGAACAGTACTTTTGTGATGTGCCTTATTTGCGATTTCAGTAAAGAATAACGTTTGTTAATTAAGTCAGGTTACCTTTAAAGAAATACCAGTGTAAAATTAGAATTAACGTTATTATCCCATGGTTTCTGAAACTTTCATTTTCTTTTTCAGGTACGTTCGACTACAAGAAATTGTTGGTTCAGATCGCACTTGTAACGTATCTCCTGGGAGGTAAGATATAATAATAATTTTTTTGATTTTGAGCTATTGATTTGCATAAATGTCCGCATTTGTCCTCGTGCACTTGTGACGCGCCCCCGGAGGAAGCCACGTGGCCGAGCGGCCGCGCAGAGCGACGGCCGCCGAAGCGCCGGAAATTAAAGCGGCGTTTGCCTGCGCCCCCCGCCGCCGCAAGCGCTCAGAGACAGACAGACAGAGGGAGGGAGGGAGGCTGGGAGAGGCAGGAGAGAGATGTGGGGGAGATGGGAAGGGGAGAGACAAGAGAGGGAGGAAAGAGATTGGGAGAGGAAAGAGGAGAGGGAGACAAGAGAGGAGAGGTAGGAGAGAGATTGAGAGATGCAGGAGAGAGATTGGGAGAGGAAGGAGAGGGAGACAAGAGAGGAGAGGTAGGAGAGAGAGGGGAAGGGGAGAGACAGGAGAGAGATTGAGAGATGCAGGAGAGGGAGACAAGAGAGGAGAGGTAGGAGAGAGATGGGAAGGGGAGAGACAGGAGAGAGATTGAGAGGTGCAGGAGAGGGAGACAAGAGAGGAGAGGTAGGAGAGAGATGGGAAGGGGAGAGACAGGAGAGGGAGGAGAGAGATTGGGAGAGGCAGGAGAGGGAGACAAGAGAGGAGAGGTAGGAGAGAGATTGGGAGAGGCAGGAGAGGGAGACAGGAGAGGAGAGGTAGGAGAGAGATGGGAAGGGGAGAGACAGGAGAGAGATTGAGAGATGCAGGAGAGAGATTGGGAGAGGTAGGAGAGAGAGACGTAGGGGAGATGGGAAAGGGAGAGACAAGAGAGGGAGGAGAGAGATTGGGAGAGGTAGGAGAGGGAGACAAGAGAGGAGAGGTAGGAGAGAGATGTAGGAGAGATAGGCAGGGAAGAGAGAGGTGGAAGGGAACGGGGGAGACGGTCGAAGAGCTCCAATAACCCCAGGAGCAGTGTCCACGTCCTCGCTCTTTCTCCTCCTGCGACCGCATTTTAATTGGCTCCTCGACACGCAAAGAGGGTCTCTCGGACGACAGCCCTTTCTGTTCGTAAAAGGGACAAGGTGTTTGCGACGCACGTCATGACCGAGACGACGGCTTTATTAGGAAAGTAACTCCACTTTAAAAAGAATACCGTAACCGTAAAATATGTGAAGGAGAATGGATCAAATGCTGGAAAGGAGAAAAGGGTGGGCTTATCAATATTTTCTGGTAGCAAGTAGATTTTTGCAGATACTTTTTTAGGTGTGTCCAGTGTCTTGAGGATGAAGTTTGATAATCTTAGAGCATTCATCAGATGTTATAATTTGTGGATCATTTTAGAGATGCAATTCGCTCGCAATTAGAGATCTTAATTATCAACATTACAATATCTCGATAAGGCCAGTTGTTTAAGCAGGTAATTTCATTTCGTATAAGAGGCTGAAATATGAGCGCAGAAAGTCCTTCAGATACGTTAAGATAAAGAAGATAAAGAAGAGCAGTATCACTGTAAAGGAAGAAATAAAAAACACTATGACATTTCGTTGAGTATGCAATGTATTATATTTAATCAATTTAAACATGTAGCTTTTTTCTTTTTCAGTTTTAAAAAGGCTTGGATACTTTTGTAGTGAGCGACGCTGACTTAAGTCAATGGCTATCGATGAGCTTAAGAGATGTCAGTGGGTTACGTAACTGCAAACATTCGTAGGCAATGAGTGTTTTAGCAATAGAAAATGGTATTCAAATAATTCTTTAATCAACTTTCAAAAAAAAAACAACTAAGTTTCATAAAAGTGGCAAAATACTGAATGTTTATCGATTATAAATTACGTAATTATTAAAAACCTACTAATATCGAAGGCAAGAACAATTTTTTTGGAGCTGAAACATCTACGTTCGTACGTATCATTGTAATTGCGAATACAAGTAAGGTTCTCTCTTCTCTCTTTTACTTACATTGCTGGTGAGGTCTACGAAGAAGGAGTCTAAACTGAAGAGTACGCACAGCGTTCGGGGTGATGTGCTCGGAAATCGAAAAGAGACATCGGAGAGAAAAAAGCATCACAAATCATTCTCTTCGAAAGTGTCACCGATGACAAAAGTGGAGCCCCCTGACACATTGCGGTTTGGCCGGCGATGACTTGCATGAATACACATGAGCGCGGTTATGAGCGGCTGACGAATGGAACGTCAAAGCGACCTCCCACCGCGTCGCGCCGCGCGGAATACGAACAAAGGACGAACGTGGCGCGCTGCCCCGCGCTCTCGGACACGCGCTATTGATGTTGGCGACATTTGCTCTTCTGTCACAAACAATTAATGCGACACACTGGGTTTGACGCATGGAACTTAAGTTGCGCTGGCGAAAGTTATCGCAGACCTCCGTTTTCCTCTTATGTATCAAAATTGCTTTCTAATCGCACACCATTATTACATTTCATTAACATTGATTTTAAAGAAATAGACGAATAATAGAAATAATAAAGAAACGTTCGTACACGCTTTAGCCGTACTTTGACAAAGAGCTGTTCTTAATAATTATTCGTAAAATTTCAATTTCTGTCATATATTTGCAAAGATCTCTAATACCGTCCATTTGTTGATCCCCACACTTGTGGTTTTAAGTATCTTTAATCACCATCTTTCAAAGGACGCCTTTCTTAAATACTTGAAGGTGCTTTAAAGAAAGATTTTGCTTATTTCTATGTACCTCTTCTTTACAATTTAAATGTGCGGTTAGTCCAAACTCTTTTTGTAAGCACATTGTATTCCAGAGGATAACGTAAAGACCCGCCTATTTCTATAATTAAAACTTCATACCTTTCATGGATGACTACCAAAAGATTCAGATTTGTATTTTATACCATTGTTAATCGTCGTAACATATCTGGAGTCTTTTTGGACCCCATCATCATTACTTTCTTAATATTGTCCTAAATAAAAAAAAAGGCAACAAAAATGAAGTTCAAAATTATCGGCCAATTTCTCTTTTGTCAGTTTTTTCAAAAATATTAGAGAGACTTTTTTATGTGCGAATGGAAACCTTTCTGAATAAACACGACGCGTTTTCAAATTGCCAACATGGATTCCGGAAATCAAAATCTACGGAAACAGCCATTTTTTCTTTTCTTAAGGATGTTGCCTCATCATTGGATCAAAACGAAGCAACTATTGGAATATTTTTAGATCTTTCAAAAGCTTTTGACGTCATTGATCATAACATTTTACTTTCAAAATTACCTTCGTATGGAATCCGTGGTATTGCTCTAGATTGGCTATGTTCGTACCTTAAACAACGATCTCAGAGAGTAGAAATACCTTACTGGAATGATGGAACTTTATGTACACACCTTTCCGGTTCTTTGCCAATTGTACGTGGAGTCCCGCAAGGATCGATTTTAGGCCCTATTCTCTTCCTATTATACGTAAATGACATGCCCTTAGCGATTCGAAACGGAAGAACAGTTCTCTTTGCGGATGATACAAATATTCTTTGCAACAAAGAAACCGTAAATAGTACAATATCAGACGTTTCAAATTGGTTCCGTAATAACAAATTAAAAGTAAATGAAAATAAAACAGTTTCAATGCAGTTTTCCATATCCATATCAAATATTTGCTGGATAATTTCAGTCTTCTAGACATGCCTTCGTGCACTTATTAAGCAGGTACCAAACTATTTTCACATATTTTCCAGATTTTATTAGTGTTATTAATTTTTCGTTACATGTGGCTGGTTTGACCTAAGGTACAGCCTGTTATTTTCCCATTCTCATTTCAAATATATTGTCATGAACTTCAAAAAAATGTGTCTGATACCGTCAATATTTGATTTATCTCAAATAACTTTCATAAACTATAATAAATATTTCTGAAGCATTATGTATCAACAATGGAAGGTGATACGTACGGTAGGGGTTATTCTTTATATGAAATATTTGATATGAATAAATTATATTTATTATGTTATTGAAAATAACTTATAAAATGCATACTTATCTGAAATCAACCATTTACACCTAGTATGCTGCCGCACACATTCATGTTTATCACTTCCAATCGTCAGAAAAGCTTTGGGGGTCGAAGAAGACCCCAGTTATGGTGCTTGGTTGTAAATTGCATATATGGTACGACGGAGATGAACACATTATTTCTTCTCTTGTTCCCTTAGTGTCCGTTGCATAACATACTACATCAAACCATAAATCTACCACAATTATCGCGAATATAGGTGGGTTGTTGGGAGAGGGGATTTTGGAGCGAAATGAATGTTCTTGCAACATAACGGTAAGATGTTTGGAAGAGCAAGCGATCCATTGCGAGAATAGGATTATGAAGGAGGATAAAAATCATTTTCAAGGGACATGGAACGATATTGCAGTCAAAAAATTGATTTTGAGTATTTTATTTTTCATACATCTCCACCACTTTCTCTTTAAATTGGCGTTTGAATTTTGTTGATATTACTCATAATTTTTGTTTATTTATTTATATGAGAAGACCTTTCATTGCGCTTAGGTGGTGACTTCCAGACTTTTAGATACGTTTATAAGCAAATTCATCGCGCTGACGTTCTGAGAGTTGCATCTTTAAAGGCCAAAGATGATATTTTTAATAGTACTAAATGTATCATTTTTCAACTTACATTTGCAATAGGAATCTGAAATTTTCAGGAGTTGCTAATAAAGGTCTCCTACATTTACTATTTTTTTCTGATTACCTTAGTATTATCCATTCTGCAGAACTGCCAACTCTTTCTCCCAAGCTGGAAAATATGCACTTCACTTCCGGGACTAGTGACTTAAACTGTTGCCGTGAACGGAAACATTAATCAATAAATGAATGGTTAATGACTCACATTCCCTGACGTGCGCACGGCGAGCGAGAGGTGAGAAGGCGGTTGGGGGCAAAATTCTACGAGTCGGCGCTGGATCTCGCTACCTAGCGGAGGAAGACCACTGCTATGGACCTCCGAGGAAAAACATGCTCTACAGTCACGGGACTGATGACTTAAGCACGCTAAACAATCAATGCATGGTTAAAGACTCGCCTCCATTTGGTGGTGCGCGTCATACGGCCGCGTGGCGGCGCTGGCCGGCGAGCGGGGCGAGGGAGAGGTCGGCGCGGAGCCGCCTCTTCGTGAGGTGCTTTTGGCGGCGCGGCGGGTGGGCGTGGCCGGGCCCGCGCACCTAACGCGCGCCGCGATTACTCTGCCGCCGCCGCCGCCGCCGCGGGCTGTTTGCAAAAAGGCGGCGCTCGGCCGAGCAGCGGGCGCTGCGCTGGATACACAGACGCCCCGCCCGGTTCGCCCAGGCGGTTCTCGGAATCGCTTACGTTTCTTCTCAACGGCTTTGAAAGAAAGCCTTTTTCCTGACGCATTTTAAATGCGTTGTAACGGTTTTTTAATCATACTATTATTTCATGAGATGGATACTTAGATATTTACCTTGGGTGTGCGGAACCTGTTATTTCTGATTAAACACATTTATATAGTTTGCTTTGCAGACAATTCTAACGGCTCGAAAGTATCGTACTTTATTAAAAAGTGTCTTGCCAAACAGATCATTCAATATTAAAATACACGACACAATATCGGATAAATACAGAATTTCAGCTGGAGATCCACAAAGTTGTCGATTTTCCAGAATTAACGGATACCGAAATAGCCTTTTTCGCAGATGACACTGCCATCCTTTCACAACATGAACTGATTATTGTCTTGGAATGCCTACAAAATGATTAAATTCCTTATTTAAATGGACTGATAATTGGAGCATCCAGATAAACCCAATCAAATCACCATCTAAAATTTTCTCGCTTAAAAGATTTATAACCCCTGTTTTAAAAATCAATAACAATCTGGTTAAACAATTACCAACCCGTCAAATACCTAAGAGTCAAATTAGATTGGAGAGTAACGTTAGAACCACATAGTTTACATTACAAACAATAGCTATGTTTTGCTGAACTTGTCAAACTTTATTCATTAATAAATTAAAACTCAGCTTTAAGAATATAAAACGGAGTAACAATCTACAAATCTATAATTCGCCCGCCGCTCACCTACGCGTGCTCAATATGGCGAGCTGCTGCAACACACATATTAATAAATTAGAAACAATCCAAAACAAATTCCTAAGACGGGTTTCCAAAGCTCCTTGGTATATTCCTAATGCTCAAATCCAAATGGAATTAAATATTCTTTGCATTAAAGCGTACATAAATAAACTATGGAAACATTTTTATTTAATGCTTGAATCTTGTCCTAGCAAAAGAAATTTCAACCTAGGTCGTACAGCTTATGCACCATCCAGGATATTGTCGCGCTATGCAAAAGATCGCTATGAATTCCTAGTGATAAGGTTATAAACATTATACGTAATTTTAATAACTTCGTATATGTATATTCACAAGTGTGGTATTTTTCTCAATGTACTTTTGTATTAAATGTAAATACGAGTAGGATAAAGAGAATAAAGTATTATATGCATATAGACGGAAACATAAGCTCAAGTAAGTGTACTTGTGCCCTGATGTATCTGAAGGCGACTTACATTTTTTTTTGCAACCAAGTTTGTGTGCAAGATAACAATGCATTTAGAGCTGCTTGCCTTGAAATCTTGCATTATCATTACGAAATCATCAGTTTTATACCTGGTGGTAGTTTTGTGATGCATATTTCATCTTTGCAGCAATGTCTAATAACAATAATTAGAATTATATTGATTTAAACATTTATTCAAGGTTATATCACACAATCTAGGAAACAACTGTGATATAAACAAAAATAAAAAAAATTTATTTGCTCGTAGAGCCTTGTTAAATGTGTTTCATGGAACAAAAAAATAGACGAAAGAATGATGGTAATCCTCCAGTAAAACTACACTATAATAAGATAAGATGAAATACTAGTGATTGTTGCATTGCTTTCTCTGTGCACTTCCTCCGCTTTGGCGCCGCCCTTCTTTTTTTATGTGCGGCAAGTGACGTCAACGCGGTGAGGGGCGGAGGGGTGGCGCAGTGAGCTGCCGGCCGTGGTCGAGTTGAGACGTTGTGAGTCGCTAGATTGAGACGGCAGGTCTACCCCGCATTTTACTGTGATTTTTAACTATATTGCAGTGCACAAGGTTAAGGCAAGAGCCGATCGTTCTCTATATTGCGTCTTGCTCGTCTGTACTACAGAGTTCTTAAGAAGAATATATATGCGCATATTTTCACACAATTGATGTGTTTTTGTCTTTTTTAACTACTTTTAAAAGTGCCTTCCCTGTGTGTGCTGGATGTGTTATTCATGCGGGATACCTCGTGAATCAGCGCGGTAATATTCACCGTCAGTTTGGTGTAGAGAAGCTGCACTCGCCTAAATTGTGAACATGTAGTAATGGAGAAGAGTAGTATGCTCCGTAAGCCATTGCTGGAGGAGACCTTCAGAAACGTCGCCCACACGTAGATCTTGTGCGGCCTCTTACCCGTCCTCACTGCGCTTGTGCTTTTCGAAGGGGGAGGTTACTCCCCCGCGGTGGGCACCTGAGCACTGCCGCTTATCCTAACCTCGCCTCCCGCGGACGGGGAGAGGGGACTCAGGGCATCAGCTTGTCACTGCAGGGCCTCTGAACGGGAGGTCCTCTCCCGACGGCGGCAGGATTTTCGACACTAGCTTGTCAGCTAGGTCAAATTCAGTCGTTGTCTGGAGGAGAATTACTGCGGCCGGCTGCTCTCATCGGTAGTTTTGCGTGGTTTCTCCCATCAATTTTAGGCAAATGCCGGAGTAGTGCCCTAACAAACGGGCCACGGACCGCGCGCGAGCTTTCCTTCCTTGTTCTACCTTCAGCCCTTACACACTCTTACACTAACATGCACTACACTACGTCACATGCCGGGAGCTGAGACCTCGTCCTGGCTGGGGCGGTGTCCCGCTGGTGGGAGATACCTGGTTAGGGGAAAACCCCGCTAGTCGACGGTAGGTCGGTGCCGGATTTCACTATCCAGCGGAGAAGAGATCATCGCCACCTCCCGAGGTAAAAACACGCCCTACACCCATGGGACTAATGGCCTCTGCAGTTGGCGCGCCCGGAATCACGAATCAATCCATCACTGAAGCCTCCCGCGGGTGAACACGAACACCATTGGACTGCCATCGGGGTACGCCGGGGCGCGACACCAAAACACGAGTATTGTAATGCACATCTACCTCAACCTGCGTGCGACCGTTTCGCCAGTGGCTGCTAACTTTCTGGGTTGGGAGCGGAGCTATTTATGCCGCTCACTCGGGACGTGTTCCTCCTTAATACTCACGAGCGTCCGAGGCCCAAGCCAAGAGCGGCACTGGCGACCACGCGGGTTATTTCGCCCAGGGGAACGGAACCCTCAACTCGTGGCCTCACTGCAGCCACTTTTGCCATACTCCGATTTAAATGGAGTGTTTCTGCAAGGTCACCTGTTGCATGCGGCGGAGACACTTCCAATGGGGAGCTTCAGTTCAAAAAATATAACTCGTTCCGAAGCTCCTGTTTGGATGACAGTATCTTCGTCTCTCTCCAGCTAGTGACCTCGAATAACAATGTGTCTGCGCATCCAGGCCGGAGATTTCAACCCCCCGCGGGGCTTCTGCGACGCATTGCTTCATGGATTGATTGTTCGTGATTGCGGGCGCGTCAACGACTTATATCATTAGTCCCGTCAGTGTAGTGGATGTCTTCTTCGGCAGGGTGCGGCGATTTTCCTCCGATGGATGCCGAGATTCGGCATCGACCCACCGTCGGCTAGCGGGGTTTTCCTCAACCACACATCTCTCACTAGCGGGGCACCGCCCCAGCGGAGACAAGCTCTAAGCTCCCGACCGGACTCCCGGCATCTGCGGTAATGTAGTGCATGTTAGTGTAAGTGTGTGTGTGTGTAAGAGGAGAGGATAGGACAAGGAAGAGGAAGGAAAGATCGCGCGCGGTCCGTGGCCTCTTTGTTAGTACACTGCTTCGGCATTCGCCTGGTATTGTTTGGAGAAACCAGGTAAAACTACCGATCAGACCAGCCGGCCGCTAGAATTCTCCTCAAGGCAGAGGCAGAATTCGACCTAGGTATCTGGCTAGTGTCGAAAATCCTTGTACCGTCGGGAGAGGAACCCTAGGACCTCCCGGTCAGAGACACTGCAGTGACACCACCACAACCCAAGAGCGTGGCCCCAGCCGCGCCTGCCGGGGGCGTATGCCCCGCAGTGAACGTGGGTGGGGGGGAGGTGCTTCCCCTCGCTCGGCGCCAGATTGCGCCGTCGCCGCGGCGCGGCGCGTCGTGAGGAAGGCCATTCGGACGGCGCCTCATCTGCCGCGTTAACGCAGCGGGGGGACGCGCATTCCGCCGCTGAGCGACTTCGCTGACCGCGCGCCCTGCCTCCGGGTTGGACCCGGAGACGCCGAGGTTCATCTCCGGGCTCCGGGTTACTTTTCAAAATCTCCCGGTCGTGTAAAAAATGAAATTAAATATATATTTTTTTCACTTACAAAATTAATCAGTTTTTAATAACTTTTTTTTGTATTCCAGCATTATAAACGATCTTTTCTGTTGCAAGAAATCGTTCATAATCAGGCGTTTTATGGTACAAATGATGACGTATTAACGGCTCTAATGATTGCGTCATCACACATTCAGCTAATCGAAGCGAGAAAATTAGGGGGAGGTAGAGATAAACAGAACAGCCTACCACAGTTTTCTCGCACAGATGTCAAATACCCGACACATCACAGGAAAGTTCTTCGCAAATTTACGTTTCATTCTCTTATAAATTTATAATGCTGTCATACACAAAAATAGCGTAAGCAAATCGTTTATAGTGTTGCTTTATTGGATTTGTACAAATTTTAAAACTAGGTTCTAACGTTGCTCGTTTTCAAAACATGTACTCAGGCAATAAAGCTTAACATTATAAACTAATTGCATAAACTACTTTTTCACTTAAAAAAATTAATCTGTGTTTAATAATTTAATTTTATCTAATGTGTTCATAGTAATAACACGACATAAATAAAATTTCGGCTGCGCGGCAAAATCAGAATGCCATCAGTCCAGCATCTCTAGTGGAAAAATAATGTACTTATGTAAGTTGCAAACTGCATACAAATTGAGCGTATTCGTCAGACATCTGAAATAGGCGTGATAGAAATATTTATACTCATTATATGTTCTGGGAAAAAATGGGAGCTTTATAAGCAAGAACATCAGCACGATCATTTTCACAGGGCGTGCTTACTTGAATCCCGAGATCCCATGGCTAAACCAGGCACCTTCTGAATAGTTGTTGTTGTTTAGTACCCGCAAGAGGACGCAAAGGTAGAACTCGCCACTGTAAGTATCGCCACTGGTTTATTCGGGAGTTACAAGGCGGTGGGTGGACTCGTGGCTTCGTCGGGGCAGGGCTCAGCACTCACGGGTTGTTGAGGAGAGATTCGTTCCGGCACATTGTGAGTGGGGCTTCATTCTGCTCCGGCACCAACCCGGAAAGTTGGCAGCTCTGAGCTAGTGAGGTGGCGCTACCCGGGCTCAATTGGTTAGACGCTCTACAAGGACGTTGCCATCATTGTAGTGTATTAACACAACCTGAGGGTCGTATGGATAGCCCGCCGTGGGGAGAGTTACATTCCTTGTGGTATTATACAAAAGCCATCGCTTCCAAATGAGCGATTGCTCACAAATTTTGCACTAGAATTTTTGAGCCGCTGAGAAAATTCACAGGGGTTTTGCTATTCCAAAATGTTACATCGTAATTGACTACGCCCCAGACTTTTGGAACTGGCCATGAGAGAATGCGGAGTGCATCTTAGGCGGAGGCATTTTGTCGGGCGAGGCGAGGCGGGAATGTGGGCGGGGCTGCTTAAGATACATATCCAGGGAGGGAGAGGCGGAAAATCAGCTAGTGGAAGCATGAGAGACACTGGAACTTCCCCATAACAATCTTTTCTCTTTCCTACATTCTCTTCAAATCACTTATATTAGAGCCAATTTTGATTTCCCTAAACCCAAAGGATTTCAAATTCCGCGAATTCTCACAGAACCCTTGTAATAACTTCCGAAAAGTATCAACTAAGTCGTTATACATCAACCGCACGACTCGTTTATCTTATCGTAGGTCCCGATGAATAATATATTTTGTTTATTTGTAGTCTGGATTTGGAGGATCTGATTTTCGTTGAAAAATCTGCTAATATCTTATCCTATTTCTGCAAACGCGTCCCCTCTACACAGCATAACTTCATTACACTGATGCTGCCGGGCGGGACTTAATGGCTGTGCCTCCGTAAACGTCATCTAAAATTTTCTGAAGGAGAAAATTAAAAAAGATATATTTTCCCTCCTTGAGGAGACTTGAGAATGTACTCGTGTGCGTATTTAGGATAATTTCCTTATATATATATATATATATATATATATATATATATATTCCTTGAAAATAGATTAAATAATAAGCGATTTAATTTTTTTATAATTAAATCAAATATTTTTCAATACTTTGTATTATTAAAAACAACTTCAGGATAGTATCATACATTTGGAACTTATTTCTCTTCCGTTTTTTCTGAAGGAATTTCAACTGTGATCATCACACAACATTCCCGGTTATAGATAATTTTCTTTTGTGTCAGTGTCTATTTGTTAGGAGTCCAATTGTATGTTCGATGTCTCTATATTGTAAATTTCTCGTCCTTACTTTAACTTTTAAATATTTCAATAAAATCCTATTTCTATTCGTATTCTAGTCATCTACTAAAAGAGATACAAATAGTAAATTTAAAGGTGTTAGAAACAAAAATTTGGTGTGAAGTCAGCTGCAATACCTACAGGAAGAAATATGAGTTTTGAACAGGTGGATTGAGATCATAGTTGGAAATCAAATGTCAAGAGTGTACTACGAAATCGGAAAAAGTACATGAAACCCACTATGTTTTACTTATTGACTACAGCATGTCAGAGAGTACGTACGCCCTGCAGCCACTGACAGGATTCCTGGAAAAGTTTCCCTCTGGCCTCGCTTCGCGTCGGCTCTGTGTGCCCAGAACTCTTGAGTGAAATGACAGCCGATTCGTTTGTAGTCGTTCTCAAACTTTGTCATTTTAAATTTCTGATTTGTCTGTATTCACGTGCAGTCGTCCATTTCTGACTTATGCATTTATTTTTCTTTTCTTTTTTTTCACACTGTCTTTAATTTACTGGTATGGAAATGGGAAGATAATTTTAAACTCTGGCGTCCCTTCCCCAAACATCTTATCCTCAGCGTCTTATAAATAGTTAACTCTATAATGTTAAATTTTTTACAGATTTTGCAACTTCATGTGTATATTGGCAACACGGCACATTCAGCAATACTGTTACGAAACACGTGCTGTGGGGTAATAATGGAAGGGTTGAAAATCACTTGCGTTTTCCCCTCAGCGCCGCTCTCTTGCGCGTCTGCAGGCTGAAGTGCAGAAGGCTGTGCATCCGCTTTAGGGAGGGGGCAAGGCGAGGGCGTGGGGTGGGGTGGGGGTGGCGAAGCTTTCTCCGCAGATAAGGCCGCCCTCAATTTGCGCCAAGGCGTCGCTCTGCTGCGCGGTGCCCTGCACAGCGGAGGGCACCGTTGGGTGCCTCCCCCCCCCCACACACACACACTCCCGCTCTCCTCAACACGGGAGTGCTCGCAATAGATCTCTGACAGGGCAATTTTGTGTTTGGAAATGACTGCGATGAATTAGGCGTCTGATATTTCGTCTATTCCTTCATTGTACTTTTATGAGAACGCCTGGCCTTCTATTTTTATCCTTTCGATGGGTCATTTCCCGTGAGCATTCTGTAACTCTGTCACTGCGCGATATCTGGGAGATACGTTGTATACACTGGCGCCTGTGCATTGTGAGCTCCTGACGTAAGCGGTAAGTGTCATGATTTTATTTTCAGGCGTGTCTAAGACAAGTGTACGATTTAATAGCAATTGCATTGAGAGACATGTACGAACCAAATAAAATACGTATTTCAGTTAATAGAGCTTCATATCATTCCCATTCATGAACACTTTCAGCTCTCTCTTAGAGATACATTGCGGGCACTCCCAGGTTAAGAATAAGGCGCTGGTGAGGCCCGCGGTGTACGTGTTAGGCGGCGGTGAAGCGGAGCCGATTTCGGCCGAAGTTTCGGTCGGCCGCCGTCGGACGTTGGCATCCGATGTGCCCGACGCATTGAAACACGTGATGTGCGGAAATGGTCATAGCAACCTCTTTCGAGCGCGACTGCCGGACGAAGATCTCTTTCGTCTGTTCCTTTCCCCCGAAAGCAGCTGGGGAGTCAAGGCCATCTGCAATACCAAGACTGACTGCAACGTATGTCGATGGTCTTGAGCTTGCTTTTTGCAAATGTTTAAAGCAAAGAGCTGCGGAATTATTGGGCTATTCGGAGGATTTCGGGTGCAATATTCGGGTGCTTTTCGGATGAAATAAGTTGGACGATTTCGCTCGCAGTCATCCGAGAGCGACCGACCGATATTTCGGCTGCCCTGATGGTGAGACCTTAGCCCCTTATAGCTGAAGTCCGAAAACCGGGTAATGTTAGGAGTAGCTACACGGCTAAAGTCCAAAATGTGGCCAATGTTAGGGGCAGCCGGTTAATACACGCATTAGCCAAACGGTTTGGATGAAGATGTACGAAGGACGATCAACGGATTCTATCGGACTTTATCTATTAAACTTTGTATTAGCCACAAAACGCTGGCTGTAGTAAGGCTGTGTTCGGTTGTGCGAGTGTGAAGCGTCTCGTGTGTTTGCTAGTGTTATTTTGAATTTTATGTTGTAATGCGTCCAACAATTACTTGTTTTTAGATTCTCACCTTACGAAGTTCTTTGTAAGAAGAAAAAGTAATGTAATCGTGCGCCGGAAAACGGCGACTTTGTTTACACAGCCACGCGGAAAAAAAAGAACAGTTGCAGTATACCTGATCCTTTATACTGTAACAAGGGAACGCATGTTAGTATATGCCCAACCAGGAGCAGTGTTACTGTTTCGTAACGGAGATTGTTGGAACGAAATGTTGCATCGTGAAGAAAACCTTGTTGCACACCTCTGAATGAACCTTGTCAGAATAACCAGCTACGAGTTGCATCCGTATCGGAGGAGCAAGCTTCCTATTCGGCATAAGCGTGCACGCTGGTTGGAGGAGCCAGACTACAGTCATGGCGTATCCGGGCGATACTGATACGGAGCCGGCCTTCCGAGTCGGCGCATAGAGCAATACTGGTTGAAGGATCCAGCCCTCCGTGTTGCCTTATTTAAACATTCCTTATGGGTGTAGCAAGTTACTGATCGTTGGCGTATGAAGGAATGGATGTCCATGGGAATGGGTTATGCATAGTACCTGCTATTAATACAATATTCATTATATACTTTTGATCCAACAACAGATGTATACATTTAACTACAAAACCAGACATTGCAAGATAATATAATTTCACTAAAAAATACTCCAAAGGCCTCAAAAGCGTACATTTTGCAATCTGATTGTTGTGGGGCTTTATACAAGCATCACTAACATCTGCATTGTTGAATAAATTAAGTTATATATTGTATAAATTAAGTTATATATAATGAATATACCAAAACAGCATGTACCTAGAAAAAAATATTATTCAAATACAACATTAAAATATTTATTTAGTTGAGTAAAATGTGTAAACTATAACATAATTAACAATAAAGTGGAATATATTGACACAAACTAAACTGCAAACAAATGACAACATAAATTGATGTATGCATGTAATCAGTAATGCTAGTCTGGATTAATAAATACATTAATGATTAAGCATGTTTTGGGGACCCCTGCTAGTAATTTTTGCAATGAAATGAATTAGCAAATTATATTATCGGCCAAACAAATTTAAATTTAATTAATATTTTTTTTATAAAAGCACTAAGATTTGTTTAAATTATAGATAAAAATATAGATGAAAATTATTTTCGAAAGTATTTTTGTTTGTTTCTTTTAATATTTCAATTTACAAATTTAATATTCTTGTTATTTGTTTATATTAATTTTGGTTACCAAGATTCAATACTATTTATAGCTTGGTTATGCTTAGGATGAGTAATTTATTTAGGAAATGGCTAACAATACCCTCGTCTATGAGAGTACATAAAGAAATAATTTGGCTCAAAGTTTGTTACTCCAGCAGCAGCAGCAAAGAAGGTTCACTATTACAAGAAGAAATTCAACAAATGCTGACTAAATACAGAAAACCTGAAAATTGAAGTAAAATTTATCCTGAGCCCCAAAGTAAAAAGAGAAATAGGTGTATGCTTACATGCAATAAAGGAAACAAAAAAAATAAATATGTGTAAAAAGTTTGATACTTTCCTATGTTTACGCAACCATACACAAATTTTTGAAAAAAAAAATCTTTAATGTAAGCAACATTGCTATTGATAAAAAATAAAGACAGGAAAGAATTATGACTCCTTGTTGAATACTGATTTTACATAATGTTCTGCTTTCTTGTTCTACATCAGTATGTAAAATAAGTAATCATGAAAATAAACAGTAAATACTGAAATTTCATTTCAAATACTCCGCTAACACTTCCAAGGCAATAATAAAAAAACAACTTTCCTGCAATAGTTCCAAAGATTGATCTCAAAATTTTAAAAAATATTGCATGGTTCTATGAGACCCAGGACAACTCAATCCATTCTGACAAATGGTATGCCTAACAAAAGAGTTAAATAAATTCCTTTCAAAATAGTTCATAAACACGTCAGCAAATAATGGAGACATGTTTGAACCCACAGCAAGACCCGAGTTTTTTTTAAAAATTTTGTCATAGTTTGAAAAAATTATCTTCAATGCGCAAGTTCAATATTTTAATTAGATCTATTTTGATTTTAAAAGAAGATTAAGAATTCATAATAGTATGTTTTATACAGACATCTTCTTCAGAGGGTGGTATGTTGGTGAATAAATTGTTTGCATCAAAGGAAACTAGTTTGGTATAATTAGGTATCTTTTTATCTTATTTTTTAATAAGAACAAAAGAATTGTTGAATTTGAACTTGGGGTTAAGTTTCACATGATTAATCCATGATTCTTGGGAGTCCATTGAATTTCTAAAAATTATATACTGTTCATCCCAGCATCACATCCACTCTAATTGTTCACCTAAGCTAGTTTTTCATCATATACCAATTAAACACAATCGCCCACTATCCTCATTGTAGAATCACCAAAGCCAAGACAAGATTCCCGAAACATGTGTATGGCTAATAATTAATACAAATCACTGCTTGCCAATTTTTAATTTTAACAGATAGCCACAAATACTGGCTAATGACAAATACTTACATGATTATATTAGATGTTTCACAACTTTTAACAATTTTTTAACACTTTTACAAGATAATAATTTTGTTAAAATTTATATGCAGTATCATCGATAAGTATAATATATTTATCAAGATGTAATGAAAAATTAGTCTGTGGACTTTGTCTTATTGCAATTTGCCAGCTCTGTTTTTTTTCTTTGTAAACTACAAGCTCTGTTGCCTCCTCCTCCTAAACATTAACAAACAAGAATGACTAATGTCATGACAAAATCACATATCATTTTGTCATCTAAGCACAGATTTGATAAATACAGTTTTCTTAACATTTAATTTTAATTCATTTATTGACAAGCAACTTTAAAATCATTTGAAAGATTCAGTCATTAGTTTCTACATGAAAAAAGAATTTGCTCACTGCTTATTAATGTTGTATCATCTGCATAAGAAATTACAGAAAAATCAGAGGAGTTTGGAATAACGTTAACATATATATTACTCCTAGCAAAGGTCCAAGCACAGATCCTTGTAGCAGAACCTGACAGTTAATAGCAGTTGTCACTAAAAAAATTGAACCATTAATGACTATATATTTTGTGAATGTAAATAATAGGTACAGTAGTATCACAGAAGTCCATGTTGTAAATTAGCAGTCACCTTCTAATACATTATCACAATCTTGATCTTGTAGGCAATAGACATTCATAGTATCTGCAACAATCAACAGTAAAGAATAAAATTAACACAATAGTACCTCCCCACAACAGTATTTGAAAATATAATTAAAAAGTAAATAGAAAGGGTTTAGAGCAGAAACTTTTTGTAGGTCTACATGACAATTTGTTTGAATATTCACAAAACACGTGACACTTTAGCCTCAATTTCAACAATGAAAATTCTGAATATTTATCGTACATAAGAAAACACTTTTAAATGACTTCTGATTGAGTTCACAGAAGTATATATTTTTTTGGTACAGTATCAATGGAAAACCACTCTTCTATAAATATATTATGGAATAATGTTTCATAAACTTGATGGAATAGTGAGCATTAAGAAGAAATTCACACTACCCAGAGAAAATTTGAAGTACATCCTGAATCATCTACAAGCCTACCACATATCTTTGGGATTATGCATAACACTGGGAACCCCTAATTTGTGTGATTTTAAGTTATGCCTAGTTAAACTTCACAACATTCAATTATTCAATTTCTAATTGACATTAATGACACTTTGAGACCATGTTAAAAATATGTCATAAGATTGGTAAAGCATTAAACTTTATTGTAAACAGTACAATTGCAATGCCCAATTGTGTATTAAAAACTAATCATATAACTTATTCTTTAATAGTACTTTTTTTAAAACAATTAACCAAGTCCTTTGCAGGGAATTCAATGTTTATTTATTTATTTGGTAAAAAAACAGTAAAAAATGTATGTGATGCCTGAGGGAGGATATTACCTGCACGTTTTCTTGAATGCAAAATAAGAGTTTGGAAACTGAGTTCTCTATAAATACTTGAACACAATGGCATTTGAATTTCTTATATAGCTTAAACGACAAATATTAATTAATGTTTAATGTATTTCATATAGTCATTTTAATAATAATAATAATAAAGAAACAAATACAGAAAAAGTGAAAAAAACATAAAATATTAAAAAAATATTTCCAATTATAATGCATTAAATTCATTAAATTATCCTTTATTTTAAAGCAACATGACATTGACTATGTCAACAATATAATATTATTTGTAAGAATTGTTGATCATCACTAATAATTTATCATAACAAATTTGTTTTTGTAAATTATAACCAAGTAGAAAACTTGAAGAAATTCACCAACATATGCATACAATTATTTTAACTGGTGATGTAAAATTATTTGGTTTATCATGTTCAACACAGGCTTTTTGGGGAATTTTACAATTAATTTACTGGTAACTTTGATTAATAGGGCTTAGTAACCTAAAAACATGCATTTCTGGGTAGGCATATATACATACCTTCAAAATGTTGATCCATTCCATTGTGGCACCACCTTCGAAGGGCACCACTCTCTGACAAACTGTTGTCATTGCATTCAATGCAGCATATTAGCTGCATTCTAGAAAGAGAACTCTTGTTCGAAAAATGAAATACGAAGCATTACAAAGTTAATGGTCACCTAATTCGAATATTCCGTTCACGCCCAATGAATAGTCTTTCGCATCAATACGTAATTCTGGCTCTGGAGTCTACTAAAAAATTACCACCAGCTATGTAATCCACACTAATAAATAGGGCCTTCCCTTATAATACTCTCTGCTGGACAAACACGAGCAACATATAAGCGCGGGAACCAGGCGGGAACTGGGCAGATTTTTTACCCCCCTCCAGGTGCCCCGCTCCCACGCACTTGTCACAGCGACATTACGCTGAATGCCGCTGTGTCCAGGAGAAGTCCACATGCCCTTATAACAAGGAGATCTGTGCGGAAACATACAGGTATCCGTACACTGCAACATAAACCGCTCAACAATCACGAGCATAATAGTTCAACAAGCGGGATTTTTATTTTACTTATTGATATTTGTTGATCTTACTCGGTATATGTCTCACGAAGCAATGTTTCCATTTGGTGCATCAAGGTTTAGTTCAACTATTGAAACCTTGTTGTGATTTATGGTCTCTTTTTTTCAGTGCATGGATTATGTAAAAGAAACAACCTTTTTGTCATATTATATTTTGTCATATTTATTGATAAAAACGTTTCCATGCCCAACGTTTCGGGAATCTTCCTGTTAGGAGATGTCAAAAACACAATTCATTAACATTAACTTTATCTGTTCAATATTTAAAATATTAAATTCAATCCAAATCTCACTATGTATTTATTCAATCATTAAAATGAAAATGAGACAAATGGGGGCAAATGTAAGTAAGCTGTTTATTATTTCAAAAGTAATCGTCATTACTATTTATATATTTATCCCACTGTGAGACAAAATGCCTTTATAGAAACATTTTCGCAGTTGCCTACTGGACACTGATTGTACCTAGGCGTGCACCTCTTGGTCCGAAGCAAATCGACGGTCATGAATATCTTCAGGGCTGCAAAAGTTTGAAAATCGCATGGGGATAGATCTGGATTTTATGTAGGATGCGTGAACTTCCCAGCGAAACTTCTGCATCATAAACGAAATAACCTTGGGATCTTGTGGGTGGGAATTATCGTGTAACAGAATGATGTTGTTTCTCAACATTCTTCGGCATTTGGACTTGATGGCGCGCTTCAATTTTTGCAGATTCCGCCATGTTCATCACATACACAACAGATATTCTTGCATCCATTTCACCTTCTGACACTCCTTGCACTGTCAAAAACTTACTACAGCTCACTGTTCCTTTTGTACGGCCTCCTTAGTGATGCCGGACGTGACCTCACTTCAAGCACGTTTAACAGACAAGCGGCAGAACGGTGAACGTTCCTTCCTGATTCCCAATAGAGGGCACTTTTATGCACTCATTTATCAGTTTACCAACGTCCACGCAATGCTCGTTATATAGACTGTCTCGTTTTCTTTTGACTGAGCCCAATATAATACTAAAAAATATTAAACATTTTCGTCAAACCTTTCATTACTTTTTAATTTACAAATAATTTTACTCAAAAATCACAAATATGTTTTTCTACTTCTGTACGAATAATAAATGTAAGGCTCCCCTTCTTGCATTAATTCTATAAATATAATGATGTTCATCAATTTACATTGTCGTGTATATTATTTTCCATTACGAAGTCTGACTTCACTCGTAGCTAACCTGAAAGACTTAATGAGTGCTGCTGTCTCTCCTGCACATTGCAAAGTGGAGTGAAAGACGCGACGTCCGATTGTCTATTCCGGTGTTACACCACATTGTACCGTGACGTGGACACAACAGCTACCAAAAAGGAGTTGGCTTCAAGGGAAGCCAGGCCTCAACATGTAATACACATAAATAATGTACAAAGACAATGTAAATTGCGGAGCATCGCTATATTTACGGAATATTTATAGAAATCGAGTGCCAACCCATTCACAAGAGCAGCGTTCGTGCAAAGAGCGCCTTCCGGTCTTCCATGAGCGCTCGCCACGCGGCCCTCGGCTGTTTTCCTAGAATTCGGAGCTCTACTCTGCAAGAGGCAGCCACTACACTGGGGTGCTAAACATACAATCCCTTGGAAGTTGCTTGTTTGTTGATTAGTTTCCGAACTAAATCAGAAATTTGTATTGATTGACAATATTTATCTACTGTTTTCTTCTGGTAAGGATATGTCATGTCAGACTCTGTTCAATAGAAAAGCACGTGAATATGTCATTGAACTATCGTCGTCGTTTGGGTGTGAATTTCATTGTGAAGAAGTCCAGAGCGCGTATTAATCATGTAATGTGCTGTTTTGGACCCGTTCTCTTTTTGTACAGAAACTGGAAGAACCTAAAAGCTCATTAAGCACTTAGCATAGATGTTGTTCGTTCATTTTTCAGAGTTTATTCACGAAGTATTTCTATCACAGTAAAAACAGATTTATTTTCTACATTCACACCGTTGTAGATATTCATTGGGGTGCGAACACATTTAAATTATAAACCTTTACACGAACACATTTGTTGTTTACATGTATTCATGGCGTTGAATATCTGTTAAAAACAAAATAAAGATCCACGAGTAAGAACATAATATGAAGATAAATAACAAACGGCCAATTTTCTGGTTATGACTTGGCTGTACGTCATGTTAGATTCATCAACTTGAGCTGATGGTTTTTTTCATGGTTCCTTTATTGTAGTATTTTTCTTCGTGTAGCTCCTTAGCCTAGTAATGTATATGAAGGAGCTATAGTGGTGGTGCATAGAACCAACACGCATTTGAAGTCGAGGAACAAGGGAAGAAAACAAATGGCTGTTTTGCGAGAAGATAACGTTTTCTCCGCACAACGCCTGCAACGTAGGCAACCCCCGTTGCAGTAGAGTGCGTTTGGCTGCCTCCCGGATAGAGGAATTTGAGATAGAAAGAGAATGTAAGACTCTACAGCAAATATCCGAATTTCCCAATGGGAATTCGTCGCAGCCGGAAAGATGGGTATCTGCAAAATTTATTTTCTCGTTACCGCTTACACAGTAAAAAGTTATGAACGCTGCGCCAAGAAAAACCGGCAAATTTTCGGCAGAAACCCTATTGTCGTATCCTGGTAACGAAAAAGGGGATAAATCCAGTTGCTGAAAATATAAAAAAATCCTCTAACACATAGTGTTTGTAGGACCTTGATAACGAAAAATCGAATGACGGCAAAACATCTGTCTGTCCTTCCGTCCGTCCGAAATTTTGACAAGAGATTGCCCGCATTTTTCTATTACTTCTTAACAATTTTAAAAAGTAATGTATGTGTATCATGTGATCGCTTTATTCTTCATGAGAAATTCTTGAAGCTTTCAATAAATATCTGGTACGAGGGGAAAAAAGAAACGCTCTGATTGAGTACTTATGGCGATCTTTTTCTAAATAAACAGTACTTTTAAGAAGTCTAATTGCCACTTCATAATGACTTCTCTTAAGCAGCGAGGCACAAAAGTAATCCGTGCGAAGTGTGATTCTGCTTCGCCCTTTCGCGTTCGCGGGGCAAAAACCAGCGGGCAATCCGGGCGGAGCGAGAAGGTTAAACGGCGCCCAAGGAGACAAAGCCCGCGCCCGTTGCCCTGGAGATAATCTCCCGCCGCCGCCGCCGCATCCGAGAGACAGCTGCGAGTCGCCGCGCGCGCAGAGGCCATCACGCAGAGCGCGCAGCTGTTTCGTGGACGCTCGCATGCCCTGCCCGCGGCGAGAGGATTGGTTGACAATGCCTGGCGTGCCAGCTGCGAGGGTGATTACTCCCGTAAGTGTAGAGCGTGTTTATCACTGAAAACGGCAGCGATCTTTCCCAGATGGATGGCGATACCCGTCAGCTTGCGGCGTTTTCCCCTGCCAGGTGTCTCCCACCAGCGGGTCACCGCTGCAGCCGAAATGAGCTCTAAGCTCCTGACTGCTTACCCAACATGTTTGGTGGTGCAGTGCATGTTAGTGTAAGGGGAGTGGATAGGACGAGAAAGAGGTAGGAAAGATCGCGCGCGATCCATGGGCTGTTTACTAGGGCACTACTCCTACGTTCGCCTGGTGTTGATCGGAGAAACCACGGATAATAACCGATCAGAGCAGCCGGCTGCTAGAATTCTTCTCCATACATAGTGTACATACCTAGTGTCCGCGGCGGGGGAAAGTAAGACACTTCATTTATTTTATTCATTATTTCGTGTTTCTGTTCGCGTTTCCTTCTACGGTCACTAGTTTCGTAAATGCAGTGAATTTATGTTTTGAGACTGGGTAGTTTCCACTATTAAGAACTGAACGTCGGCTTGCTGGTAGTTTCCTCGTCCAGGCATTTCCTCCACGGGAGCACCGCTCCAACCAGGCTCTAAGTCCCGACATGGAGTGGCGGAGGAGTGCGTGCGTGTGTGTGTGTGTGTGTGTGTGTTTGTGCAAGGTGAGATGAGGAAACCGACGAAGAAACAGGATAAATCGTTCGCGGTTCGTGACCCGTTTGGTAGGGTATTGTTCCGGCATTCAACAGGATTGATTTGATTGCAGAAACCACGATTACTACATTATTTTTAATCGACGGTTAACTACATTATTTAATCCACGATTCATTGTTATTGCCCTGAGGTATCTAAGCGGATAGATGCTCCGATTTCACAGCGCTGTAGATTAAGTAATTACGACAGGACGCATGTAAGACGATATCGTGTGGTTGATGTGCATCTTCCGCAAAAACCGGAAGATGTGGCTCAGGGCATCATCTGATGTCACTGCAATCCCTCTGACCAGGAGGTCGTAGGTTGGAATCCCAACTGTGCGGTGGTAGGAAAAGCGACCGATCCAAAACAAAGGCTCTTATTAAAAACAGAAGTTATGTTCGTAGCGACCAGATCACAGGGAGACAAGTGAAACAACATCTGTTATGATTGTGGGGAGGACGCAATTTACGATTTCATTGGTTATAAGCTGCAGTTCGCGCTATGAACATAATTTCTGTTGCTAGTTCTCTCACCAGCCACGGGTGCCACCGCCGAGAGACTTTGGTGACGCACTGTACGTCACGCACAGTTTTAACTGTTTTTCGACGCCAAATAAACAAAACGAATTAAGCCAATGCACGAGCGCGTGGTTGGTCGGGCGTTGCTCCGGGGCGCGTCCGTGGTCCGAGGGAGCTGGCTGCCGGCGCGGTTCCGGCGTCCTTCGGGGAGCGTCGCCCCCGCCCCGCCCTCGCCACCGCCCTCGCCCACCGCCCTCGCCCCGCCCTTGCCCCGCCTTCGTCCCGTCCTCGCCCCGCCCTCGCCCCGCCCTAGCCCCGCCCTGGCCCCCTCCCTCGCCCTGCCCCCTCCCTCGCCCCGCCCCGCCCTCTCCCCGCCCCGCCCTCGCCCGCCGCCCTCCCCCGCCGCCCTCCCCCGCCGCCCTCCCCCGCCGCCCTCCCCCGCCGCCCTCCCCCGCCGCCCTCCCCCGCCGCCCTCCCCCGCCGCCCTCGCCCACCGCCCGAAGCCGCGCGGGCGACCAACTTCCGCGCTTTGTTCGGCCGCTGGACTGGAATTACATCGGCGCTGCAGCTTTCTGTCCGCCCGCCCGCCCGCGGCCGCTCCATCCCCCGCCCTCTCCCGCCCCGCCGCCGCGCTCTTTCAAAACGGTATTAATGCAGTTCGAGACAGAGTTTCCCAAAATTCTCCATGGAGACAATGCGTTGGATTTTATGGTGTGTTCGTGTGTGTACTGCAGACAACTCGCGATACAGTGCCGGCATCCAATCTCTCGGGTACACGATGTTTCAAAAACGGCGCCTTGTGACGAAGCCACGTGTCCTGTCGCCCGTCCCAGTTCTGTTTTTTAGTAAGTGCCTCACGAGTTTTTCACTATCCTCGTTAAAATGTGTACCTCATTGCACGACTTCAACTACGAATTGTTCTATGTAGTAATTTGTTCTCCTTAGTATCAAGAGATACTTGTCCATGAGCACATTAGCAGATAAATTTTAAAAATACGCTTCAAGAGTACAGTAGTTTGATTTAACTATTCCACGTTACGACACGAAGTACTGAACTGATATCACTTGCCACTGTGTATCTAATTTCTCACGAAAATATTTGTGAAATATATCCATATTCACATTTGCGAATTTTTTTTTCTCGCAAGTATGAAAATATGAAACCTGACAGACCTACGTAATGGTATGACGATGATCTCAAAATGAGTTAAATGACCAGTTCAAAAATGGTATCTCAATTCAACCTACTTGCCCAAGTAACGGCCGAATTAACGTCATTTGTCTGTACATATTTTACTTCATTCTACATGTATTTAAACTAACCTTAATGCAAAATTATAACCACGATGTTGACGAGTAAACACCTCGACTTACTGTGGTTGCGATTCTCGTGGGGAATTTCTTTTGAAAGTAAATTACACGGATCGCTGGCTCTAATGTGAAGAGCCCGGGAAAGAATTTTGCCGCCCCGAAAGCGGCTAATCCTAAATTGCCTCCACAGAGGGCGTGAACATGCATTAAACAGTTCGACACAGTCCACTCTCAAGCGTAAAACTCTGAACCCGTGCTCCGTGACCTTTAACCTCCCTCCCCATTCCCCCTTTGCATGGCTTCCACACATTGTACACCGTTTTGGAAACTGCCTACTTGCTCATGACAACAGCACTCTTTTTGTTTGTACTGCAATATGATATTTGTCTGCTGCTGTTTCAATATAAAAATGCAATGCTCTGTAAATAATGCGTGGTAGTCGATATTCAAGCGGACTGCACTTGATATAGAACACGTCGCCAGGTACCATTATAAAATGAAAATTTGTCGCTTCATTCATTCATGACTCGATCTCTTTTTATTAGGGAAATTGCGCCTAGATGATATAGTGGAACATTTTTATTCTGCTATCCCTCGAGCTGAGAAATTAAGATTTCTCCAATTATGGTATTCCGGAAAAGGAACAGTTGGGAGGAACAAGACGTTAAATTGATAATCTTCCTTAAAGGTGTACAAGTCCTATTTCACTGTTATAATGTTCAAAATTATTAATGATAAAGTCATATTTGCATTTTATTCAAAATTACTTGGTAAATAACTGAGAGTTCTATATTATCTTCCTCAATAAGATAATAGAATAACTGGAGGAACTACAAATGCACGTAGGGAGAACTGTTCTAAAATGACATACCCTAAAGAAAAAATGTTCCACTAGCTATAATTTTTAAGTTACATCCTGTATTTGTTTTACAAGATTACAAGAAAACTAAACTAATTGGAATAGCATAGTAAGAAAATAACATGTCTTTTATATCTCAAATAAACAATTTTTTTGTTTTTCGTGACATACGGTATGAGACCACATATTACACTTCAGACATTTAATTCAGGTCTCCTGGATGATTTGGATTGACTATGTAAGTCATTTACAATAGAGACAAGCAACATCATCATCATCATCACCAGTAAAATCCACGTCTTCATCATCCTCTTCCGTTTTTTTAAAACAGAGTTTCTTTTTAGCCTGTTCAGCAGCATAGGCTCTGTTGCTTCTCAGTGAATTTCTCCTCCACTTCTTCCATGTAAGGCCTGCTAGTCAGAACGAATTTGGTGAAACCGAAGATGCGACAATCTCGGGAAGAGATGATGTAATTGCTATTGAGGGAATCGGTTGCTGGCTGTGTCTCGTGCTTCTTGTAGTGACTGTGGATTGGTTCCTTCCAGATTGCAAGTTTCTTCAGAGTTAGTGACGTCCCCTTCGCTCTCATTTTTTCCCCTCCAAACTTACTTCATTTACAGATGCCGCACAGAAAATATAATCTGGAAAGACGTGTTTTCTCATGAAAATTCTTGTTGGGGTAAAATGACATAGTATGTCATTTTCTCCCAGCAGCAGGTATGCCATTTTACCTTTAGATCATATGTTCAATTTGCAGATGTCCTGTTAGCAAGCACTTGAAAATGCTGATTATGAAAGGCGCTAAAATAGAAAGAAAGTATTTACTTACCTTATTTATAGTTAGTGTATTGAATCGCACCTAAACGATGTAAATTATCACAGAACAGTTGTCGCAAACTTCTGAACCTCGAAAATGATTGATTTCGTGACAGCAAGAACATTTCGCACGAGAGAATTACACCATTTCCAGTGGATCACTGTCACCAATCCTAGAACGTATCTTGCTCGTGAAAAGTGCCGCCAATGGCAGAAATTGGGAGAAAAATCAGGTGTGTCATTTTAGGTCAGTTTCCCTGGCTTTCTCACATTATCGGAAATAATTTCTCACTATCGAAATATTGTAATTTCTGCCATACTAAAGACCTTTATAACTCGGAAACGCTAAAAAAAAGCGCCTGAGGTGCATATCTGCGTTCATTTCAATAGCCAGGAAGAGGGGTCATTTCTAATTTTTATAAATGAAACAAACACGAATGAATTTAACTATTATGTATTTACAGTACTTCATACAGAAAAGAAAGAATAATATTTCACACCAGATTGCCTTGATTACATCGAAATGCACTAACAATACCTGAAACCAAAATGAGCGATCAAAACTTCTCAAAATAAAAGAAATGTATTTGATGATTCTACATTAAATGTATTACCTTCCTAAAAATGTATTTCATTTCATAAGAATGTTATATATGACAGAATTAACAAGACCTGCAACAATAACCAAAGAATTTCCGATCGCCGTGTTGACATTTTATAAACTCACAGCGTAGCAAACGAAGCGTGAGAAATTCGAATTTTCAATTTCTATTTCTTTTAATTTTCGAAAATACAGAGATTGCACCGAGAGTGGGACCAGCGCCACTTTCTTTTCTGTTCTTTGCTACATAGTGGAAAAATTTAAAGAAAAAATTTGAAGGCGTTTTTGAAAAAACAATTGTTTACAATTTAAAAATTGCCTATTTTTTCGCAAAATTACACAAAAATACTCATATTTTAAAAAATTAAACGTGGCATTATTTGAGGATCTTTTTTGATGAACACATTTTATTCTGAAAAAAATATGATGATTGTAATTGCAGGACACCGAAAAAATGTTATTTTATAATTTTCGAAAAATCAAAGATTTTAATGAAAATGGGACCTGCGCCATTTGATTAAGTATCTTACGTTATCCGAGGAAAAAACTTAGTCAACAAATTTGGACCCATTTTTTTGAAAATTTTGAAAAGTCCCAGGGGTTTCATGTAGGGTTTCCTCCCAAAATTAAAAAATCGGTTTCAAATTCAAGGGGACGCGATATGAGCTAGATCAATTGGGAAATATTAATTTTGGGGAAAATC
The DNA here is from genome assembly GCA_031308135.1 of Acheta domesticus. NCBI lineage: Eukaryota > Metazoa > Arthropoda > Insecta > Orthoptera > Gryllidae > Acheta > Acheta domesticus. The sequence continues at coordinate 52,119,866 of JAHLJT010003656.1, forward strand.
CTACTTACGGTGTAGCCGCAGACAGTATTTTGTTCACAGACAAAGACGGACAGAAGTTTTGCCGACAATCGATTTTTCGGTATCAAGAATCCACAAAACATGGATTCTGACTACGTGTTTTTCGTTGAAAAGGTCGCTGATATTCCCGTAGCTTTACAGTATTTTCTGTACTCTGTAAAAGCAGTGGCGAGAAAGTAAAAACTGAGATATTTAAATTACATTTATTGGACATTATTAGTTCAGTGTAGCTTCATTCAAGGGTGATATAATTCTCCAGAGACAATACAAACTATTAAAACCCACGCTATATTAAAAATTTAGTTCTTACACACAATTTTTTATTTCGTTTGAAAAGCTCTTACAGACTTGCGTAAAGAAGAATTCTTTGGCTATTTGTATCTGACCATCACTCTCTGTAATCTGGAGTGCGTGTGCGAGTGTTTGATTCAAATTATTCCTAAAGAGACATTTCAAACATTTCATTTAGAGATATTTTACTTAGATTCCGAGGAAGGTAGGTCTGTCCTTCCACGTAGTTTAAAATAAGGCAAATATGCAGTAACAAAATTACTATCCCAGAAAAACGAATACTTCTTTGGAGGGGATTCTGGACACTTCGGCGAACGGATGTAAGATAAGGAAGCAAGAACGTTCATAATTCAGCAGTAATTTAAAACCTTCATTAACTGTAGAGTTAGTATTCAAAACTGACAGCAACACAACGAGAAAAAACAAATGCTGATATCTCCAAGTATTTACGTTCATATTTTTGCACAGAGCGTGTTGTGATGGATCATCAGAGTTGAGTGCGTATTGCTGCCTCCGGCCACGCTTTCGTCCCGCTGGGATTAATGTAGTGCTTCAATGTCCGTAAAAATATATATTTTCGTCTAGCATTAGCAAAAATGTGAACAAAATTGCACTTCAATAACAATTAAAAACAAAAAGACGTGTTTCCCAATTTTCAAAATACAGAGAAGCGCGGTAAGTGAATTTCGGATAACATATTTTCCTTAAACGCTGTTAAATTTCCCCTTCCTATCCCATTTTTCATATTAGAAATTGGTGAACTTTAATTTCGTTCTGCCGAATTGCTTGATAGCTGGAGATTTTATCCTCCCCTTCATGTCCGAGGATCCCTTATTTTCTACGAAAGCTCATTGAAAAATTGACGTGAAATAAGGATTCCATTTCCCGAAGCGCCTCCATCGGCCGCGGCGGGGCCTAATACGCCGCGCTGAATGCGCCGGCCGCCGCAAATGAGTCCGCGGCGCCGCGCCACCTTCGCCGCCGCGCGGGGGCGGCACTAATCCCAAATGAGCGGCGGCCACCGCCCCCCCCGCCCACGCCGCTAATCAAAGCCGCCTGTCGTCGCGTCCGCCCCCACGTTGGGACAAAAGCCCCAAAAGCTGGCCAAAAGTCGAAAAAAGACCGCGAGAGATGGCTCAGTGCATCAACTGATGTCACTGCCGTCCCTCTGGCCGGGGGGTCCTCTCCCGAAGGCGGCGGGATTTTCGACACGAGCCAAAGAGCTAGGTCGAATTGAGTCGTTATCTGGAGGAGAATTCTAGCGCCGGCTGCTCTGATCGGTAGTTTTTCGTGGTTTCTCCGATCAATACCTAGCGGATACAGGGGCAGTACCCTAACAAACGGGCCACGGACCGCGCGCGATTTTTCCTGCCTCTTCCGTGTCCCATCCTCATCCCTTACACACACACACTAACATGTACTATACTACCACACATACGGGGAGACCAGTCGAGAGGTTAGAGATTGTACCGGCTGGGGCGGTGCCCCGCTGGTGTGAGATACCCGCTAGTCGACGGTAGGTCGGCACCGAATCTCACTATCCAGCGGGGAAATATCACCGGTACCTCCTGATGAAAAAACACGCACTACACTTACGGGGTTAATGACCTCTGTAGTTGACACGCCTGAAATCACGAACAAACAATCAATGGAAAAAAGAGTTTTTATTTAGGGAATTTTAAGTAAGCAGTTGGGTGGACTGGTTCCCAGTGTGTCTAAGCCCACAATTATAAAAGTTCCGAGGCGTCACATTGACGCTCTGCATCATTGGAAACGTGGCCGTTGAGCGAGCAGCTGTTACACGACATGAAGATCGTAATTCAACCGTTACATTGAACACGTGTGAAAGTTTTCGGTTTTGAGCAATTTTTGATCATTCAAAATTTATGAAAATCGTGATGGTGAGTGTAGTATTAACATTTATTACAAATATTTTGAAAAAATGTTAAAATTACTGAATTAATAATTAATGTTGAAAAAACTATATAATTAATTTGCTTTTTTTCTTTTATTAAGATGGAAAACAGTTATAAGTTCCACAAAGTTGCACAACAGAATTTGAAGAAACGTCGTTCTCTATTACTCAGCTATTGAAATATCAAAATATAAGCTGCTATTAGTTGATCTTTTGTATTTCGTCCAGCCTAATGATTGAAATTGTAACATTTTTAGAAATTTCTAATTTTAAATCTACCTTATTGGATCCACCATTTTGTTGTTTTGCAATTTTGACATTGGAATCTTAATCAGCGTGCCCCAAATCCATTGTATACAAAGTTCCATTGAATTTGGATAACGTTTTCGTATTTTGGCCAGCTTTTCGGCGTCTTGCCCCAGCGTGCGCACTCCGCTTAGAGCGTCAGCGGAAGGGCCTCGGGCGCCGCTCACCGGATGCGTCACGCGGTCACGCGAAGTTGGTGGCTCAGGGCATAAACCGATGTCACTGCAGTGCCTCTGCCCGGGAGGGCCTAGGTTCCACTCCCTACGGTGGTGGCGAAATTTCCGTTTTAGCGCAGCCAGACCCGTCGAAGTCAGTCGCTGTCTGGAGGAGAATTCTAGCGGCTGGCTGCTCTGATGGGTTGTTTTCCGTGGTTTCTCCCACCAACACCAGGCGAATGTCTCATCACTACCCTAACAAACGGGCCACGGACTACGTATACCCCGCAGGGGGGGATATTGTCTGCGTAGGTACGCAAGATCTCTGGTGAAGAGATGCAGACGGCCGCCCGGACCCTTAGTTTGATGGCGGCACTCATGTCATTAGCTTCACGGTGGAGGCAGTGAGAAGGCGATGCTGAGCTCCTGGTTGTTCGGTTCAACCTGGCCAACCATTTGCGCCCCTGGTGTGTCGATCTTAAGGCAGAATCGGGTGAAGGAGACTTTTCGGTGGAATCCACTTTGGAATCCACTTCGGTGGAATCCACACACTGCTTTGGAAAAAAACCTGCCTTGGTTATGGCTCCACCCAGGTCGATAGCCTAAATGTGTAGGCAGTGAGGAGACGGGATGGGGGCCCCGAGCCGCCCGGACCTTTGTTCGGGTGGCCCCTAGTTGGGGGCTCTTGGCTTCGTCGTGGCAGTGGCCCAATACTCTGGGCATAGAGGAGGGACTCGGTGTCCCGGCGCATGTGAGTGCCGCGTTGTCACACGACAACAGCGACTTCGCTACTAGCCTGGATAGTAGGTCGGAGCTACCAGATCGGCCCCAGACATTGTATGGGGAGGTTGCCATGAGGGCTAACTGCGTTCAGGGGGTATTTTCATATGTACCTATGTTGCATTTCACATTACTATTAGTACAAAAACATATTGCGTATCCCAATTAAGCAAGTTGTGTCGTCTTGTTGCCCACCATAAAAATTATTTATAGTAGCAGTTTTTGCTTGCACTTCCATAAGTGGATTAAATTTCAGTATGTGCAAAAGATTACTTTTGTTCTTATAATACAGCTTTCAAAAATGTTGAGTTAGTGTTGAAATGTGTAAAATTTTCCAAGGACCGGAATTGTTATAATTAGAAGAGGAAACATCTGCACTGAATCGAGTTAGTGAATATGATTTATAGCCCCCCACCCTGAAAAGTCAATTTCTTGAACTTGCGGAGTTGGCTGTTTGCTGAGAATTTCCTGAGTGAACGGATAAAGGCCCATCTGCTGGTCTTCGCACGGTCTGTTTGGTGGTTTCTTCCACGAAGCGAGATCCCTATCAGCGGGCAGCGCCGGGCCGTTGGCATCAGGTCGCCTCGGCGCCCGCCCTGAGGGGGCGCAGCAGGGCGGGGCGGGGCGGAGCGCCGGCGCCTCCCGGGAAATTACCCGCCCCCCCGCCGCCCCCTGGAGAAATCCGCCCTGGGGGGGAGGGGGCAGGTGCGCGAAGGAGGCGGATGAACGCAGCCATTAGTGCCTTCGCGCCGCGGCGCTAGCACCTGTTGGGATCCTCCAACTTCCCAATGCGCGCGGAAATGGAACGAAGGATGCAGCCTCCCGTGGTTGTAAAAATCGAAACGCACGGAACAAGTTTGATTGGGACTGAAAAACGTACATATGATATTTTATTCTGTTAATTCCACCTTTTCTCACACTGCGCCAATTGATATACAACTCAAGTGACTCTGACCGGAAGGTCCTGAGTTCGGGTCCCGACGCTAGATATATAGATGGATGGAATTCAGTCGTCGAGAGGAAAATTCTGGTGGCCGTCTCTGATCGATTGTTTTCGTGAGCGGTGATTTTTCGAGATGACAAGATCCGTTGACTAGCGTGCTTTTCCCCAACCAGATATCTCTCCCCTGTGGGCTACCGCTCCAGCCGGGACAAACTCCCGACCGGTCTCCCGGCATGTGTGGCGGTGTAGTGCATGTGAGGGGTGAGGATAGGACAAGAAAGGGAAAGGAAAGATCGAGCGCGGTCCGTCGCCCGTTTGTTAGGGTACTGCTCCGGCATTCCTCTGGTGTTGATCGGAGAAACCACGGAAAACTACCGATCAGAGCGGCCATCCGCTAGAATTCCCCTCTATCTTGTGTCAGTTTTTTTCTTAGTCGTAAGGTATAAAGGGATGTCCTTCGCCCGGGCCAAAGGGTTAGTACAGGGAGGTGTAGGAAGTATCTTTGGTCCAATGTTTGAAGTGCTGTTCCTGAAGCCATTTGGAATTGATGAGGAATAATCAATTAGAGCAGCCGCCCTCTTTAATTCTGATCCTGGGATCACTGTGAGATCATTCGACCTGCTGAGCTAAATTCGATCTGCTGAACTGAATTCAAAAATCGACCGTCGTTGAATCTGAAATCCTGGACCATGGCATTTGCAAAGCATCCCATGAACCGTAGTTCACAAACACATACCTTTTACTTTTCATAATGTGAAGTATCACTCACAACCAATGCGTTATCTAAATGTTTGTTAATTTGCTGCATCCGTGCTAGAAATAATCTTAGACGTATGTGTAAAGATCGTATTGTTTTTGAAAATTTTGTTCGTGAACCAGATCGTTAAACAGTAAGCACGCGGTCTTTTGAATGCAGATGAAACAGTATAACATCTGAGCGGAACAAGAAAGAAATGGCACTATTCCCGTCTTCTGAAAAAATGTGCATTTTCGTGTGGTAATTTTCTATCGTCTCAAAGACAATAACGAAATGCATATTACTCGTTACAATGAGAAAACTTATAATGTGGCAGTAACGATGTTTTTCTAAAAGGACAAAAGGTTTCCTGGAAAACAAATACGCATCTTGTTAAGTTGGGATACTAGAAAAAAAGAAAGAGAGAATGAGGGAGACAGAGTGAATGGCAGAGAGAGTGACAGACATCAAAAGAACCGTTTCTTTTCCAGGAAACATAATGAACTGCGTCCCCTACAGGAAGCGCACGTATACGGCGTCCCTGATGTCGCTTCCGCGACCGACTCTACGCAGTAATGCACGCTGCCCTTGCTCGATTGCAGCCCTCGGGTCCATGGGCCAGACTGCACGTCCAAAGTGCGAGGCGTGGGCATTCATCGCGCGGAAGGGGGGGTTGCGGCCGGGGCAGGCGACGCAGTTTGCAAGGGAAATTTGGGAATAGAGGGCGCGAGACAACAAGAGGCGTTCACGCTACCTACTGACGGGAAGCGACCGGAAAAATGTGTAGAATTAAACGTCAAAATATGTACATATATATGTAATGAAAACAGTAAGAATATGTAATATCGGATATAATATGTAATATTAAAATGCTCTAATTAAAAAACATTTACATAACACGTAATTACGTTTATAAAAAATATTCTAAAGAAATTTGAAAATTAATACAAATGTTTTAAAAACAATTTGGAGAGCACAAGTTGATGCACACTTTGCATCATACAACTTTCCCGTCAGTGTAAAACCTTCATCTATTGCTATCCAGGACCGTACTTTAGCAGCTAGACTATACGCCATAGAAGTCATCGTACAAACCTGCGATAACTACAACAAACAACCATATCCTGCAGCTTGCAACATTTTCATCAAAGTGTTACACGTCGGCGGTCGTAAATTTTTCTCGGAAATTAATTACAAATTACAAAACGCGATGTCAGTGATACTTTTCATACCTAGATTTCACCAAAAATATAGTAAAAATTACTGAGTTTTTTGAAAATCCTACTTTTCATAAAAAATGTTTTAATATTGATAGAATAAAAATATTTTGTAAAAATAGCAGAATATGTAAAATACGTAATATAGTACTGAATATGTAACGAAAAAATTGGATATTGTTTTAAGAGGGCGATGATTCGCCAAGATTACAATTTTGAGGACGGTAAGAAGAAAGACACAAAATACGTAATTACATACAATCTGGTCCCTACTGATGGGCCAGCATCTTATTGCAGTATCTGGCCTGATTTAGACGCTGCAGGGTCTGGCGTGCTCTCAACGTCTTTACTCGATGTACATTTGTTTAGCGAGATGTAATGATTAATTAGTGTTTCCGTAAGTGTAGTGCATTTAATTTCGTGGAAGGTGAATGTGATATTCCCCGCTGGATAGTGATAACCGGTGCCGACCTCCTCTTCCGCTTGTGGGGTTTTCCACAAACAGGTATCTCCAATCAGCGCGGCACCGCCCGACCTGGGACAAGCTGTAAGCTCCCGACTGGTCTCCCGATATATATGGTAGTATAGTGCATGTAAGTGTGTAAGGGTAAGAGGGTGAGGATAGGGCAAGGAAGATGAAGGAAAGATATCGAGCGGTCCTTGGCCCGTTTGTTAGTATCATGATCCAACATTCTCCATATGATGATCGGAGAAAGCATGGAAAACGACCTATCAGACCATCCGACCGCTAGGATTCTCCTCCAGACATCGATTGAATTGGACCTAGCTATCTGGCGAGTGTCGAAAATCCTGCCAGCGTCGGGACTCGAACTTTAGGACTTCCCGGTCGGGGGCATTGCAGTGCTATCAGCTGACGGTGGTGGCGAGATGTGAAAACGTGCATTGTTCACGATACTAAATTGACAGAATTATAATATACACAGAGCTAAGTGTCGATTGTGAAGCCCCCAGGGGCCGTCCATGAATTACGTAACGCAAATTTCGAGTATTTTCAATACCCCCTTCCCATTGTAACGGACTTCCCTATCTCTATGTAACTCAACGTAACGCTGCCTCAGACCCTTCCCTCCCCCTTTAGCGTTACTTAATTAATGGATGACCCCCCCAGACCTACTACACTAGTGGTTGAAACCTCCAGATGAATCTTAAATTCGCTCCTCTTAATGAATGACTTGCTCTTATGTTCTTAATGATATCCTTGCTTCTATGATATAATGTAGAGTGTAAATTATGCTGTAAGGTTGAAACGTGTTTTTTTTTAATTTGATAACAATATTTTTAAAATGTATATTGTAATGCAATTAAAATTATTCGCTAACTATAAAAATAAAGATTTTGATTTTTATTTCTCACGTGGAATGCGTGAAAAAATCGAACTACAACCGCGAGGAAAACGATTATCTGTTGCTCTCTCGTCGCAGAATGACTATATTGATCTTTAACACTTCAGTTAGCTGAAGAAAACGTGCTGTAGATATAGCAATGGCTAAAGTTCATTTACGACCAGAAACACAGCTAGGGTCCATCTCAGTATTGATTCAATAGAGCAAAGGAAATTGGACGAAAAATCTGTTAATTGTGATTATCCAAGGAGGTGAAGTACAAGACTTGACATAAAACTACTCGCGTATTTATTATTTGGAACTAGTGGATCCGGCAATGCTTCGCTGTTGCAGAATATTAGACATCACACACTACTGTCACGTTTTTGTTAATCACGTATTACGCTACGTTCTGCAAAATTTCTAATAGATGAAACACATTCTCTCATGTATGGTTTTGTTGCATGTCCTGATGTGGACATAGTTGTCAAGTATCCTATTGTTAAATTTTGGGCATGCGTCCTCCGTGCAATTGCTCCCGCATCAGGCACGACAAGACGTCGGGGAGGGAACGTTCGTGATACTGCTGGTCGAGTGGCACAATGCCATACTCCTGAAAGTACTCTTAGGTTAATGTCTAAATTAATTTAGCCTCAAAGACTAAATGTGCCCCTGATTTGTATTGTCCCTCAGTTTCTGGGTCAATGACTCTCATCTCGATCATGATTTTTTGTATAGTTTCCCTGATTCTTTGGCACAATCTTGCAGACATTCGATTTACTTGTCCGATTCAAGAAATAATTCCGGCAGATATTTCACAATCGCAGAGGCAGAATGCTTCTATGCAATGGAGACGCGCTTAATCCTTCACTGTGCGGCGGGTTGCGTAGAGTGCAGGAGCCCTTGAGTCATAAACGAAAAAAAAATCTTAATCAACGACACCCCCATGGATCCGATTCAAATAAAATCACTTTTTAAATACTCACATTTCTAATAAGAAGAAAGTGTGAAAATTTCAGCGAAATCGGTCGAGTAGTTTTGCGTCTTTGTGCGACACACATACGCGCTTTTTCTTTATTTATATATTATACTGTTTAATTGTAATTTATATCATTGTTAAAATAAATATTATTTTCTTTTCTCATACTCGTTATGTCCTTTAATCACATGTAAATAATAATGTTGCTGATATGACTTAATTTGACATTAAAAAAATTATCGATTTTACGAAATTTGGTAATACTGTTCGTGGTTTACTTGAGAAGCAACAATTTAATAAAAACAGTATACTGTACTTCATCGTAAATGTTGCTGCTGATTTTAAAGACCCCTGACCATTTTAAATTCCCCAGACTTCTAGAGTGGTGACTGCGGCCTAGTGATCATTGATAGCGTGGAGAAAGTTTTAACTTTTGCATGCCTGCCTTGGCGGACTTTTTACCTGTTTGCCTTGGCGGACTTTTTACCTGTTGTTTTATAAAACGCTTTCATGTACTTTCTCAGACGTTTTTAAATTTTATCTTCAAGAAAGATAAAATGGTGAGAAGTATGATCAGTAACAAGGAAAGTCCCGCAGTTCGTGCCTCAAGGAAAGGCGGGTCCTGGCGCCGACTCGTAATGACAAGGGTCAACACTTTGTTCGCAAACAGCGCCTTGTTAATGACAAGCGCCGACTGTCGCCGCGTGGGGGAGCAGCGAACGCAGCTCTTTGAATCGCGAGCGCCCTCGCACGCTGCCTCACACACGGAATGTTATATTCGGGACAATAAGCCCCGCCGCGCTGCACTAGCAGTCCGACGCTCTGTAATTTGATTAGGCAACTTGCGCTTGTCGGAAGTAGTAAAACGTTCGTCGCTAGGCTTAAAAGGAACACCTGCTTCGAAAATCGCAAGGCTTTCAAGTTCTTGTGATGGCTCACTGCAGTAATTAGCTTTCTCCAAGTTGGCATTTCTCAAACGAGCGGTCTCCTCTTGCGTTACACGACGTGCACGCAAAATTCTTAAGCAAACTAAAACACTCATACTTTACACCTGCATTATATTGTAGTTAATAACAGTGCCATTAGATAAATCCTGGCGGCATTTTTACTGTCACATGCGGAAAATACCCAGAAACATTAGAACATTTTAGGCTAAATTAATTTTCACATTAATCTAAAAGTTACTTTCAGGTGTGTGGAATTGTGCCTCTCGATCCCCAGTTTCACGAACCTTGCCTCCCCGCGTCTTGTAGTTTCTAATGCGGAAGCAATTCCACGGAGAAATGGCCGGGGACGGGTAGCGGTCACGGAGACTTCAACCGTCACGCAGCGAAAGGTCGCAACCACGGAGCACGTTAGGGCCGTCTAGCACGAAGTAACCTCGTCGGGAATCCTGCCAAGTGACAAGTGGGGCAGTGAAGGGGCTTTCGTGTTGAATTTTGGGCCCACAGGCAAGCCCGAGTACACTTAGTTTCATACCAGGGGGATAATTTTACTCGTCCGTAGGCGAACTCTGGACATTTAGGCCTATCCTCACCTCCTTCGGACTGTAGCAACGCATCGTCAGGCTGGCGCTCTGAACACAAAGCGTCCCGGGACGAAAATTGAAAAATAATCTCTTAAGACAATTTTAAGGGTATTTTGTGTAATAAACTACGTGGATATTCCGAATAGATGAGCTGCAATAAGCATTCAAAAGTTGGTTTGAAAAAAAAATTCTAGGCAAAAATTTGCATTGCAAAAGCATAGAAACCCTTCAAAAACATGTCAATTGTTTACTATTTACAAAACAAAATATATTTGTTCAGAAAGAAACATTAATCCAGAAGTAAAAAAGCACTCAATTTAAGCAATTCGACCAATTTTTTTAAATTTGTCGGTTAATATTGTTCTTCCTGACAACAATACATTAATTTCTTTTGTAAATAATAAACAATTGACATGTTTCTGGAGTGTTTCTATGCTTTTGCAATGCAATTTTTTGCTTAGAAATCATTTGTTGAAACCAATTTTTTAGTGCTAATTGCGGCTCTGCCATTCAGAATATCCGAGTAGTTTATCAGCCCAAATGAGCTTGAAATTGTCTTGAGAGCGTATTTCCCTCCCCGGACGCCCTGTGTGTGGGCCTACGACGCAAGGCCGCAGCCTCATCCCCGCGGGGGATGGACGGGCAGCCGGCGTCTGCGTCTGCGCTGCGTCTGCAGCCCACGGGACACGCCCTCAGAGGGAGCGAATTCTGCTCGTCCCTCAACGCAGCCACATCACCACATGGAATTATTTAGAGGTTGCTCATTTTACTCAGGCCTCTGGTACAAGAGCCGTCACTTATTATTTGTGTATGCGCAGTGGATACCATTAATTGAAAAACCAAACATGTTTTTCTTTAATTATCTCAAATATACTGTAAAACGTTTTGTATTTTCATTAATGCTAAATGAATGAAAATGACACATTTCTATAAATCGTTTCTAAAAATCACAAATTTTTATAAACCGTTTGTTTTTCAGTGGCGATATTTTCATTGACAGAACAAAGTAAAATATGAAATTTTAATTTAAATATATTAGTCAGCTCAATCCAAGCTTTCAGTGAAATAAAAAAGCATTAGTGTGTAACTGTTTCGCAACTTAAAAGAAATCTGTTGCGTAAAAATGCGCAGAGAATAGTTGAGAGTAAATGAGAGAGAAAAAGCTTGGCGTGCGGGGTGATGTGTCGCATAAAACGAATGGATCGACGGCGGCGGAGGCCTTTGTGTTTGGTGGGGCGAGCGTCGGCCGCAGCTGGCGAGCGCCGCGTCCGGCGACGCGCCCTGCTCCGCCCCCGCCCCCGCCCCCGCCCCCGCCCCCGGCGCCGGGAGCTCATCTGCGCCAAGTGGCGGAGCGCGACGACGCGACCTCATCGCCGGAGAAAGCGACTCGGCGCCCGCCGGCGGCGTCCGCCGCCCTCGCGCCGGGATTCCATCGCCCCGGCGGCGGGGGCGGGGGCGGGGGCGGGGAGGTCAAGGGCGGGGGCGGGGGCGCGCCCGGTCAGCGCGCCAGGGATCCGGCGGCGCAGGCCTCCTGCTTTAAAGAGCTTTGCATGGTGCGACATCGATAGCAAAATATCCGTGTTTTAAAAATTCCACCTTCAAAATGAAAATATCCATTTTATTTGCATTGTATCATTATTATATTTAATTACAGTTTTGTAGGAGATAAAAGTATTTAGGATATTTGCCATCTAACACCAAACTAACGCTTAAATGTCACCAACTGGCGATAATGAATATATCGCACGAAATATATTAATATATCGCACCATCGATTTTTTTTAAAAAGTTTAATAGCTTCTAACATCAGCGTTCACGCAGCTAAGAATTTAACTTGACAGTTGCCAAGTGTATTAATTTAAAATTCAAATTTGACTGACTAAAAGTAATTATACGAACAATTAACAAAGCCGATTCGAGAAGCCGAGATCGGTTAAGTAGTGTCGTAATGATGTCGGACCCAAGGATCGCGGGTTCGAGTCCCGCCTCGAGCATGGCTGTATGTGTTCGTCCTTTCACCCCCTATCATCACCATATCGTTTCATCCTCATACCACAACGTTTAATCCAATAGTGGTCGTTATTGACCTAGTAGTCAATGCGACCTTCAATAAACAAAAGAACTCAGCCTGAAGCCTGAATGCTCAGGGTTATTTCAAGGGGTCAGAGAGTCCTCAGTTCGCTGTAGAAGGGTTGCAAATGCGTTGACAGTCTCTCAGCGTGGGAACTATGATCATTAACGTCGTCAGCACCGATGAAGGTAGTACAGACAGATGGATCATTTGAATCTGCATCAGTTATTTCATATTTTTATTAAATACAATTGTGAATATGCAACTTTTCATTTCACGAACAAAACATCTGAAAAACGTGATCAAAACGTATTCTTAAATGATTCGATGTTTTTATGAAAAGATCGACATGGATGTCGCACCGCTTCCTCGTAGGGCTTAACGCAGGCGGACTGCACATTTCGACTACTCCGCTTCAAAGCGTCACAACACCCAGTGTGCAAATGCCGCGTCTCGGTAAAGTGCTGACGTCATTCCTCCGTGGGGAACAAATCAATCCAGAGTCTTTATTATCAAACTGAGAGGGAAGATCGTATTCCGTTGTTGTTGTTTTTGTTATTTAAGGTCGCATCAACATTAGGTCATTAGCGACTGCTAGTGGGTTTAAAGTTATGGTAACTGTGAAGACGACATGATATGGTGATGCTAGGGAGTGAAAGGACGAACACAAATACAACCACGCCCGGCGCAGGACTCGAACCGTCGTCCCTTTGGTCCGAGATCGCTACGACACTACTGTCTTAGCGATCTCGGCCACCGCTGGGGATCGGCTCCGCTGTTTGTTGTATTCAATATTAGAGAGCACAATGTCCCATTTGCGGGAGCGGATGCAGCCAACCATTTGGAGAGAAGGATCATAGGTTTTTTTAAAAATAACAAACATATTTGTTATTATATTGCATATTATTTATGTACTGTAGATATGATATTATACAATCTTATTGTTTAAATATTTACTTCATTCGAACTGAAATATCTAAATCAATTACGCCAAGTAAAGGAAGGTAAACGCAAACAAGGCTTGAGGCCCCTCTGTCCCGTCGTGCGCCTCCGGTGGAGGGGCTGCGGTGGCCGTGAGCAGCGGAGGAGGTGGGCACCGGAGGGCATTGTCTTATTCATTCAGTACGGCACATTTTAAATGTCTTTTATTGTGCTCTAAGGCGTGCTTGTACGAGAGCCACACTCCTGGCCTATAAATAGTATACAACCTTATTTCGAGATCGGATAGAATTGTCGCAGCATCTTCATGTTCTAATTTGAATGCCTCAACTGCTTCTATTAAGTTCACTTAGTGCAAATAATATACTGCTTGAATGTATCAGCAGGTTTCTTTTCTTAATCTGGGCACGAGAATTGCCCGTCTTTCTGACGGAGGTCGCCTCTCATCTTTCCTATTTAGGGCCCACCTTATCTCAAATCCGTCTTTAGGTCCTGGTAGAGTTGCGTCCAGACGACATCCGTTGAGTAGCTTAGTTTGACGACGCCACTGACGACGCCAGTTTCCTCTGGCCAATGCCAGGCGGATGCGGGAGCAGTGCTTTAATCAACGGGCGTGCGACAGGGCTAGTATCCTCCTTCCCTCCCCCGGCCGCCGTTCGCATTCTTAGGCCGTCTGGTGGCCTCATTGCCATCGTCGAGATTGGGAAATTTTCCTGAAGAACGATGGGATTGACGGATGTTAGTGCAAGGTCAAAATTTGGCTGGAGCGGAGGGTTGATGTTGGAACCTAGAAACAGTAGTTTTAGCGCGCGCTGAAAGAACCGGTTCTGTTAGTGACCCTCTAAAAACAGTTGCTATGGGATGTGGAATGTAATACGTTTGAACCCTTTGCAGCAAAATTGTTTACTTGCTTAAATCTCGCAAAGGGCTTCACGTAGTTTTACAGCCGAATCCTTCGTTCATTATTTTTCAGTACAATGTATAACAGCCTTATACTTCGGTTTTTATAACGTGACGCGTTAAAGCCCGTTTCAGGATGGAATATGTCACGGCATTGCGTACTTTCTCGGTCGTCCCGCTATATGTCGCAAGACAGCAGCACTGCTTGATACGTTTGCGTTCATGCGACATCCAGCGGCACGACCAAGAAATACGTGAAATACGGTGGCCTATTCCATTGTGAAGACGGGCCTTGATGTTATAAAATGCTACGTTATAAAAAGAGAAGTATATTTACTTTTATTGTAGAAATCGGTCTTGCCGTTCCAGTACATTTGTAATTTGTTGCGCTTTGCCGCGTTTCCGCCGCACTAGTGCTCGTGCTAGATCCCTTGTGTGCTGCGAGTGAGTGCCGGAAGCCTCGCGCCGCCCCCGGAAGGAAGAGGGCGTGGCGGGGCGGGGGGGGCGGGGGGGGGGGGTCTTCGCTCTCCCCTGGGGAAGCGCGGGGCCACCTGTAGCTCGTCGTGCGGCTGTCCGCGATGCGTCCACCGTCGACTGGCGTGGTTCCTCCTCTGAGCTGAAGATGCGCTCACATGATTCAACGATGAAATAATTGAAGCTATCTTTGTTGTAGGTGATACCAGGAGTGCTTTGGAAATGATCAATATGTCCCCGACTCCCGAAGCAAGGAGATTTATCGGAGAATTGCCTAAGCATGAATGGTATTAAATATTCCACAAATGAAATCTTGTTCATCAGACTTCCAAACTACGCCAAATATCGAAAATATGTTAAAATAATGAAGTAATGATATAGTACATAGGCGATTCATTGAAAATAGACATAGCGATCGATGCATACCGCCTGTTAAGGTAGATGAGTTAGAGTTTGTGATTGTCCAGTACGGAGAAGCGATAAGAAAAATTGGATAGAAAAAGCGATAAACGTTTTGAGCTACATCGTCCTGATTGGCGCATTTTGTATGTATAGTTAAACACAATTTGTTTTAATTTCACGAGTGGAATAGTCAACTTAAATTTAATCAGACAGCCGGATTTCGATGGCTTCGCCGACTTCACCAATCCGGAAAAGTACAAAATAAATAGCAAATCTTAAAAAATAATACATAAGAAGATAATACAAATAATGAAATTAACTAAAGTACATCTAAAATTGTGGTCCAATAAAAGCAGGGATATAATACAAATACAGTAATTCATCATCCTGCGAGGCTGCTATGGCCAACTTTCCTGAGATGAAACGTTTCGCGCGTCCCTTGCATGGCTGGCGAACGTGTGCTCTTGCGGCTTTGAGCCGCGCAATACAAAATGGAGAGTTTTCGCACCCTCGAACGCCAAGCACTATTGATCTTTGTGGCGGTGATGGTGTAGCAGTTAGCGTATCGGACTGTTATACCCAAGCTCGCGGGTTCAAACCCGAACGAAGCCGTGGATTTTTAAGGGCGAAAAAATCCTTCGAACGCCTTCCTTCTGAAGGGAAGTAAAGCCGGCTGTCCCATGTTAGTAGATTTACGGCATGTAAAAGATCCTCAAGCCTAAATGACGCCTCTGAGCTAAATTCAAAAAAATCGCCTCTTTTCGTCGCCCAAGCCTTCTTTCTCCGCTAGTTGGTGAAATGAGCGAAGCAAAATTTGCGTGGTCAGACGGAAGAGCAGGCCTCATGGTCTGAGTCTCGCCACGTAAAAATTAGGCATTAATTCAATTCAATTCAATCTTCGGCGCATGCGCAGATGCACTAAAGTGATGCGAAACTGGAACTGCGCCTGAGCAGGCGATCGATAGTGCTTCACGTTCGAGGGTGCGGAAACTCCCTACTACAACACTATCTCGTGTCACGGCCCATGTACTGATCGGCGACTGACCTCGCCCTGCGTGTAAGACGGAGCGCAGCGCTCGTCAGCGAAGCGAATGCCCGGAAGAGCGCGCAAGTGACGTGGGCGGGGCTGCGTGGCAGTGCCTTTGGCGAGGCGGGAGGCCTGGAAGGGGCTGCGTTGGGCGGAGCGGGGTGGTGCGAAGTGTGACTTGGGGGGAAGAGGGTTGGAGGAAAATGGGCGGGGACAGTTGATTGATTAATGGATTAGTGATTACGGGCGCGTCAACTGCTAAGGTCATTAGTCCCGTGGAGTGCGTGTTATTATTGCTGGAGGTGGTGGTGATGAACGCGTGTCGGCTGGCCAGATCCGGCGGCGACCTTCCCGTCGGCTTGCGGGGATTTTCTGCCACTCGGTGTCTCCCACCAGTGAGGCATCGCCCCACAGGAACAAGCTCTTAAGCTCCAGACCGGACTCCCGACATGCGTCTTCGTGCAGTGTAAGTGTGTGTGTAAGCGGTGAGGACAGGACAAGGAAGAAGAAGGAAATTTCGCGCGCTGTCCGTGGCCCGATTCTTAGAGGACAGCTCCCGCATTATCCTCGTGCAGATTGTAGAAACCACGGGAATCTACCGAAGAGAGAATCCAGCCGCTAGAATTCCCGTCCAGGCATCGCCTGAATTCCTCCTATGGATCTGACTAGTGTCGGAAACCCTGACAACATGAAGACTCGAACCCTAGGACCGCCCGGTCAGAGACGCTGCTGTGACATGGCCGGGGGCGGAGCGGGACGGAGGTGGATAGAGCGAGTTAGGGCGGGGAAGGGAGCGGGCGGGGCGGATGGGCGGGACGGAGCCGTCGGGTGGGAGGGCGGGGCGTGAGGGGCGCGTCCAGATGCTGGCGACGGCTGCGCGCGCCGCTCGTAAAGTGCAGTGACGAGGCGCGAGGGCCGCTGGCCACTGTTGCCACGTTCGCCTTAAATAGCCAACTAGGATATTGCGATATTGCGACACAAGTGGCCAAAGACGTCCTACAAAGTCCTTTCAAATTAGTTATTCCATTGGCATCAATTTTATTGAAATTTTTTAGGAAGTTATCTGACATGTATAAATTTGGTAACATGTTATTAATGTAAGGATTGGTCGTCAGAACTCATATATAAGTACTCTTTGAATAGAAATTTACCTTAGGCGTTGAGTGCTTCAGTGTGGTATTACTCCTTCGAAATTCGAAATAGGACGGTAACAGTACACGGCGTAACGATGCCGTCCACTGCAATTATCTGAGGACAATAATTCTCTTTCTGAAGAAGCAGCTGCTTTTATCCACGATCTTTATATTTTGGGGAATTCAGTTTTTTAAAATCCCATGAAGGGGTCCTCATTCATCATTGACATTAAAGAAAGATTAGATTTTCATATATTTATTTAGCAATAACAACTGGTGATTTGTTCAAATGCTCTTCGCATTCCCTAACCTTTCTGTCTGGAAGAGAATGGATTTCTGCTGCAAATAATTCATTTTTAAACAGAGGGTAAACAACATAAATACTAAAGAATGTGATACACACATTTGAAGAAATAAATGATTGAATGCGATATGAAATTAATTTAATAGATCATCTTTGCGGATTTCGCTTGTAGTGAGGTTTCTGTTAGAGAATGATCTCATTAATCTTCCGAAAATAGGTGTTGATATGTGTAGCAACAGTCTTGCGAGATGTTGAGGAGACACATCTCATGAAAATGGGGCCTGAAAGGAATTACTGTTTACTATTACGAAGACAGAAGACATCTGGGAGGAAATGCTTGTTAGGAACTGACGGCGGGAAAAGACTTCGGCGATGAAGCCATTCGTTTTATTGTTATCACAGCGCCGTCAGTAATTTCAGGACTACTTGAACTTGTGAAACTACAAATTTTCGTAAGGAAGTTTCCAGCAAAGTCGTAAATTACTCTCTCAAAACCAAAAACGTGAAGTCGGTTTAGCAAAGAGTTCTGTAAAACTACGATATTGTGGAGCTGCGACCTTTAACGAATTAAAGACTATCGCAGTTTCGCGGAGTTAATGAAAGCTATAACAACCGACAGTAGTAGTTTTTTACAAAGTACTAGTGCAAGTATCATAAGATATATTTTTACAATATGATATAGAAAACTTTGACTGATTTTATTTTCTCGCAGAATTTAAACAACAGATAACACTTTTGTCAACGGCATCGCAATTTTTAATGGATCTTTAATATTGCTGAAAAGGCTTATTTATTTTATTACACAAATAAATTAATTCTTTTATGTTATAAATTAATACGTTATAAATTATGTTATAAAGTGTAAATGTATAAATGTATAAATATGTTATAAATTAATTATACATTAATTCTGTTATGTTAATGTTACGACTGCTAAGAATATTAATTGCAATTGGACGAAGTCATGTGGCAGTTAAATATGTAATTAATAATATTTACAAATAAGTGATGCGATAACAATCACAAATTCTCGATATCACTAACGAATACATAAACTATCCAAAAGTGATTTAAGAGAAAATATTTAAATGTTATTTAGATGTAGAGCTTATACTGCACCTATATATCTTGTGTGTGTCACACTTATTTTCATATCAATTAAATTATTGCTTAATAATGAAGCTTCTTACGCATGATGTTCGCGCCAAAGGACAGAACACCGTTGCCAGTAAATTGTTCCAATTAACTTTGGTCGTATTCACAAAGGTAAATTCTGTCCTTTGATCTGTGCACTACATTTTACAGGTATGATCGCTCCTTCCCAAATGGCAGGTGATTAAATTCTATTGGAGCTAGCTTTCTATGGCGGGTACTTCGTGCAACCCTTAAAGAGTGAGTGTAGACGCGGAGTCTTTCTTGGAAGTCCTTTCTCCTAGTTCCCAATGGATGTATATATCTGTGCTGGTTGTCGCGACTGAGCCTATTTTCTACACCCACCCTAATGTTCTTATTTGACTCAACACATGGATTGCAACATACTTAGGCATTGATTACACAACGTACACTGAAATAATACGCAGAGACCAAGACTTATCGATGTAATACCATTTCCTTTGACATTTTTGAACTCTTTTTTCACGGGGGTAACTTTTCCGCTTACGATAATGTATCGACAGTGTCAAAAAGCTAGTTCCTAGACCCCTATCGTACCGGATTAGGTGGCTCAGGGCATCGACTGATATGAGTGCAGTGCCTTTAATCGGGAGATCCTGTTTTCGAGTCCCGACGGTGGCAGGGTTTTCGACACTCTAGAAAGCTCGGTGGAATTCACTCACTGTCTGGAGGAGAATTCTAGCGGCCGGCTGCTCTGAACAGTAGTTTTACGTGGTTTCTCCGATCAATACTAGGCGAATGCCGGAACAGTACCCTAACAAACGGACAAAGGACCTCCCGCGATCTTTCTTGTCCCATCCTCACCCCTTACACACACTTGCACTCACATGCACTGCACTACCACATATCTGGAGACCAGTCGAGAGCTTAGAGCTTGTCCCGTCTGGGGCGGTTCCCCTGCTGGTGGAAGATACCTGGTTGGGGAAAGCCTGAAAGCCGACGTGAAGGAGGTGCCGGATCTACCTCCCAGCGGCGAAGCTCGCCGCCACCTCCCGAGGAACACATTCACATGTACTCAATTCCCGTCTTGGAGCACTGCCCACGATACAATTACTTGTTATTGGGAACATTATTATCGGTCGGCCGGACATCATTGCATGTCCACCGTGGAAGCTATGCTGTGTTTGAGTCCCAAAACATTGCGCCACTGCACGAGAACAGAGAAATGCAGTAAATCGAAGACATCGACTGGCACTCCAGGCACGAGCGCTTCAATTGGGCATCAACTATTGTACATCATTCGCTTGCCGATGCACATAGGCTGCCTGTCAACGCCTTGCCGCTGTGGCCATTAGCGAGAAGACGAAATTACTGTAATTCAGTGCCACTTCACGCTTAATGATGCAGCTGGAAATGCTCATTGTGAACGCATTCACTTGCGGAATGAGGCGCGCAGTTTCAAGTGCTGAAGGTGAAGTAGACGAGGTTCGAGATTCGGGAATCCGTTAGCTGCGTCTGACGATCTAGTTAGATTTTAGCATTAGCGAACCTAACTGGAATATGTAAACGGTTGGAGGAGATTCACTTTCTTAAAATCGTGCAAGATTTGCGCCCATTTCAACGCAAACTCTTTGACTAGGGTGTCATGATAGTTTCCCATTAAAATTATTTTAGTTCCCAAGCCTGAGCATTAGCGTCAAATATGTAACTGACAAATTATAAAATCTGAAGTGGATTTCCGTTCAATTACGAAAACCCTTTTTCAAAAGATTAATATCAAAGAAAATACTTAATATTTGAAACGACATATTGATTTTAAGGATACAGGAGACGATTTAAACATATTAAACATTTATTTTATTATCGGTTTGTAGTATATTTAAATTTACAAAAACTAATGTAAGAATATTAAATTCACTGTCGGTGTGTGCTATAAAAGATGTAAAACTTCGCAGTCATCTTGACGGAATGTGGGCTACGTAGAACAACATTCAGAGATACATAGGTAACACAAGTGCATATGTAACATACCACTACAATAGTTTCTCTCCATTGCGCAGTATGGGCTAAAGTAAAAATTAGAAAAAAAAACATACAAATTTAAAACTCAAATATATAATACAAATAAAAACCTAAAAATACATATAAACATCCGCGCTATTCTCCCCCTTCTCACTGGCAAAGGTAGCTCAGAGCATCAACTGACGTCACCGCAGGGCCTCTGACCGGGAGGTCCTGGAGTTCCAGTCCTGGCGGTAGCGGGGTTTTCGACACTGGTTGCAGAAAGGTTGACCGCGAATCCTCTCAAGAAATGAAGACCTTCAGAGCACGAAGTGTTAGAAGGGAGAACGAAGAGAACTCAAAATGCAGAGATGGACAGGTGACGAGTTCTGTCAGCCGGATTTCCCTTCTTCGGCTCAAGTGCCAATTGCCTTGCGAGCGCGGGAGCGGCGCGGCGCGAGGGCCCGCTCGGCGCCTCCGCGCACACAAAGCGCCTCGCCCGTCAGCCCCACGCCTCCCATCCACGCCCACCGCCCAACCGCCCGCCCCAGCGCCCGCCTGTCCAGCCACGCCCACCCGCCCCACCCACCCACTCACCCGACTCAACCACTCGCCCGCCCGCCCACCCAACCCACACACCCACCCGCCCGCCCACCCGAGCCACCCTCTCACACGCCCCCCTCCCAACCACCTGCTCGCTCGCTCACCCCAGCTACAGCCAGCCCGGCGGCCCACCCGACCCACCCACTGGTCCGCCCCGACCGACCCACCCACCCACCAGCCCGCCCACCCGACTCACCCGACCCGCCCACCCGACCCACCCACCGGCCCGCCCACCCTACTGACCGATCGACCATCCTCCCGACCACTCCCCATCCAAACCACCCTCTACGCCGACATATGTTTAAAATATCAACATTAGGTAATACTAAATTAACTTCCGTTGTGCTTTTTTTAAAAACTGATGATGTGCCGATGATATTCCATCATTGTTACGCCTGCTGCCTTACAAAATGAATCTTTTTAACAGTGCTAAGCACATTTCTGAGGCCACGAGCCCCGTTGAGGAGGACGCTCATGTTGATTGACGTTGAGAAGGAAGATTCATTTTATAAGGCAGGTAACAGTGACACTTCTGATAAGATGTAACAATGACCTATTGTCATCGTCCACTTGAAAAAATCGAAGTTCACGTCTAAGGCACCGTAACGTGCCTTAAATACCCTTCCCCTCGCCTAAGCTTTGCGAATAATTTTGTACGTTCTCTAAGACATTCCTACGAACAAAGCTTTAGTTACGTACTTGCAGCTTCATCGTTCCGCGGCAGTTTGATTCTCGAGGCATCTTTAAAATGACCATCTGCTGGGACACCGAGAGGAGGCCTTTCTGGACACGCGTGTGGTCGCGCGGTGAAGAAACGGCCTTGTCGAGTGCAAGTGCTCTCCAGCGCGCCATTCGTTGCAAAGAAACGTGTGTTTCTTCTTTTTTAATCGAACTGCAACACGATTCCGCGAAAAGTAGCAAAGTCCAGCAATGTGTTATTGTCCAGGGCAGCGCCTCGAACTTTCCGAGCTTCTTCCTGAAAGTTCAAGACGCTAACTCGAGAGCGAGAGAGATCTGTTACAAGGAGTTGGAGTTGGCGGAAATGAGAAATTGATCGGGATCACTGCTCTTTAGTCTAAATGCTTTGAAGACCCTGTTGATGACAAGCAAATGTTTTTGTGAGAAGGACAATAATTTTAAAGTAGCTTCCATCATCGAAAGCTAAGTTAAAGTAGAAGTGTAAAATACAGTTGGAAGTGTTCACAAGAAAGAGAACAGTAACCTCGTGATTATCCGAGATTGGTTTGACCAAAGCAGTTAAAAAACACTAGTAAATCAGTACATTAAAAGTTACAAACTTATAGTACAATTAGTACAGTAGAACCAAGTGCAAGAGTTACTATTTTCTTATAAATACTAATAACTCAATTCTGTAGCTTGTTTAACAATGCAAACATTTTTCTATAACTCGGAAGCTTAAATGTTTATTTCCAAATGTTACTAAACGTGCTCTGTTAGTACTTTTACTCATCATTCTATTATTTAGCGTTGAAGAGTGGAGCAGAGATCAAGAAAACGTGTGCAGACTGTTCTTCTCCTCCATACGCCAGAGACAGTAGTTTCTGTTTATCGACAAAATAAATCAAATTATATGAAAAAAAAACAACACAGCCATATATAACATAGGCACACAGAATTGAGAAAGTCATCAGACCCAAAGACTTGACACACTTTTCTCTATGTACATCGACGCGCTGAATTCGAATCTGAGACCTGAATTGCGCCAACACCCTCCAGTTTTGTTTTGTTTTTTAAAATCGCAAAATGTTGGTGTCTTGTAGCATTATATTTTACAGCAAACAAAAGTTGTCAGACCAAAGACTTCACACATGTTTCTCTATGTATGTCAGGGCGCCGATTTTGAATCCGAAACCAAAATTGCTCCGATATCTTCCAGTTCTTTTTTAATCGCGAAAAACTACCCTAAAATTTACATTTTACTATTTCACGATGTTTTTTGCGATTAAAAAACTGGAGGGTGATGGCGCAATTCTGGCTTGAGATAAACATGTCACGTCTTTGGATCTGACAATTTTTTTGTGTGCCTGTGTAAATCAGTTGTTGCAGTAATAGCGGTCCGAAGTATGTGCTGTGAAATGGCGTCAGTGGTTTTAGGTTTAGAACTACTGCAAAATGTATAATGCTTTGATATGTTCCACCAAAGAATTGTTTGTCGTTTGAACATTGGCATTCCCTGTTTTAGATTTCACTGTGTGTCTGCGTTACACGTGCTCATTCATTAATAATGTGTTCTTTAAACTTTTTTTGTGCTCTCCTGGTTATCCGCCGAGGTAGTCCAATCGCGTCGGCTACACTGCGATTTTTCTAGCTTTGCCTCTCAAGGCCCGTCTTCACGATGGAATACGTCACGATATTTCGCGTCCTTCTCAGTCGTGCCGCTAGGTAACGCATGATCGCGACCGTACCAAGCAGTGCTTGCGATCATGCGACTTCTAGCGGCTCAACGGAGAAAGACACGAAATGCCGTGTGATATTCCATCGTGGCCGTAGGGGTTTGAGGGGCAAAGTTATAAAAATAGGACTATAGTAGCGCGTCCACTGTCTGCGACGTGTCTCTCGGGAAAACACTCTCTCGGGAAAACACTTTCAAAGCACCGAGCGGCGCACGGTGCTTTGAAAGGCGAAACAAGCGGACAAAAGTCAGTCTTTCAAAATTGCCCAATTTGCTTCACTCAAGCACATGTGAAAAGAATAATGTCCAATGCTGTATGTATTATAATATATTAATGAACTTCAAGTAAAGCAGAGTTCTAGATTAAAATCATTTCATTTTATTGAGTAAAACTATTTTTCTACTTCCATTGTATGATTCTGTCATTAGATGGTTGCAACCCGTTTATAATGATTCTCATTATGATACAGGTTATTGATCAATCACAGAGAAGCTTACAAACCAAGTATTGACACTTCATTAATCATTGAGAATCTTTAGAGTAAATGACTTGCATTATAACATGTATTATGACATTAACTGATAACGTAATACGATATTAAATATCGTACTATGTTATCAGTTAATGTCAGTAACTCACATTCACGAAGAATGTGGGTTAGTCCGCTTGTGCTCTCAGTGCCTCATATTACACTCGTGTATTAATACCCATCATTACATCATCGTTTCATAACGTACTATTTTGTCCGCATTTTCGCCCATGCGTACCATAGTGCGGCGTCCCTACGCCTGCGCGCGTATCAAGGGTCAGTGGGTCGCGGCAATCACATCTCGGCGCGGCGTTTACTTGTTTTAATGCGATTCGCAACACGCGCCGCCTCGCGCAGCGCCCTGGGGCCACCGGCAGCGCAAATTGTTGGCGGCGCCGCTGAATTTCAAATGGAAGAATCTGAATTTCAAATGGCCTCCCGCGAAACGGCGCCCCGAACACCTCGCCGCCCGCGCCGCCCTTGGGCCCTGGCCTACGACAGGCCGCCCCGTGCTGGCCGTGGTACGTCCTTCTCCTCGGTCGCTTTATTTTGTTTGTAGCCATTTATCACCACACAAATCAAATAAAATTTTTGGGAAAATGTAAGCACAAAGAAAGTAAAGCTTAATCACTCTCTATAGATATAAAAACAATTACAAATTTTAATATCCCTTTTGAAGTGATTGATTGATTATTACTGATTCCTGGCGGCGCGTTAATTATTAGTCATTAGTCCCATAAGTGCAGTGCATGGTTTTTCGGGAGGTGGAGGTCACGGTGAACATCCCCCGTTTGCTGGCGAGATCCGGCGGTGACCTACAAGGGGG
Source organism: Acheta domesticus (assembly GCA_031308135.1). Classification (NCBI taxonomy): domain Eukaryota; kingdom Metazoa; phylum Arthropoda; class Insecta; order Orthoptera; family Gryllidae; genus Acheta; species Acheta domesticus. The sequence continues at coordinate 52,144,813 of JAHLJT010003656.1, forward strand.
GTTTCCTCAACCAGATATCTCCCACAAGCCAGTCAGTCCAGGCACCGCCCCAGCCGGGGCAACCTCTATACTCCCGACCAGTCTCCCCCGTGTGGTAGTGTATTGCATGTAAGCGTAATTGTGAATAAGATAATAGGGTAGGGCAAGGAAGAGACAGGAAAGTTCACGCGCGGTCTGTGGCCTGTTTGTTAGGGTAGTTCTCCGGTAATCGCCTGGTGTGGATCGGAGAAACCACGGAAAATTCCCGATGAGAGCAGCCGGCCGCTAGAATTCTCCTCCGGACAGCGACTGAATTTCACCTAGCTGACAAGCCAGTGTTGAAATACTTACCACCGTCGGGACTCGAACCTAGACACTCCCGGTAAGTGGGACTGCAATGACATTCGTTAATGCTCCGAGACAACTCACCCGATCCTTTTGAAGAGGTATAATATCTCAAGTGTCATCACTAAAACATCACGATGATCTCTTATAATACTCGTCGGCCAAACGGTCTCTTATTGTCCGGTATTTTCCAGCTGTCTGTTTGCTTGTTCATCTGATTTGTTCTTACGCTCACATTGATTGCTTTGTTTCCAGGCGCGTCTATTTCTAAGGTCATTAGTCACGCAAGTGTAGTGCATGATCATTTCGGGGGATACGGCGATAATCTTCTGCCGTTTGAAGGCGAGATCCGACGCCGAGCTACATGTCGGATAACGGGGTTTTCCCCAACCAGGTATCTCCCTCCAGCGGGTTACCGCTTAAGCCGGCACAAGCTCTAAGCTGGCGACTGGTCTCCTGAATGCCTGGTAGTGTAGGGTTTATAAGTGTGTGTGTGTGTGTGTGTGTGTGTGTGTGTTTGTGAGGGGTGAGGATCGGATAAGGAAGAGAAAGAGGAAGGGAAATCACGCACGGTCCGTGGCCCGTGTGTTAGAATACTGCTCCGGTATGCATGTTGATCCAGAGAAACTACGGAAAACTACCGATCAGAGCAGCCGGTGGCTAGAATTCTCCTCCAGAGAATGGCTGAATTCGACAGAGCTATAGTCCTATTTAAACAGTGGCACTTCCACGTCACGAACAGGAAGGAGAGGGGTACCAAAAAGGAAGCTCCAGATGGGACGGCAATGACTCCCCTCTCCGTCCATATCGTGACCTTCACGTGCCACTCTGTTTAAATCGGAGTATATCTAGCTAATGTCGAAAATGCAGCTACCGTCGGACTCGGACCTTGGACTTCCCGGTCCGTGGCACTCCGATATCTCCCCGCCGACAACAGTGTAAGACCAATGCACGCAGACGCAATTCGACCTTGGCAACTTGTAGTGTCAAACAGGGTGGCCAATGTATACCCTGATCTAATCCCTTTTCTATTATTCCGGAAGGTAAACCATAGCACTGTAAGCATTTCATTGCTTAAGAATGTCCCCTCGCAAAAATGCATTTACCAAAAAAAAATTCGTCTGAAACCATAAAATTATAGAATAAATAAATGCACATTATATTTATGACGTGAATTTCCTACAATGTATACCTTTTGAAGTGCCATTTGTTTCCAAGAGAAATGCAGGAACATTGCCTCCTTTATTAAGTTCGCAAACGGCTGTGCTGGGTCATGTAGTCATGCAACAAATTCCTTTTATCTTCCTCGACAGGCCCTCCTTCATTTCCCGTCGAAACTGCGTTCGTTAAGGCAAAGCACTCCTTTGTGTCGTTTATCGGAGAAAATCGTTCTGTAGCTCAAACGGCGTGTCTTTGAGATTGCTTTCATCGATCTCCAATCTCCTTCCTGCAGCGCAAAGCACGTTGTACGTCGTTTGTGGACTTTATGTTGCACTGTCTGTCTGAAGTTTCTGCATAAAAATGATCGCCAAACGAAAAGGTACGTCTTTACGTGAGGTGACTGCCGCTCCTTTCATGCATTAAAATCAACGAAATACAGGGAACTGAAATGTATTCCTGTGAATGCCCAGCCAATATTCTCACCATTCACCAATTATTTTTTTAACTCTTGAGAGAATAAGCTTGAACACGCTCCTGTACCGAAGAAATCGTTTCTCAGAAGGTTTGCCGTTTTCAGAAAAACTTTTGACACTTTACTGGTTGTATGGCTGTTTTGATAGCAAGTGCCTCTTCTCAATGTTTTTAACTTGAGCGTTCTTTTATCGTCTCTTCACTGTTATCTGAAACCGTTTAGGCGTGTCATTTGACTCCAAGAATTTTTTAAAGAATATTTATTCAAAGCCTACAGGATATATCATTGAGGTCCAAGCTACTATTTCCGTTTATGAATGGTAAATGTCACTTAATTTCGTTTAGTATTGTAAAAGTTCCTATTAGTGGTGATATATTGGTGTTTTGGAAAAGCATATCCTCCGTGTTTTGTATCACTGAAGGTGGTAACAATAAATGTTTAATTATTTAATTGTTTGGCTGTTTTGTTATCGTGTTTGGGTCAACAGCTTTGCTAGCTTTTGCTGCTGATGTAGCTAATATTTTTTACGTTTTTTACTTTCTCGTATACGTGCGTATAATACAGAGATATACAGGGAAATTTATGTAATGATGCGGAAAATCTATTTCGAGATTTCAACGGAAATACAGGGTTTGGTTCCCTGATACAGAAAAGGGTTGTTTTTTTTTCAAAACGTCCGCCCGTCTGTCCGTCCGTCCGTCCATGTGTCCGTATGTGTCGGGAGTGATTGCCACCATCCCACTATGCGATGAAAGTGCGCTGTCCTTGGCCAAAAGTCATAACTCGGTTATCTGAGAAGCAAATCGCCTAAAATTTGGTACACATGTAGACGTAAAGAAGATAATACATTTACCATATTACCGGTTTCAAAATTTCAATATGGCGGCTCACATATACGTACTGTCTTGAGGTGGGAAAAGGTAGGAATTAAAAATTCGCATGAAAGCTTTTATTATGAAATTATTCATCGGTATTTTCATTTAATTTCCATATTGTTTTGAAAGAAATAAATATCATATTACTAAGATTAAGTAATATTCACTCGAATCACTAGAAAGAATCTATTCCACGCAACCTCATCTGATACTTCAACAAGATGAAATATTTCCTAATTTGTTTCATTTGAAGTTGATTCTGGTGCAGGGAAAATGAACATTTTTATTACTTCAAGCGGAAGTGCCTTTTCCTTATTATTTTGAACTTTTTTCTGGAGGCTGACAGTCGAAATGACGGGATCGAATATTTCCAAAGCTCTGTTAAAAATATGTTAAGTTGTGGATTCTGCTTTTTTTCCTGGCGTGAGTCTATCTGTCCATTTTGTACAATCTATTTCTGGATTCTGAAGCTTCTTCTCCCAGGCATCCAAGTGGCAGAATACTATGCTGAAGTATGTGTTTCCCATGAACAATAACGTTATGAAAACTCACAGGCATAGGGGACCAATCGTAGAGTTTTCTAAATACTTCTGCAGTCTCCGTATAATACTTGCCAAATATTCAGGGTCAATGCTGTATTGACATTACATGACTATCAGGATAATCCTAAATCTCTTAATTAGGTCTTAACACCAGTAATTCCTCAAAAACTGCAGGCTCTGAAAACACGCGTCGTGCAGTATTTCCGTCATTAGACTCTAGCTACGCTATTCGTGACATGTAAGAGTGAAGGTATGCATATTGATTTTGCTATTTTCACTTTTTCGTATGCTGGGAAAATATCTGCACTGTGGGTTTTAGTAGCCTTCTGTTTATATACTTTCTCAAATTGTTAAATAGCAAATAGGATATTGCCTCCTCATCTGATAATGCAACTGATAGTTTCTTATTTTGGGAAATACTTTTGTAATTTTAGTTGGTCTGGTCGGAGTTTCAGTTACTTGGTCCAGAACAACAGCTAGATCTCTTTTTTCCGAAGCTCGAGCTGATATTCTTACAGCTTTCACCATTAAATCTGCCTGATGGTCCTTTTCGAAGGACAATTTTGCGGCTACTCTTCAGCCATTGGACCTCTCAGATTTCTCATCGTAGGAACGAACAGGCTGCCCTGTTCGAGATTTGTCTCCATGTGATTCAATCGATTTGCTCTGTGGGCACAAAAAATTCCCAGAAAGCCATTCAGAACTTTTTGATAAGAAAGTCTTTAGAGTTCGGTGACCTTCCTGCCATCTTATATTAAGTTTGTGGCAAAAATATTTTGTTTTTATCTTCAAACACTTTCAAAGATCTTCACAGACATTATTACCATAACATGCACTCACAATATAATTGAGAACTGCACATTATTGCCTCTCTTTTACCTTCGGTGAATGCCACAAAATGAATAGGTCTTTTCGATTGATATGACACACACATAAAGAAACATAAATTTCGTGTAAGGCGGCAGGAAGCGGCAACTAAAATTAGGTAAAACATTATCTCCTTTAGTTAAATGATAATTTAGAAATAGATTCAGCATAGCAAACTGCGGCATATTAGTTATAAGTCAATGTAAACATGAACATAACCTAAAATTTGAAAACAGATACAGGGTATGTTTAAGGCACGAATATTCCGCGATGTGAATAACTACATACTACTTTTCTTATTAGAAGTAATAAAGCTTACTTCCATTGCCAATATCCATAATGCAGCTACGTTTTTTACACCAAAATACAGATATAAGAAACAAAATATTCTGTACTTTCACACGTATCACACTCGCGCCTTACAACTGGCCTACAGAAGTGCGAACTTCCAGCACCTTGTACGTAAAACCAGGATAGCCAACTTGAGTAATAATAGCGATTCATGATGCTTTCATTATATTAGAATACTTATATTCATGTTAATTTGTGAAATGTTACAACTTATTTTTTGACTTGTGGCCAAGAAATAGCCCATTTTATCCCAATGTGCATCCGTTGGAAACAGTTCAATGTATATTGCAGATTTTGTGAAAAGATTTTCTTCGTTAAGAATAAAAGGGATTTGTTAGAAGAGTTATTCTCCAGAAAAGAGTATCTATTAGGAATGCCGCTGTTGAATGTAGCCTTCGCCCAAGGAATCTATGCACATTGCTGGCGTCACAGAGAAGGGAGATGGGTGTCCTGAACGCCGCCTCAAAAGTATTGATTTCCTAGCTTTCTGACAGGCAGCCTATACCGCAAAAAATTGCATTTACTTTTCGTGTAAGAAATCTCACAAGGGAACTAATGTAAAAAATTACTAACGCAGACCAAACAAATTTCTGAGCGATTATTTATTTATTTGGTCAGAAAAAAAGGGAAAAACTGTATATGACGTATGGGGGAGGAGAAGGGGTATATGACGTATGAGGGGTTACAATCCTTAGTTCGTATTAGAGTGTCCGATGTTTTCTGAACAGCGACAGTATGAGCACTTGGATCTTCTGCGCATACGCCGCGTCTCGCTCCACTGTTAACGGTCGTCGAGTGCGCAGATCCGTCCCAACTCTCCTGATGGCAAACAACTTGTTTTTTAAAATATTGATTGAAATTGGACCGGGCACTTGAGCTTTTCTGCTTTGCCTCTTACCGGGAGGACCTAGGTTCGAGTCCCGACGATGGTAGGATTGGAGACACTAGCTAGATAGCTAGGTCAAATTGTGTCGCTGTCTGCAAGAGACTTCTAGAGGCCGGTTTCTCTAATAGGTAGTTTGTTGGTTTCTCCGATCAGCTCCAGGCGAATGTCTAATAAAGGGCGGCGGATCGCACGTGATCTTTCCTTCCTTGTCCTTTCATCCCTTATTTACACACACTTACACTTACATGCCCTACACTACCACACATGCTGGGAGACCGGTCGGGAGCTTAGAGCTTGTCCCGGCTGGAACGGTGCCCCGCTGGTGGGCGATACCTGGTAGTGGAAAACCCTGCTAGTCGACGGTAGGTCGCCATCTAGCGGAGAAAGATCACCACCATCTCCCCACGAAAAAAATATTCACTGCACCTACGGGTGTCGGAGCACACTACATAAATTAATAAATAAATAATTAATTACAATATTTCTGGGGGGACAGTGGAGCAAATACAACTCCACAAAATTTAAAAGGCACGTCCGTAAAATAATTGTGCAGTACATCCATTCTTAATTCCGGCACAAAATCGAAGACAACAATAAGCCGCCACATCGCTTCCGCGAATTCGTAATCACTGTTATAAAAGCAAATGAAAAACGCATCAGTTCAAACAAATTTATAATTTCAAAATTCAACAATTTCAAAATCTACTTTGAAATGCTAACCAAATCTATTAAACTCAAACGCTTAAAACTTATTTAGCAATTCACAATTACCAATGACGCACGTTCATTGGCTGCGACCCCTCTCCCCTTCCTGCGTCACCCGACGCCACAGTCAGTCTGTTCTGAGTCTTGCTGCAGAAAGGATCGTAATGGCGTGTTGGCAGCCGTTGTCTTCGACGCGTGCTGCTTGCTTTATTTTCTCAAGTGTAGTGTTTTGGTAACTAAAATGAGCAGTTTATACACTGCAAGCCTTCCTGCTCCGCGTTTCCTAAGGCGGGCAGAACTTAATAATGCTGACAGTACCACAGTGTTAGTGAGTGGGTTGTAACGGTGTTTCTGACGAAAGCCAATACAAATTCGGTTCTGCACTGCAAGCTTTCCTGCTCCGCGTTTCCTAAGGCGGGCAGAACTTAATAATGCTGACAGTACCACAGTGTTAGTGAGTGTGTTGTAACGGTGTTTCTGACGAAAGCCAATACAAATTCGGTTCTGCACTGCAAGCTTTCCCGCTCCGCGTTTCCTAAGGCGGACAGAACTTGATAATGTTGACAGTACCACAGTGCTAGTGAATGTGTTGCAACGGTGCTTCTGACGAGCGCCAATAAGATTGTTTTCACAGCGCAACCTTTCCGCCCGCTTTCCCTGAGGCGGGCGCAACGTGGCAACGCCGACGGCGCCACGCGTTACGTGAAGATGTTTAGAAGGCGTTGGGCAGCAACTGTTTCAAACACAATTTCCTCGAGCTTGTGTTCCCCGACTCGAGCAATAAAGGATGTATATATGTAACCGTTTGTTAAACATTGTAGTATTTAGTGCTTAAATTTAATATATGTTTTTCTTGTGTCATTTGCAAACTTATTTTCCCAACCGTAATAGCAGTAATTCAATACACAGATGCAACCTGTTAAAAGCTGGTCCTTCGATCCATGTAAGTTGAACTATTGAAGGTGTTGGGGGGAGGAGAACAAACGTCTCGAAAAGCAAGAAAAGTCCACTGCTCTCTATCTCTCGAACTCATCCTCCCACACTGGTCCTTCGAGTCGTGATTGGTCCTTTTTTCGAGCCGACTATCTTCTATGTAATAGAGAAGTAGTTGAACCAGCATTAATATTTATTCAACATTTTAAAAATTTATTATATCAAAAGCTATTCAAAATGTTAAATTTAGTTCCATATAGGCTCTTGTTTATGATATCAATCAAGTACATGCATATATGAACTAATCTAAAAGGTATCAAAGAGATTACTGCTATTATTAAGGAAATTTATCTTGGTTTTCTCAAGGGAAACATTGCATTCTCTGTGAACCACAACTCATACATTTGTTAAATGTTTCATGTGCAACTCAACAAGCTGTACATTCCATGCCAAGCTGCACTTATCACAGATGATTGCTCACCTGAAGCTGATTATTATTCTGTATGATTGTCGTGAGTACCAACCAATTATTTTACACTCAGACGTGCAACAACAAAGTGTTTCAAGGCATTATTATTTACAAGTGCTCATTCAGTGATTTATTTATGTTGTTTATTATGTGCAGTGAAATTTTCTCTTATGTGTCAAGTATTTTTCAAGGGTCATTTATATGTATGTGTTATTATTCTTTAAGGTTAGGAAGGTAATTTTCAAAGTGTAAGATTAGTTTATATCAATCAGTGTCTGTTATGTGTTGGCTTCCTGTTAAGAATTTCACATCCAATCCCAATCGGTGCACCTGATGCTAATTAACTTGAGTGTTAAGTGGAACATTAATTCTTAATAGCCACAAAAATAAAACATTCAAAATGTCTAACTACACTCCTCCTAAGAAGGTCACCACCTTGATGACCAGGCTGGAAGTTAATTCTATTTCCATTAACAAATTCTAACAGAGAATGAATCTCTCACTCAAAATAAACATAAAGAGCTTGCAATCAAATTAGAAAATTATGACAAGGTCTTCAACAAACTTGATGCTGCTGTTGATGCCATTGAGGCATCACCTCAGTTCTATACTGAGCTAGAAGAATTTCTTGCCAAATGTTATGAAATTCAAGCTTCAGCATCCACTAAATTATCAGACTATGAATCAGTTCATGCTGCAAAGACTAATTTAGACAACACTATCAACTCTTGTAGCAATTCTTGTTCAAACAAAGCCAACATCAAGCTTCCTGAAATTAAATTACCAACCTTTGATGGGGATATTTTAAATTGGTTGACATTTAAAAATGTATTTGAAGGGCTAGTTGTACAATCTGAATTACCAAATTCTAGTAAATTTTACTATCTTTCTGGTGCTCTCAAAGGAGATGCCAAAAACCTTTTGCATAATTTGCCCATAACAGATAGTAACTTCAATGTTGCCTGGGAATTGTTGAAACAAAGATACGATTCACCCAGATCGTTAGTTGCCCGTCATTTAAACAGTATTCTCAACCTCCCCAACTCGTTGTAGGTTCTGCCAATTCATTAAGAAACTTAATCGATTTTTATAGACTGCATGTGAATGCTATTAAGGGAATCAATCAAGAAACAAGTCTCGCCGATTTGTTACTAATAGCTCTCATCTCAAAGGGCTTACCTTCTGACATCTTAAAATTGTGGGAGCTATCATTGTCAGAGAAAGAGCTGCCCACCTTTGACTCATTGTTAGAATATTTAGAATTGCATCAACGTAGCTTAGGAGTCATTGACGATCCAGTGCAGACCTCATTAAAATTTAATGAGCAATCTAATTCAACAAAGTTTGCAAGTAACAATAGTGTGAAAAACAAGGCCCCAACTTGTCCCAAATGTAAATCTGAACATCTTATCAAACACTGTCATGCGTTTTTAGATCTTACACCTAAAAATCGTCAGGAATTTATTAATAAGGTTGGCAGATGTGTGAAATGTTTCAATCCTAAAACTACTGGTCACTCCTGCAATTTCAAGTGTGCAATTTGTGCCAGGCCTCATCACAAGCTTTTGCATTTTGGTGAAAACACTCCAACAGATACACATCTTGCTGCCACCATACCAAGCAGCGTAACCAAAGCTGCTAGTTCTGTGCTCATTCCAACTGCGAAAATTGCTTGTGTTGCCAACAATGGCAAGGTTAAACCTTTGTATCACTTCTTGATACAGGTAGCAGCGTGAATTTAATTACTCGAAATGCTGCAGCGTCACTTAATTTGCCTACTGTAAAAACACCAATCACCATTTCCGGAATATCTTCTAATGTAATGACAAGCACGCACAGTGTTACTTTTGCCATAAGGCCATGCAATATCAATTCCGAGTGGTCGCAAACAATCACTTGTGCCATTGTTTCTGATATACCTAGATCTTTGTGTGTTAGTGTCAATACTGATCACTGGAACTTGCCCACTGATATTGTTTATGCTGACAACTCATTCGAGCACTCGAAGTCGATAGACCTTTTGCTTGGAGCAGGTGTTTTCTTTGACATTCTGTTGCCTGGGCAGCGCAAAGGGTTTAGTAAAGATCTTCCTGTACTCCAGGATACAGAATTAGGCTGGATAGTTGCTGGTAAAATTCCTTCAGACAACTATACTTCACCACAGTGCAATTTAGTTCAAATCCCATTCAATCTACCCAATGAGATTAAAACATTTTGGGAAATTGAGGAGGTCACACCCACCAAATTAATTCTCGATGAGGAGGAAGTGGTCGAATCCCATTTCATGTCCACCCATTATAGGGATTCTACAGGCAGGTATACAGTAAGGTTGCCTACCAACACTAAATTGGACCTGTTAGGAGACTCAAGGGCTCAAGCAACCAAACGGCTTCTGGCCTTAGAAAAAAGATTCATAAGAGATCCATCATTAAAAAAATCCTATCACGAGTTCATCCACGAGTACATAGAGTTAGGACATATGCAGCCTGCATTGTCCTATAATGATTGTGTTAATTATTATATGCCACACCATGGGGTCCTAAAACAGTGAAAGTACTCCCATAAGAGTAGTTTTTGATGCTTCTGCCAAAACAACCACTGGCATCTCACTTAATGATGCACTTATGAACGGTGGCAAAATTCAGGATGATCTTTTTGATCTATTGCTCAAGTTTAGACTTAACGAAATTGGCATTGTTGCTGATTTAAAAATGATGTTTCGCCAGGTCAATTTAGATAAAACTGATTGGAACTTACAGCACGTGCTCTGGAGAGATTGTCCCTCTGAACCTATACAAGATTTCGTGCTAACTACTGTGACCTATGGTCTTAAACCAGCTGCCTTTCTTGCGATTCGAACACTACAGCAGCTCGCAGTCGATGAAAAGGCAAGCTTTCCCATGAGTTCCCATTTATTGACAAGTAATTTTTATGTGGATGATTTCTTGTTCTCTTGTTCAACCACTAATATTGCTAAAAATGTTATAGCCGAAATCAACACACTCCTGTCTAAGGGTGGTTTTCTATTGCGTAAATGGGCCTCGAATAATAAGGCAGCACTTGAAAATCTGTCAACATCCTTGTTAGCTAAATCTAGTCAGAAAATTTTCGGTTCTAAAGATTCTGAGCAGATTTCTACTCTTGGGCTATCCTGGAACACTGCTACGAACATGCTTAGTTTGGTATTGTCTGACAAAATTGATTTCCACACTAGCAAATTTACTAAAAGAACAATGCTTTCTGTCATTTCTTCTCTTTTCGATCCTTTAGGTTTGTTGGCTCCATCTATCATTGCTTGCAAGTTGTTATTTCAGAAATTGTGGAGTTATGACTTAGGTTGGGATCATACATTACCACCTGACATAGCCCCTAATTGGCATGAGGTATTTTTATCATTAGCGGACATTCCCAATTTAGAAATACCACGGTGTGTGCTGCCTTCGAACTGTTCGAACATACAGCTGCACGGGTTTTGTGACAGTAGCCTGAAGGCTTATGGCGCTGTCATCTACATTCGCTCTACAAATGAGCATAGCATCAATGCCTCTAAATTGCTCTGTGCCAAATCACGAGTGGTACCATCTAGCATGAAGGCTAAGGGTGACGCGGCCCTCACAATCCCTCGACTGGAACTGTGTGCAGCAGTCCTCTTAACAAAACTTGTAAATAAGGTAATAAAAAGTTTTGCTAACAATTTTCTGCCTGATAGTGTCATGTTGTGGACCGACTCCAATATTGTTTTGGATTGGTTAAAAACACTCCTCTTAAAGGTAACATCTTCGCTCGCAATCGCGCTCAATATATCAGAGAGGCAACCAACGAATTTACCTGGAGGCACGTGCAATCAGCAGAAAACCAGCTGATTTGCTCTCTCGCGGTGTGAAACCAAGGGACTTACTCAACTCCAGCATTTGGTGGTTCGGCCCAGTTTTTTAACACTCCACTCAGAATTATGGCCAACTAACGGTAATTTTAGTTATTAAAAATTCTGTCCTGCTTCTTTCTAACGTCAATTCAAATTATTTAAATGACAGAATTTGTTCACACTATGGCTCCTATTACAAGGTTTTAAGAGTAATGGCTTACAGTTAAGATTTATTACCTTGCTTAAATCAAAATCTGGTAAGGTAGAAAAATTTAAAACTCCTTTGGCACAACATTTAACAGTCTCTGAACTTGATGCTGCTGAGTTGCAATGCATCAAACTTGTACAACAAGCTGCCTTTCCAGCTGTTTTAAGGCACTTGATAGCAATGCTAATTGCCCTGCCAATAGTGGTCTGTTGCCACTTAACCCGTTCATTGATGAGCAAGGATGTTTAAGAGTAGGCGGGAGATTATCAGAAGCAGAATTGCCGTTCAACACGCTTCACCCACTGATTCTTCCTCGCACACATCACTCACCAGTGCTCTGATTCTCAATGCCCATTTGAATTTGTCACATGCCAATGTACAAGTGCTGACAGTGCACCTACGACAGCGTTTTTGGATAATTTCGCTTCGTAGAGCGATCAAATCAGTGATTCGTAGATGTGTAACTTGCTTTAGACATGCGCCTACCCCGGCGCAGCAATTAATGGGTAATTTGCCTTCTGTGCGCGTTACACCTAGCCCGCATTTTCCACTGTGGGGGTGGATTATAGTGGGCATTTCTGGCTAAAGTTTGGTGTCCGTGGCAAGGCCCTGTACAAA